>CAMZMU010000055.1:42005817-42351985 GCA_947311845.1 Poa pratensis | reverse complement strand
AATGAAAGTTGCGTACATATCTCAGGAATATGCGTGATTTTTTCAGAATTTTTTGAATTTTCTACAGGGAGATAAGCTCAAATCCGTGACAGCTAAAAATCTGTCACTGCGCAGAAATCCAAATCTTGCATCAACTTTCAATATAGAACTTTACTTGGCACAACATTGCGATAAAATAAAGATACAAAGGAGTTGCTACAGAAGTAACAAAACTCCTTGACTCAAAGAAAACAAAAATAACAGCAAATAAAAACGATGGGTTGTCTCCCATAAGCGCTTTTCTTTAACGCCTTTCAGCTAGGCGCAGAAAGTGAAAATCAAGTGTTGTCAAGAGAAGAAGCATCAACATCATAACTTGCTCTAACAATAGAGTCAAAAGGTAACTTCATTCTCTTCCTAGGGAAGTGTTCCATACCTTTCTTGAGAGGAAATTGGTACCTTATATTACCTTCTTTCATATCAATGATGGCACCAACAGTTCGAAGAAAAGGTCTTCCCAAAACAATAGGACAAGATGCATTGCATTCAATATCCATAACAATAAAATCAACGGGGACAAGGTTATTTTTTACTGTAATAAAAACATCATTAACTCGCCCCAAAGGTTTCTTCATAGCATTATCAGCGAGAAAAACATCCAAATAACAATGTTCCAAAGGTGGCAAATCAAGAATATCATAAAGCTTCTTGGGCAAAACCGAAATACTTGCACCAAGATCACACAAGGCATTGCAATAAAAATCATTCACCTTTACCTTAATGATGGGTTCCCAACCATCTTCTAATTTCCTAGGAATAGAAGCTTTAAGTTTCAACTTCTCCTCCCTAGCTTGCAAAAGAGCATTTGTAATATGCTTTGTAAAAGCCAAATTAATAGTGCTAGCATTGGGACTTCTAGCTAATTTTTGCAAGAACATAATAACTTCAGAGATGTTACAATCATCAAAATCAAAATCATTATTGTCAATGGTGGTGGAACCATTGTCTCCAATAGTTTGAAAAATTTCAGCACTTTTATCAGAAAAAGTTTCAGCAGTTTTAGGCAATTTCAAACGCTTTGCAGAAGTAGTAGAGACATTATCAACACCAATAACATTACCATCAATAGTAGGAGGTTTACTAGCATGTGAAACATTAGCATTACTAGTGGTGGTGATAGTACAAACTCTAACTATACTATTCTCTTTTTCAAGTTCTTCCTCTTTTTCCCACCTAGCATGCAATTCAGCCAACATCCTAATATTATTATCAATTCGAACTTGGATGGCATTTGCTGTAGCAAATGACTTAGTATCTTTAACTTCATTAGGCATAACTTTCAGTTTTAGAATTTCAACATCATGAGCAAGACTATCAACTTTAGAGACAAGATCATCAATTTTTTCAAACTTTTCCTCAACAGTTTTATTGAAAGCTTTTTGTGTGCTAATAAATTCTTTAAGCATAGCTTCAAGATCAGAGGACACACTTCTATTGTTGCTGTAGGAATTACCATAAGAATTGCCATAACCATTTGAAGGATAAGGCTTATAATTGTTGCTACCAAAATTATTCCTATAAGCATTGTTGTTGAAGTTGTTGTTTTTAATGAAGTTTACATCAACATGCTCTTCTTGAGCAACCAATGAAGCTAAAGGAACATTATTAGGATCAACATGAGATCTACCATTCACAAGCATAGACATAATAGCATCAATCTTATCACTCAAAGAGGAGGTTTCTTCAACAGAATTTACCTTCTTACCTTGAGGAGCTCTTTCGGTGTGCCATTCGGAATAGTTGATCATCATATCATCAAGTAGCTTTGTTGCTGCACCTAAAGTGATGGACATAAAGGTTCCTCCAGAGGCTGAATCCAATAAGTTCCTTGAGGAAAAATTTAATCCTGCATAAAAGGTTTGGATGATCATCCAAGTAGTCAGTCCATGAGTGGGACAATTCTTCACCAAAGATTTCATTCTTTCCCAAGCTTGAGCAACATGTTCATTATCAAGTTGTTTAAAATTCATAATGCTACTTCTCAAGGATATAATCTTAGCAGGAGGATAATATTTCCCTATGAAAGCATCTTTGCATTTTGTCCAAGAATTAATACTATTTCTAGGCAAAGAAAGCAACCATTCTTTAGCTCTTCCTCTCAAGGAGAAAGGAAAAAGTTTCAGTTTTATAATATCCCCATCCATATCCTTATACTTTTGCATTTCACAAAGTTCAACAAAGTTATTAAGATGGGCAGCAGCATCATCAGTACTAACACCAGAAAATTGCTCTTTCATAACAAGATTTAATAGAGCAGGTTTAATTTCATAAAATTCTGCTGTAGAAGCAGGTGGAGCAATAGGAGTGCATATGAAATCATTGTTGTTTGTGCTAGTGAAGTCACACAACTTAGTGTTCTCAGGAGTACTCATTTTGAAAAACAAAATCAAACTGAATTAAACAAGTAACTAATTTTTTTGTGTTTTTGATAAGAGAGCAAACAAGACTAAATAAAAATAAACTAAGCAAGACAAATAACAAAGTAAAGAGATTGGGTGTGAGAGACTCCCCTTGCAGAAGCAATTCTGTTTTCCCCGGCAACGGCGCCAGAAAACGTGTTGGTGGCTCTAGGTTAATAGTGCCAGAAACAATGCTTGTACGTCACACGTCAGTTGGGAACCCCAAGAGGAAGGTATGATGAGTGCAGCAGTAAGTTTTCCCTCAGTATGAAACCAAGGTTTAATCGAACCAGTAGGAAAACGAGGTTTGCTTCGAAGGTGTTGGTGAAGGAGTGTAGTGCGGCGCAACACCAGGGATTCCGGTGCCAACGTGGAACCTGCACAACACAATCAAATTACTTTGCCCCAACTTAACAGTGAGGTTGTCAATCTCACCGGCTTGCTGAAAACAAAGGGTTAAACGTATCGAATGGAAAATGATGTTTGTTTGCATAAAACAGTAGAGAACAATGATTGCAGTAGATTGTATTTCAGATGTAAAAGAATGGACCGGGGTCCACAGTTCACTAGTGGTGTCTCTCCAATAAGATAACTAACATGCTGGGTAAACAAATTACAGCTGGGCAATTGACAATTGATAAGTGCATATAACATGCATGTGTGAGCTGTGGTGTCTACTATGAGATTCATTTGGGCATTACGACAAAGTACATAGACCGCTATCCAGCATGCATCTATGCCTAAATAGTCCACTTTCCGGTTAACATCCGTACCCCTTCCAGTATTAAGTTGCAAGCAACAGACAATTGCATTAAGTAATGTGCGTAATGTAAACAATACATTCATCCTTGAATAAAGCATTGCTGTTTTACCCCTAGTGGCAACAACACATCTACAACCTTAGAACTTGCTGTCACTATCCCAGGTTAAATAGAGGTTGAACCCAACTATCATGCATAAATACCCCCTCTTGGAGTTACAAGTATTCACGTGGCCAAGGCTTCAACAAGTAACGGAGAGCATGCAAGATCACAAATGACATAGACATGATAATATAATATTCAGCTCCACATAGGTATCAATATAAGTCAGATCCCAGCAAACACAACATGTAGCATTACAATAAGATGATCTTGATCATGATAGGCAGCTCACAAGATCTAAACATGATGGCACAAGTGGAGAAGACAACCATCTAGCTACTGCTATGGACCCATAGTCCAAGGATGAACTACTCACGCATCACTCCGGAGGCGGGCATGGCGATGTAGAGCCCTCCGGTGATGATTCCCCTCTCCGGCAGGGTGCCGGGAAGAGCTTCAGAACCCCCCGAGTTAGGGTTGACGACGGCGGCGGCAGCGAATATGTTCTGGATGAAAGGCTCGGTGTTTTAGGGTTTTCGTCTCGGGGAATAAATAGGCGAAGGGGCGATGTCGGCGGACCCCCGAGGGGCCCAAACCACAGGCGGCGGCGGTGGGCCCGCGCCGCCAGGTGGTTTGGCCACCTCGTGGCTCCTCTTCGTCTCTCCTTCGGACTCCGTGTACGTGCTGGAAAAATAGGGACTGGCCTTTTGTTTCGTGCAATTCCGAGAATATTTCCAGAAGTAACTTTCTGAAACCAAAAACAGCAGAAAACAGGGAACTGGCACTGTGGCATCTTGTTAATAGGTTAGTCCCAGAAAATGCATAAAAGTGATACGAAGTGTATATAAAACATGTAGCAAATGGTATAATATAAGCATGGAACAGCAGAAATTATGGATACGTTGGAGACGTATCAAGCCTCATGCATAGCTTGTGTCACGGTGAGGCCCACTCCTCCTGCAAGGTACTGCACTGCAGTCCCCTCATCATCCAGGAGGCGGCACTCGCAGAAGAACTGACCCTGGTGGTAGGGAAGGTACTCCTGGTACACCACGTACTCGGGATACCACAGGCAATGCTGGCCGTGCACAGCGGCGACGAGCAGGGCGGGAAACCCGCGGGTGTCCTCGCAGCGAGTCAAACGAACCACCAAGCCGGAACGAACCATCTGTAACAGGAGAAGTTCAAAGGTTAGATTTACTAAAAGTAAATCAACTGACGAAGTAACACGGAACGGATAGGAACCCAACCCCGTGACCCTAATTTGAAACAATGGCCAAGGCACCTCGGTAAATCAAATAGAGGTAAGATGGCTCCGAGATTAGAGTGTAACCAGGTAAGGAGTAAAAAGAATCCTAAGATGGTTTTCACAACTCATTTTTAGGTTATAAATAATTTTCACAACACTAGACTCGACGTCGACCGGTAGAAGGGTTTCCCACAGGCAGTCATGCTCTGATACCAACTTGTGGCGCCCCGACCGCAGAACTATATAGTGATGATGTATGTCACCGGTTAAGCGATACAACCGGAGGTTACGAGTTTACCAATCCCCGGCCAAAACCTTTGGCAGGCGTTGCTCGGAATGGATCATCGGCAACGCAACACCCCGATTGATGCCTTAACGCAGGCTCAACTATCAATGCATAATAGAGAGATCAAGACTTGTGGAACAACTGGCACATTACAGACTCTACGACTCAAAGCATTATAGTTCAACTCTTATAATAGAGAAAGATAGCAAATATTACAACCAGAGGTCACAGACCCAACAGTACATCATGCGGAAGCGAATTAAGTTGTTCTAAACAACAAGATCCAAATTATAGCCTAAGAGGCCTACAGATAAACATTCCCAGCGTCAGCTGTCCCAGAGATGTCCCAAGCTGCCACCTGGGAACCCCAGACTACTCGTCGACATCCACAAAGAACCCACCTTCAAGGTCGATGAAGTCCTCCTCTGAAAGAATCAACAAAGCAACGTTGAGTTTGACGAACTCTGCAAGATTACTAGAGCTACTAGCTCGATGATTGGCTTACAAAGGTTTCATGGCTGTTTTGCATAAAGCTAGTTTTCTTTAGAAAAGACATAACTCCATGGCATCGACTAATCAGAATATTTTTAAAGGGGTAAGAAGTAAACTCTTTTCTTCTGATCATCTTCATCAACAACCAACATCAAACACTGTATCTGTCTACAAAGGCACCTCCCCGAATCATCCTCGAGGAAGTCAACCTTGCATTCTTGGTAGTACCTCTAGTACTCAGGTTTTAATCATTCCGTTCAAGTTTTCTATGGTCTCTGAATTTGGCACCAAGTCGTCCGTAACCGTGGACACGGCTTTTCGAAAAGATTTACCCTGCAGGGGTGTACAATGTTTACCACACGTACCGTTCGGCCCATTGCCTAGCTTTTAGCTCTCTTTCATGGAGAGCCGGCTGGGTGGGAGCGGTGTCGACTTCTCCCTCGCTTGAGACTAACCCAGGATCATCAGTGGCGGTAGGGCAAGTTCAGTGCCTCCAACACCCTGCCCCGCGGCCACTCATTTTCCTAAACATCACCATCCTAATTTCAGTACTGGCCACCATCTCCACGCACGCGCAAATGGAAGCTCAAAGTAGAGAACCCTGGCTAGCCTTGCCCGAGTTATTTAGTCTATGAGGGTTCCTGCTACTGCATAGGCCTCACGCATGGGTGCACGCTCGGTCTTGGCTCGAAGGGGAGAACTCGCACTTAGGCGGCTAGAACGAGACAACCACCACATTCCATGTGGCCTCTCATCCCCACCTTTAAGCATGTTTATTTATCGGTATCCACATTTCTCCATCATCATCCGGACATTCCATCAACAGCTCCAACAATGAAATATCCACCGGACAACTAAGCATTTACTAAGCATGGCTAAGCATATACATAACGTAATCAAGTAACTCAGGCCAACAAAGCAATCCTATGGATATTAGGAGGGAAACAGGTAATGGCATTGGAAAAATAATGCAACTAATAGGATACTCTAATCCAACCAAATTGACATTTGGAACCGCATGCAATATTATAGTGGAGAAAATATCTGCGGAAAACATAGGAGGAGACATGCTCAGAGGGGGGATTACGCTTGCCTTGTTCAGCAGGCTGGTAATACGGGTCGTCAGGGTATTGTGGAGAAACCCCGACAACTTGATCTATCGATGTATAAGAACACCGGAAAGCACAATCAAATACCACACCATATAAAACATGGGCAATGCACAAGCACATGATGATATGACATTTTAAATGCACCATAGAAGTATTAAACATGGCCAACAAGTTAAATGGGGTCCCAATTATATTTTTTACATTGTTTGGAATAATCCCCATATTTAAACTTAATGGAATTAGCCATTTTTGAAAAGGTACAGTACTGAAATATTGCTCAAACATGCATGCAATTGATGTTACTGGTTAGTTCATAATTTTGTGAGCATTTTGATATATTAAACACATTTTTCTGATTAACCAATAAAAAGTTATTGAATTTATAAGATCCATTTCAAATCTGCCATTTTAGCCAAATTAATTTAAACCACATTAAACTAAGTATCCATGTTGGGAAACAAGGTGAAACATGAAATACCTTAGTTGCTGAACATTTTGGTATATCAAACTCAATTTTTGGATCATTATTTTTGAAGTTATTGATTTTCCAAAACTGTTTTCTTTTCTGCCATTTTAGTTAATTTAACAAAACAGCGACTAAATTAATTTAGTTGGATGTGTGAGTTATGCCAATAGACTCCATTTATTTTTCTGAACATTTAGGTACTCCCTCCTATCCAAAAAAACAGTCGGAGCCGCTTAACAGGTCAAACTTGCAAAACGAACCATATACATTCATTATTCACACAAATATCCTAAGAATCAGAACAGAATCCAGTCGGCAGCCCCGTCCTTCCCTCTTGCGAGTGCAGTTCCGCCCGTATCCATTAGGATCTCGCGAGCAGCTCTCTCGGTGGGACTCTGTGGGCTGCTCCTGCGTGCAGCTCTCCCATCCTGCGTGTCCGGTTGCAGGATAGGTGGCCGAGGAAGCAGGAAACTCTCCAGTTCGTGGTCGCTCAGCAGCAGCTCCGGCCGGACTGCCGACAGAAGCAGCCGGACCACCGGTTCGTCCTCCAGGACTCCCCGCCGCATCGAGCTCAACCCGAAGGCCCCGTTTCGCAGGTCGTCATCGGAGAGCTCGTGAAGCTCCGATTTGTCGGGATCTAGGGCGTCTTGGATTTGCCTTCGTGGCTGCAGCTCGATAATTCCGCGCCATGGAACCGGTGGAGGAGTATTGGGTGGTTCCTGGTTGGCAGTCGGTGGTCGGCGGCGGGAGGAGCCACCGGAGATCAGCCGGCGAAGCTGACGGACGAGGACGATAAAGCCGAAAGGGGATCGGGAGAGAGATGAGGTCGTGACGTTTCGGGGAGAGAACGTGATGATGTGGACTGCGGGTTAATGCCCGAAAATGTTCGAGGGCATTTTCGCAAAATGTCATCCGCGATTCTTATTTCGGATCGGAGGGAGTATCTTATTTGTAATTTTTGGACAAATATTGAATAAGTTATGGATTTTTCAAGTTTACAATTGAATCTGTCTATTTATTTCATTTTTCAGAAAATCCAGCGAAACGTTTCGCACTCGGTCCTGGGCTACCCATAGCCACTGACGGCTGGGGCCCATGCCACGCTGGCGTCCACGTGGGCAAGCAGAGGCCCACGGCCTTGGGTTGACCGCGACGATGCCGGACGGGCGCGAACGCACGGCGGTGATCACCGACGGCGGCTCGCACGCGCTCGACGGAGGAGCAAGCGCGGGGACGATCTAAGGGCTGCATTCGACGCGCACGGCTACGGGCTACCTACTGGCGGCGCCACAGACCAAATAGTCACCGGGAGTAGCTCCGGCGACGAGGCCGTGCGGCGGCGGGCTTCAGACAACGACGAGCTACTGCTACCACGCGAGAACGCGCGAAATAAAGGAAATGGAGGTGTCCAGGGGATCCGCGTGCTCACCCTCGACGCGTGTGTGCTCGTGGCGGTGACGGAGGAGGTCGGAGGCGGCGTCGAACTTGCTCGAAGTTCGGCGGACGGAGAGGAGGAAGATGAATTGTTGTCGTCGATTGGCTGCTTCCCGCATCGATTCCTTGCACGGAGAGGAGGAGGTGGACGAGGCGGAGACGGTGCACCTGCTCGATCTGCTCCTAGCGACCTAGAACGGCGGCGATGTGGCGGCGGAGCTTCGGCTAGGCGCGGCCATGGCACAGGAAGAAAAGGGAGAGAGAGCGAGCGGCAGGGGCTAGGGTTTTGTGTTGCCCTCCTTATACATGGCCAGGGGGCGTCGATGCTCGACGTGTGGAGGACGGCATCGTGCGGTGGTGAGCGAGCTGGTGCGGCTCGACCGCGCGGTCGCTACAGGGAGGAAGAAGAAAGTAAAATTTGCAGAAAACCCCCTGCCCTTCGTTTCTTCCTTTTTCTTGTTTCTTTTAAATTACAGCAGCATTTCAGGTATTTTATTGAGGCACTTTAACTATTTCAAAAATTATGAAAATATTTGAGTAGGCTCCCCGTATCATGTAGAGCCTCCACAAAAATTGGTGTGTTGAAATAAAATGTTTGGAACAGCATTTGTTCATAGGGTTTGTTTAAGGCATTTTTGGTTAATTACAAATTGGCATTACTTATAAATTTAAAGCAAGTGCAAGTATTAATTTTGAACTCTTGGAACTTCCTTGACAAATATGGAAGTTTATTTGAATTGGTTTTGTCACAAACAAACTCATTGGAGTTTAAATTGTTTGAACTCAATTGTTGCTTTTGTTCCCCTTTGTTTTAATTTGTTCTCCAACTCTTTGTTTCAACTTGAACACTTAAACCAAATGATGCCATGATGCATGCATGAAAAGCAAAAGTGAAAATTTGGTTCAAATTTTACAATACCAAAAGTGGGGCTGTTACATGATGCTTTCTAGGTGGCGCAAGGTTGGAAATTGGATCCAAGAAGAATTATTGCTAGCTGGTTGGAGAAAGGATTCGCTGATGGGGAATTTTGACCGGCGGATTTGTTCATGATAGGGCAAGCATTGATGGAGGGAAAACTATTGATCTATTCTTGTCTGGCCTACGTGCCCGATGATCTTTTCCTGTTATCGATGCTATTTTTAATTATGTTTTTCCTATATATATATCTGAATTTGGTTTATGGTAATAGAAAATCGTATGGCAAACCCCTCTTTGTAATTTCTTTTTGATGAAGACACTAAAATTCTCGTGTAAGCGTGGGAATAGTTATAAATCCAAATTATATCCAACCTAGAGCTTACAAACAGATTCCTAGTGCCCAAACCAAACCAATTCAAATTTTAATTGATAGATGCCAAACTAAATTGTTTTTATTTTCTAACCAAACTCGTCCAATCCATTCCTTGTTTTCTAGCAAAAGCATGATACTGATCAAACCGATTCTTTGACGGGTTGGTGATCATTCCCATGATCAAGACTTGATGCGAGTGGGGGACAAATCAGTTAGGGTGGGACCCACTCAACCCCATTTCTTATCCTATCTCCTTCCTCCCCTCCACCCCAACCTCCTCGTCTCTCTTCTTCCTGTTTTCTCTATATGTATCACGTGCCTCCACCACATCCCCTCGCCAAACAATTGCCGCCACCCAAAAATTTCATCGGCACCGGCGATGTCGCGACGACCACGCCGGAGAAGAACCGAAGGTGCCCTATCTTTGAGGGAATGTTGGGGGTGTTGCCGGACTGGCGGAGGAGGAGGTCCACGCGGGGAGCATGGCAATGTGCCGGCTGCGGGCGGGGAAGCCGGCGGTGACGGAGAAACTCTTATGGGGGGGTGTGCTCGCGGCTCGTTCCTTACTCCTCTCGAGCCGATGGCCTCTGTTAGATATTTCTATAACAAACTATCTCAAAAGACCGATCTGGTAGGAAATGGAGATATAATATACTTAACACCCCCTTCACATCCGAAGAGGATATAAAATGATCAACACCTCCCCCCACGCCCGACGTTGGTGTGGATAAATAATTGGGCAAATGAGGGACTGAGACTTGAACTAAGACCTGAGTCTCTGGCACCATGTTATGTTTCATGCACTCCTGCCACGTAATCAAAAGTTCAAACATGTAGAAAGGGCTATATAATCCACATGGACCACATATACAGTTCAACACCCCTTTTACTTGTGACGGGAAAGTCAACACGTGAATAGAGGAAGAATAATCTTACTTATGACAAAACATGTCTATAATTATATGCAAAGGGGGAACAACCTTTTTTTTAGATAAATTGTGAAAATCAGAACTCGAACTTGGAACAATGTGCTCTCATACCATGTCATATTTCATGCACTAGCCAACACGAGGAAAAAATCCGAGCTAACAAAAAGGCCATGCTACATATTTAACACTCTCACTCACGTCTAGATTGAACATACGAAAAGATCTTCGACGTGGGATCGATAAAAGGCCGCAACTAATTTTATATTATATTGTGCGTTAGCCAGGTCTTGAACTCTAGACAACCTACTGGCTGTGATATCATGTCATGTTTTATACACTAGCCAAGACAATAAAATGTCCGAACTGGTGGAAAGGCCTAGACAATCCACATATACAGTTTTATTTGCGAAACATAGTACAAACGCAGACGCTCACATACACGTGTACACACTCACCCCTATGAACGCGCACACACCCTACCCCTATGAGCACCTCCGAAAAACTGAGCGGGTGGTTGAGTCTTGAGATTGACGAAGTCACCACAGGCGCCTCGCTGTCGACGGGAACGTTGCCTCCCACTGAAGAATATTCCGCCTAAATGAGAAACACCAGTGTCAAATCTAGGGTTTGAACTCTGATGTGCTGGGGATACAACCACACTCCTAACCATCCAACCACATGTAGGTTCTCCACATATACAGTTCAACCCGCTCCTATCCCTCCCCTTTGTTGTGACACACGGACAACGCCGTGGGCACCTGGTCGACCGTGCCGATAGGTACCCGCAAGCTAGTGTTGATACTGATAGACGGCAGCGGGAGGCGGCCGTGGTAGGAGCTCTGACCGGCGACAGAGGCACAAAGCTGGTCTGTGATGACGTGCCCCCCAGCCCATGGGCTTGCAGCGAAGGAATGCCCCGGCCCAGATTTTGAAAATTTTGATTTGTGCTGGCTATTTCGACCCGTCTGCCAGCTCTGGCCGACGACGGAAGAAACCCCTAATCCTACCGCGCATGGATGGGCTAAACGCCTGGAGGCTGAAGCTGACTGACTGGATTGATCGCTAGTTTCAGACCACGAGTTGAAACTATTCCACACTAAGTCATTTGTGCCCAAACCGAAGTACCGAACCAGACCAATGTACTAATGACTAAAGCCCAGATTAAAGCAAATTATTTTCTGGAATCAACCTGATGCAGCCAGCCTACCCCCGACACGTCAACTACACCAAGTGGTCCAATGACTATAGCTAGAGTCAAGGCTCTCCATGAGAAGGTGAACTCACTCCTATGTATGTGTGATTTAGACACTCCTTTAAATGACTTGCTAATTCATTCGGATACCTTGTGTATATTCAGGAACAACCTTCATGAAGATTACCAAGGAAGTGCAGAAGATGGACAAGAGATGGGTCAAGAAGGAGATGATGAGGAAGATGAAGCAGCAGAACAGCGGTACTACCGCCAGCGTTGTCGTACTACCACCAGTCTCGAGATGAAGAAGCTGAAGCAGAAGAAGCTCCAGGCGGCGGTACTACCGCAGCTCCCAGGAACCAGTACTACCGCCCGGGCTACCGCTGGAGCTACATGCAAGTCCAAGAACGCTTCTGCATACCCCGTCAGTACCAGCACGGTAGCTGCCACGTTCTACCGCCAGAAGACGAAGGAATACAATTCGTGAGTGCCACGGTACTACCGCCGGCACCGGCAGTACTACCGCCCCTGTTCCAGGAACGGTACTACCGCCGGCACCAGCAGTACTACCGCTGCACCCATCAGAATTTCGGGCTGAAGCCCATGTAACACCCCACCTACCTACCCTTTCGCGCACTAGACTATAAACAACCCTCTTCTTCCTAGGGTTAGGGTTATAGCTATTATGAATTGACTTTGTTGAGCTTTGCTCCATCTTTCCCCTTGTGGAAACCAAGATCTCTCGGAGGATTCGAATCCCGGGTTGTACAAGGCCTCTTCCTAGTAGTTGATTACTTGCCAATCTCCTACCTTACTGGATTCTATTGGACCGGTGGACCTACCGGTGAAGGGAAAAGGCTCCAATTGAAAGCAAAGTTGACTTGGGTTTTGAAAATCGGGGACTACCCTCGGGGCCGTTTACCGGTTGATTTACTCTTGTAGATTTTGCTAGTTACCCCTTTGTTTCCACCGTCCCCTTGTGTTTTCCCTCGTTTTCCCCTTTCGTTCTTCATGTTCATCATACCCGCCCTCAATCCGTGAAGCTCAGAACACCTACCCGCATTACAACCCATTCAAACCAGTCCAAATAAGCCCAAGAGAAAAACCAAACTGAAACTTTAGTCTGAACCCAAACTATTCGCTGGCCTAATCTCGTGACAAGATAAGTAAAACACACATAGTAAAACATTCCTGTTTACTAATTTATTACGGAGGACAGGCGGAGTAAATATCCACCTATGGGATATGGATACGTACTTCATGCATGTAGCACTGCTGTGGTCGGTTTGCTACAGTCGTCTTATGTCAGGTTCCTATACACTATGAATGCTGTCCATCAGCCTATCTGCCTATGTACATACGTGCTACCTGCCTAACTGAAGTCCATTAGCCACATTAAAACCAGTAAATTTGATCGTACGTACAGAACCAAAATCAACTTTTTGGAGGCTCATAGAGCGCGGGAAGCTGTATACACGCATTTCTACCGTTAGTATTTTTTTTAATCCAGTAGATGATTTGAAATATTAAAACCCAGAACTAAATTATATTGTTTAATAAAACAACAACTCTCTGTTAGATATCTTTAGAGTGACTTTCACTTTTTACCCTGTGTCTGTAATTTATGACACTTAACCCCGATTAATTTTTTATGCCTATTTTTACCCCGTGTTTACAATGGTGTGTAAATATTTATCCCTAGCTTTTAACCAATTTGTCTCGTTCCTAACAGTCTGTGTCCACGAGCATGTAAACGTGGATGCCGAACCAACATCCAACTCGCCCCGCTTGCAGCCGCTGCCTAACCCTAGAAGGGAATCCATCGTATCGGTGTGGTCCGTGCGATAGGGGTGCGGAGTGCGGCTAGGGCAAAGCGAATGCAGGTTAGACATAGGAGTCGGATGATTTAGGGAAGAAAACGGAAAATTGGAATACACCTCCAAGGTAGCTACTCAGCGTCCACGTCGACCTGCTACTGGGCTTACAAATATGAGGTAAAAATTGCCAACTAAATTAAATGGGGTTACTAGCTAGTGTCACAAAATCACAAACATGGAAATAAATGGTGGAGAATTTTTGAATTAACCTATACTAGTAACTGGGCACGTGCAATGCACGTGTCTTCTTTTTTCTTTCAAGAAGACAATGATCATATTAAATCATAGTGGACATGAGCAGTAGCCAAAAAAAGGTTACAAAGGAAATATCAATGCATTGCAACATCTTTTTTCCTCTGATTTGGTAGAGTGACCTTGGATGAACATGCCCCCATCTTGTTAGATGTTTTAACTCCATGCAGGACATATTGTTTATCAATAGTATATGTACCATGTCTTCTGATTTCCATGATCTATCTATGTGCACACTACATATATAAATCACAAATTATATAGGTATTAGAAGGTTTAACTAAAGGTCTCATTGCGCTCCTAAGACTAGTCACAATGGGAGTAACTTAACTAGTAACATCACACATCTCAAGACCATTTTGCTTATGTGGCATGTAGTTAATGAGGAGAGAGGTGTTTGGAGTAACTTAGCTAGTTACCGTAACATCACACTTATCAAGACAAAATGAGTCTATAGTGCAATAAATAAGATCTTATATGACATCACAATGATGTTACTCCCCTGTCGAGGGCTGCCCCCGGGTAGGGCAAAGAGGTGGTATTAAGAGCTGTAAAGAGTGGGCCGGATCAAGGTCAAGCCGGATCACTTGGGCCGGATCCCTTGGACCGGATCACTTGGGAGAGTCGGTTGGCTCTCAATCATGCTAAAGTGCAGGGAGAGGCCAAAAGGGCATCAGACAAAGTCTAGCCGGATCAGATGAAGGGATCCGGCTTAACCTAGCCGGGTTGGTCAGGAAGGATCCGGCACAGGGCAATGTCGGATAATGCACAAGGGCCAAGTAATGTCAGTAAGTTCACGGGTCCTGCAGGTCTCCTGCCCGAGGCTCAGAAGACAGCCAGGTCGAGCCACGGGTTTTCCGGGTCGCAAGGCCCTAGGCGCTGACTCGGCTATTTCGGGAAAGGGCAGTGGCCTAGGCTCCGGTGGGCTACGCTGGCTTAAGCTCAAAGAGGAAAAGATAGACCTGCCGTTGGACTGACGATGAACTGGACCGAGTGACAGTAGCCAGAGCTTGTCCTGTTCCTCTTGTCCATGCCATTGTCATCTCCGGCCAGGGGCAGAATGGTAATCCGGTTAGTGTATAAATAGACCAGCACATCCTCCAGGGCGAGGGACGATGAAGAAGAAGCCTCATTTCCCCCCTTGCTCCATCTTCCTCGTAGAGCTCTCACCATTGATTGCTTCATACAGCTCGAGGAGCACTCTGTACTTGTCATCATTGAGATATAAAGAGAGTAGGCTAGTGCTGCAGTAGGGGTGTTACCTCCACAAGAGGGCCCCGAAGCAGGGTACATCTTGGTGTGCTTTGGTTGTTCTTGGTGTTGCTCGTTCTTGGTTGTTCTTGCGTGTTCTTCGTTATTCTCCATGCGTGCTTCTTCAGCGCGCACACCCTCCCCGGATCCCCCAACGTCCTAGCGAGCCCCCAACTTAAGCCATCCTATGGCATCTGTCGTGACACCACCACGACAGTAGGCGCCCACCGTGGGGCAAGCAGTGGCATTGGCTGGGGTTTCCATCAGGACGGGTTCCGTCACCAGCTCCGGCGTACGCGTGCTGTCAGGGCTCGTCTGCAACTACGGCGGGTTCACCTTCATCAGCGACAACGTCGGCTGCTTCGCGGGAGGGCCACTCCCTGTGGATGAATGCTTCATCTAGTTCGGCAGCTTCCTCACCTACGTCACCACCGAGCTTGTCCGCGAGTACCCAGCGCAGGTGCTCGTGGCCGAGGACCCTCCTTCTTTCCGCGCAGCTCTCGACGGCGTAGCGCTCGCCCCGGGAGTAGCGTGGAGGTGATGATGACCGGACCAAGTGCTGGAGCAGGCAAAGGAGAAGCCGGCAATAGCATGCCCGAGGTACTGGTCACGCCAACCGATCCGGTGGACAAGACGGCTCGGACGGCGAAGTTCCCAAAGGAGAAACCGGATCCGGTTAGTCCACTTGGCATGTCAAGTAGGGAGGCTCCCTTAGAGGATGTCCTGGAAAAGTTATCTCGGCCAGTGGCACCTGGAGCAAACGTAGAGTCCACTATAGCTGAGTTAGAGGCAGAACGCCTGAGGTTGCAAAGAGAAGCCCGTTAGTGGTAGAGTCTAGGCAAGCATTTGATAGAGACATGAGAGAATATAATGCTGCCAATGGTATTACAGATGGTTTCACTCCAGTAGCGCCTCACCCGCGCAAGAGAGCAGATTTGCGTAACAGGGGTAAGGACCTCAATGACGAGTTAGCTAGAGCCGCAAGATCGAGCTCGAGTAAGGCTACTAGTCATAGATCGGGTACGGCAAGCCGGTGTATAGCTCCCCGGCCAAGAATCTTAGGGCTGCAGCGGCAACGCGAGCCGAGTTGACCACATTAACCGGGGATGCTTGGCGCAAGCAGGCAGAAAGGGTCAATGAGCTGGTTGATGTGTGTAACCGGCAGAATGAGGCTTACCGGAAGGCTAATCCGGACGCTGGTGGTTCTCGGGTAGTAGTGTCGGCTAAGGCGGTTAGCCATAGATCCAAGGGCAAGCGTCATCCCCGCATGCCGGAGCTGACCGGGCCCAAAGCGTGAATTCGGGCAAGAGCAAACAGTTGTAGGCCTATGATGCTGAGTACGCCGGCAAGCAGCTAGCTGCTCAAGGAAGAGGTGGCCAGAGCAGAAACAATGGCGGACAAGGCAATCCGGAGCCGAAGGGGTAATTCGGCTGGCCGAGGTCAACCACCTCGTCCTCCTGGGCAGAATCAACCCCGGCAGGAGCAGCAAGTAATGGTGCAAGCGCAGCAGCATGGTGGTGACCCGGCGGGCTACCGCTATGATGATGGTAATTCGGCTATGGCGCAAGGCGGATACCAAACGTATGATAATGCACTTGCGTCCAGCTGGGACCTCGGACATTGGCTCCGGATGATCAGCGTCTCAGGTTGGATAGGATTTACCAGTCCGAGAAGCTGGAAGAGCAAGGGCCCACCAGGTCCTCCATGCTTTGGGCCTAGGATCATGAACGAGCCGAATGTACCGTTGTTTCAGCTTGGCCGAATCACAAAGCCGTATAATGGCAGCACTAAGCCGCAAGATTAGCTGATAGACTATGTATCCTCGTGCACATTGCGGGGGGGCAATCGCCAATGGGCGGTCCGGCTTCATAGTGGACATGAGCAGTAGTCAAAAAAAGGTTACAAAGGAAATATCAATGCATTGCAACATCTTTTTCCTCTGATTGGTAGAGTGACCTTGGATGAACATGCCCCCATCTTGTTAGATGTTTTAACTCCATGCAGGACATATTGTTTATCAATAGTATATGTACCATGTCTTCTGATTTCCATGATCTATCTATGTGCACACTCCATATATAATCACAAATTATATAGTATTAGAAGGTTTAACTAAAGGTCTCATTGCGCTCCTAAGACTAGTCACAATGGAGTAACTTAACTAGTAACATCACACATCTCAAGACCATTTTGCTTATGTGCATGTAGTTAATGAGGAGAGAGGTGTTTGAGTAACTTAGCTAGTTACCGTAACATCACACTTATCAAGACAAAATGAGTCTATAGTGCAATAAATAAGATCTTATATGACATCACAATGATGTTACTCCCCTGTCGGGGGGCTGCCCCCAGTAGGGCAAAGAGGTGGTATTAAGAGCTGTAAAGAGTGGGCCGGATCAAGGTCAAGCCGGATCACTTGGGCCGGATCCCTTGGACCGGATCACTTGGGAGAGTCAGTTGGCTCTCAATCATGCTAAAGTGCAGGGAGAGGCCAAAAGGCATCAGACAAAGTCTAGCCGGATCAGAGGAAGGGATCCGGCTTAACCTAGCCGGGTTGGTCAGGAAGGATCCGGCACAGGGCAATGTCGGATAATGCACAAGGGCCAAGTAATGTCAGTAAGTTCACGGGTCCTGCAGGTCTCCTGCCCGAGGCTCAGAAGACAGCCAGGTCGAGCCACGGGTTTTCCGGGTCGCAAGGCCCTAGGCGCTGACTCGGCTATTTCGGGAAAGGGCAGTGGCCTAGGCTCCGGTGGGCTACGCTGGCTTAAGCTCAAAGAGGAAAAGATAGACCTGCCGTTGGACTGACGATGAGCTGGACTGAGTGACAGTAGCCAGAGCTTGTCCTGTTCCTCTTGTCCATGCCATTGTCATCTCCGGCCAGGGGCAGAATGGTAATCCGGTTAGTGTATAAATAGACCAGCACATCCTCCAGGGCGAGGGACGACGAAGAAGAAGCCTCATTTCCCCCCTTGCTCCATCTTCCTCCTAGAGCTCTCACCATTGTTGCTTCATACAGCTCGAGGAGCACTTTGTACTTGTCATCATTGAGATATAAAGAGAGTAGGCTAGTGCTGCAGTAGGGGTGTTACCTCCACAAGAGGGCCCCGAAGCAGGGTACATCTTGGTGTGCTTTGGTTGTTCTTGGTTTTGCTCGTTCTTGTTGTTCTTGCGTGTTCTTCGTTTTCTTCATGCGTGCTTCTTGAGCGCGCACACCCTCCCCGGATCCCCCAACGTCCTAGCGAGCCCCCAACTTAAGCCATCCTATGGCATCTGCCGTGACACCACCACGACAGTTGGCGCCCACCGTGGGGCAAGCAGTGGCGTTGGCTGGGGTTTCCATCCGGACGGGTTCCGTCACCAGCTCCGGCGTACGCGTGCTGTCAGGGCTCGTCTGCAACTACGGCGGGTTCACCTTCATCAGCGACAACGCCGGCTGCTTCGCGGGAGGGCCACTCCCTGTGGATGGATGCTTCATCCAGTTCGGCAGCTTCCTCACCTACGTCACCACCGAGCTTGTCCGCGAGTACCCGGCGCAGGTGCTCGTGGCCGAGGACCCTCCTTCTTTCCGCGCAGCTCTCGGACGGCGTAGCGCTCGCCCCGGGAGTAGCGTGGAGGTGATGATGACCGGACCAAGTGCTGGAGCAGGCAAAGGAGATGCCGGCAATAGCATGCCCGAGGTACTGGTCACGCCAACCGATCCGGTGACAAGCCGGCTCGGACGGCGAAGTTCCCAAAGGAGAAACCGGATCCGGTTGGCCCACTTGGCATGTCAAGTAGGGAGGCTCCCTTAGAGGATGTCCTGGAAAAGTTATCTCGGCCAGTGGCACCTGGGGCAAACGTAGAGTCCACTATAGCTGAGTTAGAGGCAGAGCGCCTGAGGTTGCAAAGAGAAGCCCGGTTAGTGGTAGAGTCTAGGCAAGCATTTGATAGAGACATGAGAGAATATAATGCTGCCAATGGTATCACCGATGGTTTCACTCCGGTAGCGCCTCACCCGCGCAAGAGAGCAGATTTGCGTAACAGGGGTAAGGACCTCAATGACGAGTTAGCTAGAGCCGCAAGATCGAGCTCGAGTAAGGCTACTAGTCATAGATCGGGTACAGGCAAGCCGGTGTATAGCTCCCCGGCCAAGAATCTTAGGGCTGCAGCGGCAGCGCGAGCCGAGTTGACCACATTAACCGGGATGCTTGGCGCAAGCAGGCAGAAAGGGTCAATGAGCTGGTTGATGTGTGTAACCGGCAGAATGAGGCTTACCGGAAGCTAATCCGGACGCTGGTGGTTCTCGGGTAGTAGTGTCGGCTAAGGCGTTAGCCAGAGATCCAAGGGGCAAGCGTCATCCCCGCATGTCGGAGCTGACCGGGCCCAAAGCGTGAATTCGGGCAAGAGCAAACAGCTGCAGGCCTATGATGCTGAGTATGCCGGCAAGCAGCTAGCTGCTCAAGGAAGAGGTGGCCAGAGCAGAAACAATGGCGGTCAAGGCAATCCGGGAGCCGGAAGGGGTAATTCGGCTGGCCGAGGTCAACCACCTCGTCCTCCTGGGCAGAATCAACCCCGGCAGGAGCAGCAAGTAATGGTGCAAGCGCAGCAGCAAGGTGGTGGCCAGGCGGGCTACCGCTATGATGATGGTAATTCGGCTATGGCGCGAGCCGGATACCAAACGTATGATAATGCACTTGCATCCAGGCTGGGACCTCGGACATTGGATCCGGATGATCAGCGTCTCAGGTTGGATAGGATTTACCAGTCCGAGAAGCTGGAAGAGCAAGGCCCACCAGGTCCTCCATGCTTTGGGCCTCGGATCATGAACGAGCCGAATGTGCCGTTGTTTCAGCTTGGCCGAATCACAAAGCCGTATAACGGCAGCACTAAGCCGCAGGATTGGCTGATAGACTATGTATCCTCGGTGCACATTGCGGGGGATGCCTCTCCCGCATATGTTGGAAGGGCCAGCCCGGATTTGGCTGAATAACTTACCAGAGGGTAGTATCAACTCTTGGATGGATTTGGAGCAGGCGTTTTACAGCAACTTCTCCAGCACTTACAAGAGGCCAAACCGACCTCAGCTCTTGTCTGCGTGCAGGCAGGAAGAGCGGGAGACAGACCGAGAATTTTTGACTCGGTGGAGCAACATTCGCAATTCTTGTGAAGGTGTCGTGGAGGAGCAGGCCATTTCTTGGTTTGCGCAGGGTTGCCGACATGGCACCCCGCTTTGGCAGAAGCTCCAGAGGGATATGCCAAAGACCCTGGCGGAAATGATCCGGATAGCAGATACATATGCTCTTGGCGATCCGACGCAGCCAGCGTTGGATGTGGTGGGAACAAGCAGGAGGCAACCGGTCAACCGAACTGGACCATTGAGGCCCAGTGACCGACATGAGTTCGGTTATAAAGGAGAGATCCGGATTACAGATACGGTTCAGATCAGGTTGCTGCAGTAAATATGGATCATCCTGATAGCCAGAGACCAAAAAATGAGGGTCCAGCTTGGAGGCCGAATCAAGGTGCCTGGGCAAAGAAAGTGTGGGATGGACCGAGTCCACCTCTAACTTTTGAGGCAATGATAGATGGGCCTTGCCGTTATCACACAACAGACCCACGCAAGCCGGCCAATCATTCAACTCGGAATTGTAGCTGGCATCATCGCATCCAGGCGGAAGGTCAGAGAGGGCCACCTCAGAGAGGTGCTCCTAGACCGAATTTCAGGCCAAATACGCCTTTATCCGGAGCCAATGCAACCCCGGTGAACGAAGGAGCTCCAAGGCCGGCAGCCACAAAGCCGGTTAACCTGGTAAATATGGGAGGCAACAACAACAATGCTGGTCCGAGTCGGCAAGGTGGATACCCCGGAAATGATTACAAGGAAGCTCATCAAAGTTATGTGGTTTTTGTGACCGAGCCAACTGACAAGAAAAGTCAGCTGCGAAGGGCGAAGGAGGTGAATGCAGTCACACCAGCAGTCCCAAAATACCTGAACTGGTCCGAGCAGGAGATCACTTGGAGCAGGGCTGATAATCCCAGGGTTATGCCAAGCCCAGGAAACTACGCACTGGTGGTGGATCCGACTTTGGTTGGACCAAGATTAATGTGAAATTCACTCGAGTCTTGATTGACAATGGCAGTGCTATAAACATCATGTATCGGGACACAATGGTCAAGTTGGGTTATTCGCCGAATCAGTTGCAGCAGAGCAGTTGCACCTTCCATGGTATAGTACCCGGGTGTCTTGTTCCCCAATGGGTAAGATCTGGGTAGATGTGCTGTTTGGTACCAAGGACAATCACAGACTTGAGAGTCTCGAATTCGAGGTGGTAGACTTGGAGAGCCCATACCATGCTCTGCTCGGCAGGCCGGCATTAGCCAAGTTCATGATATCCACTCATGTGCCTACCTCAAGATGAAGATGCCTGGCCCGAATGGTATCATCACCGTTGCGGGAGATTACAAGAAGGCCATACAGTGTGCCACGGTCGGTTCCACCTTAGCCGAGTCGTTGGTGATCCAAGCTGAGAAGAGCAAGATGCATGAAGTAGTGGCGATGGCGAAGTCAGCTCAGCTCGGCGTGCTGGCCATGACCAATCCGGATGCAGGTGCAACATTTGAGGTGCCCAAGGAGACAAAGAAGATCCCCATTGACCCGGAGAATCCGGAGCGCATGGCCATCATTGGTGCCGGGTTGGGCGAGAAATAGGAAAGCGCGCTCTGTCACTTCCTCCGTGAGAATCGGGATATCTTTGCATGGTCGGCTAAGGACCTGCCTGGTGTTCCGAGGGAGTTGGCAGAGCACTCTTTATTTGTCAGGCCGGATGTGAAGCCGGTGAGGCAACCGACTCGGCGTCTTTCAGACGATCGAAGAAAAGTGGTGCTTGATGAGCTGGCTAAGCTACTTGCAGCCGGATTCATTATGGAGGTGTTGCATCCAGACTGGATATCCAATCCGGTTCTGGTAGAGAAGAAGAAGGACGAACCAGCGGTGGTCAAGGTGTGGCGCATGTGCATCGACTTCACCAACCTGAACAAGGCGTGCCCGAAGGATCCCTTTCCTTTACCTCGGATTGATCAAGTGATCGATTCTACTGCTGGGTGTGAGTTGTTGTCTTTTATTGATGCGTACTCTGGTTTTCACCAGATACCACTGAACCCCAAAGATCAAATAAAGACTGCTTTTATTACCCCGTATGGGGCGTATTGCTATCGTGTCATGTGTTTCGGTTTGAGAAATGCCGGTGCAACTTATCAGAGATGTATGCAGAAATGCTTACACTCTCAAATGGGCAAAAATGTGCAAGTGTATGTCGATGATATCGTCATCAAAACTAAAGAAAAACGCACTCTCCTCGAGGATCTCGAGGAAACATTTGTGAACTTGAGAAAGTATCGGTTAAAATTGAATCCGGATAAATGCACCTTTGGTGTCCCGGCTGGAAAGTTGCTCGGTTTCCTTGTATCGAGCCGAGGTATTGAGGTGAATCCGGCTAAGATCCGAGCCATAGAAAACATGAAATTGCCTAAATGTCTAAAAGATGTACAAAAGTTCACCGGGTGTCTAGCCTCGTTGAGTCGGTTTGTGAGTCGGCTAGGAGAAAAAGCCTTGCCCTTGTATCAGATGAAAAAGAGCACCGGGTTCACATGGACCCCGCAGGCAGACTCGGCTTTCAATGAATTAAAAAAGATGTTGTCCACTGCACCAATTTTGGCATCACCTTTGCCGAATGAGCCAATGCTACTTTACATTGCGGCCACTAACCGGGTCGTAAGTGTGGTGATAGTGGTAGAGCGAGAAGAGGAGGGTAAATCCGTGCAGAGACCGGTGTACTATTTAAGCGAGGTGATCTCAACCTCAAGCAGAATTATCCTCACTACCAGAAGATGACATATGGTGTATACCTGGCGGCCAAGAAGTTGAAACATTACTTCCAGGAGCACCCGATCACCGTAGTATGCGAAGCTCCAATCTCGGAGATCATTGGGTGCAAAGATGCGACTGGCCGAGTTGCCAAATGGGCAATAGAAGTGTCTCCTTACACCCCGCATTATGAGAGAAGAGATGCTATCAAGTCTCAGGCTTTACCGGATTTCCTTTGTGACTGGGCCGAGATGCAGTATGAGCCACCAAGCCGATTACAATTACTGGAAGTTGCACTTTGATGGCTCCAAAACCAAAATCGGACTGGGTGCTGGGATAGTACTCACATCACCGAAGCAAGATCAGTTGCGATATGTGTTGCAGATTCATTTCTCAGCATCAAACAATGTGGCCGAATATGAGGCACTGATCCATGGGCTTAATGTGGCTAAGGACATCGGCATCCGCCGGATAGAATGTTTTGGTGATTCAGATTTAGTGGTGCAGCAGTCTTCTGGAAATTGGGATGCCCTTGATGCCAATATGGCACTATATCGATTTCATGTCCAGAAAATTTCAGGATTTTTTGAAGGCTGCGAGTACAAGCACATACCTCGGCTGGAGAACGAAGCTGCTGATATCCTGTCAAAACTCGGGTCGTCTAGGGATGCAATCCCACCCGGGATATCCTTGAATCACCTAAGGATCCCTTCAATCAAGCCTTCACCTGATTCCGAGTCAATTTTTATCCCAAAGCAAGAATCTGAAGCTGTTCCTATGAATGTTGATGTCGGGTACATTTGGGAAGACCCGGGGACTGCATGGACTCGGGGACTGCGCACCGAGACTCGGGGAATGCTACCAAATCTTAGGGAAGAGGGGAAGAGAGGAAGATGGTGCTAACCGAATCTTAGGGAATGGACAGAGACTGATAGAAGAAATAATGGCGGCCGAACCAGTGGAAATAGATGAGCACTTATTCCCTTTGCATCCAGTACCGGAATGGGCTGAAGAAATCATGAAGTTCATGTCGGAGGGGAGTTTGCCAAATGATGAAACCGAAGCTAGGCGAGTGCAGAGGAGGTCCAAGGGTTACACCATCATAAACAAGGAGTTATACAAAAGGAGTGCAACCGAGGTGCTACAGTTGCGTGGAGCCAGCCGAGGGCAAGGAGATGCTCCTGGAGATACATCAAGGAGAATGTGGGCATCATTGCAGTACAAGAGCCCTGGTGGCTAAAGTATTCCGGCATGGGTTTTACTGGCCCACTGCTCATGCAGATGCAGAGGACATAGTCCGAAAATGTGAAGGATGCCAAAGGTTTGC
This sequence comes from Poa pratensis, assembly GCA_947311845.1. Classification (NCBI taxonomy): domain Eukaryota; kingdom Viridiplantae; phylum Streptophyta; class Magnoliopsida; order Poales; family Poaceae; genus Poa; species Poa pratensis. Next base: position 42,327,682 of record CAMZMU010000055.1, on the reverse strand, counting down.
CAAGCAGACACACCTACCCGCATCGGCGCTCAAAACAATTCCTATCACTTGGCCGTTTGCTGTGTGGTGTTTGGATATGGTGGGAGAATTCAAGCCGGCTAGGGTAACATGACACATATGCTGGTGATGGTGGATAAGTTCACCAAGTGGATAGAGGTGAAACCGATCCGGAAAGTGGATGGTCATTCGGCTGTAACTTTCCTGAAAGAAATCATTTTGAGATACGGTTACCCCCATAGCATCATCTCGGATAATGGCACGAACTTTGCTGTGGGAGAGTTTGCCCGATTCTGCATGATAAGGGGATCCGGTTAGACATAGCCTCAGTGGCACACCCAGAGTCCAATGGACAGGTGGAAAGATCAAATGCTTTGGTATTAGCTGGGATAAAAGCCCGGTTAATAGAACCTCTGGTAAAGACTCCGGGGTGCTGGATAGATGAGATACCATCAGTACTATGGGGTCTAAGGACCACGCCGAATCGGTCAACTGGCTATACGCCATTTTTTCTGGTATATGGGGCAGAAGCAGTGCTACCCACTGACATAGAATATGATGCACCAAGGGTGACAATGTATACCGAAACCGAGGCAAAAGAGGCCCGGGAAGATGCAGTGGATCTGCTAGAGGAAGCAAGAGAATTGGCCCTATCTCGGACAGCAGTATATCAGCAGGGTCTCCGACGTTATCATAGTCGGAAGATCAGCCCTCGAGTGTTTCATGAAGGAGATCTAGTACTAAGGCTGGTGCAGCGCAGCAAAGGCCGACATAAGTTATCACCTCCATGGGAGGGACCATTCATTGTGAGCAAGGCTATGCACAATGACTCGTACTACCTTGTAGACGCACAGGAACCAAGGAAGGATGGCCTGGACAGACCCGGAGAAGAAACCAAGCGACCCTGGAATGTAGCTCTGCTTCGACCCTTTTACTCTTAAGGGCGCAATGTATGTATCTCAGTTTATCATAAATGAAATTTCGGCAATCCGAGTCTGGACTCGGGGACTGCCTCGTCCTTATGCATGTGTTTTTTATTACTGTTTTGTCCATACCGTTCATGTGTCGGATTGTTTTGAACCTCGTCCCAAAATTCAAGTAATGTATGCTGTGTTGTTGATCTCGTGACTCGACTGACAAACACCAAAATGGTAGTCAAGAGCAGAGGTGGGGAATATGGGAAACATGAAAATGGACTCGGGGACTCGGTCCAAAACCGATTCGGCACATGTCGTTTACTAACCCCTGTTATTTCTTTTTTGTTTATGTTAGATGATTCTAAACCACAACTCGCATGTTTCAAGTATTGTATGCTATGATTCCTATCTTGTGACTCGACTGTCAACACCTAAAAGGTAGACAAGAGCAAAGATTCGGCAAAAATAGTAAACAAGAAAACAGACTCGGGGACTCGGTTTAAGATGATCCAACATAAACCTAGTCCGGATCACATTAAGCAAAATAAAAGTAGTCTCGAAGAACTTAAATTGTATATTACATCTGCTCCCGGCATACCGGGGATTTAATGTTTTTCATTAAGATAATTCAGGAAGAAGGAGCCATGGTTGCAGGAGACTCGGTTGCAGGATGAACTCGGATGATGGAGGAACCTCGGTTGAAAGAGGACCCTCACTTGCAGGAATAACCTTGGACGGAGAGCTTGAAGGCTGGGCAGACTCGGAAACATCCGGATCAGCTGAAGTTTTGGCGGTCTTGACTAAAGCTTGCTCTGTAGTCTTAGCCGAATCAGTGGCTGGTGTCTTGGAAGTTTGGACTAAAGCTTGTTCGGCAGTTTCAGCCGAGTCAGTGGCTGGCATCTTGGAGGTCTTGGCTGGAGATTGTTCGGCAGTCTTGGCCGAGTCAGAAGCTGGTACTTTGGTGGACTTGATACGAGGTTGTTCGGCAGAGTTAGCCGAATCACCAGATTCGCCCTCAGACTCGGCGTATTCGTCAAGGGAGGCATCGTCCGATTCCTCTTCTTCAGATTCTTCCCCATCCGAGTAGACCGGAGCATTCGATCAAGATGCTTGGTGTTTGCAAATTCGGCCATAAAGTTGGCAGCTTCCTCGCGGATCTTGATCCGGTTCGGATCTGAAGCCCATGAAGAACCCTCGCGAAGGGAGCGCACTTTGGCGAGATCAATCAGCTCATACCAAGACATGATAAATAGCAAACCTGCGTCAGCACCAGCGCGGGCGGACGAAGATCTCCACTGCTTTAACCGGGTCTCCGCCTGATCCAGGTCTTTGATTAGCTCGTCCGCAGACCGGACTTGCCGAGCTTCAGGAAACAAGACTCGTGAGCTTTGAGACTTGCATTGAAACAGATCAATATGGGACTCCTTCAAAGGAGCAATCCGAGCTTTAAGTGCAGTAATGTGATCTTCGATATCCCACGTCTCTGGTAGGGGAGCTCCAGCTAACTTAGCTCTCTCAGCTCGGCATCTCTCACAGCTTTGGCGCTTGAAGCCGGATGCTGGTAAACTCTCCTACATTCAGATAAGCTAACACCGAATTAAACGAGGGAACACGAAATGATGTGTCGGATAAGAGCAGAGGAGGAAGAGGAGATTCGGCAAACTTACGATCCATGTCTTCATTGAGGCTAGCAAGATCAGCAAGCCATTTCGCGCTGACCGCCTTGTGAGCAGCCAGATCATCTTTCGCCGCTTTAGCTTCGGCTTCAGCGTCTGCAACGACCGTTTGGATTTTCTTGTCCAATTCGGCCCACTTCTCAAGCCCGGCTTTGAAAGTATCTCGCTCCTTCTGGATCGAGTCTTTCTCCCTCTGCAGCGTATCCCGGTCTTTCTTGAGCTTGGCCTTCACCTTTCCAACCCGGTCAAGCTCCCGCTGGAGCCGAGTCACTTCTGACTTTTCCTCCGATAAAGCGCGCTTGTGCTCCTGATCTTTCTTTTTCATCCGGCTAGGTCTAGCCGGGTGTGGCGACGCTGAAATAGTTGAGCCTTCGGCAAGGTCCGCAGTATTCCAAGCTTTAACGAATTGCTCTGCGGAGCCGAGGTTGTCGCCGCTCGGAGTGCGGAGATTCGGCAGAACCTGGCCACTAAGTCAGGCGCGAGTGATCGCCTCAGAGAGTTGATCATGCACCCGAGTCACTGATGGAGTGGCGGATACCTGTCTGCTAGCAACCACCTGCTTATCCGAGGAGGTTGGAGTCGTGCCAGAGGCGGCTTGAGTCGGCTTAGCCAGAGGCGATGCGCCCGGGGTCTTGGCTGGATCTGGCTGCCTCGTTGGTTCTGGGACGCTTGTTGTGGTGGTTTAGATACTTCTTGTTGCTGCTTCTGCTGCTTCTCGAGAGGTTGCTGCTGCTTTTTCTTCTTCTTCTGCTGCTCTTGATTCAGAGCCTTGGGGTAGGGCGAGGATCCGGCTTAGTCAAAGACTTTGCCGAAGTCTTAGCTTTTTCCTTCTCCAACTCCTTCAGAGGACGTGGCCAAGTTGAATCTCGGGTAGGACCCGAGATTTCCTCATTCTCCAGGTCAATAACCGACTCTGGAACGAGAGTCGGCGGAGGAGTATTGGCAGTTGTGGCACGCGCGGGAGAGGCGACAGCCTTTTCAGGAGACTGGTGCTCCATGGCCGTATCCAGTGGAGGAATGGGAGAAAGAATGGATGAATGAGTTTGCTCGGTGACGAGGACATCACTACATAGAGCAAAGTAAACAGTTAATTCGGATAGAGGTGGCTCGGATAATAGAGGAGGAAAGTGAATGAAGTTAAGTTGGCATTACCCCTTGGTGGTAGGCATGGGCTTGAGCCGATTCGGCTTGGAGGCGGTTTTCTTCATTCTCTTGGCTTGAGGGACATCTGATCCGGACGCGTCATCACGTTTCCGAGATGCCACTTGAGTATCTGGTTTGGCTAGAACACAAGGTGGTAACCATGAAATCGGAACAGCATCAATGGGATCTAGGATCCAGCAATCATCATCTTCATCTTCGGTGTAAATAGTCGATTGCTTACCCTTGTGGATGGGCTTGGCACGCGGAATCGGCAAATAATCGTCCGTATCCGCATCCTCTTCGCCCTCGCGCAGCGGGCTGCGATCCGGTCCCCACACTTTGGTGGAGAGATCTCCATCTTCGGTGATTTGGCGGTCGAATAGCTGCAGTATGGACAAGGCAAATATGGATTAGTCCGATGGTATTTTGATGAAGTATAGATTGATTCGGAGAATGGTGAACAAACCTGTGGGGAAGTGCATCTCGGTGGAACGGCTCCACGCCCCACCGCCACTTGTCCGACATCTCGGTGTAGGCGATGGCGTTTACCCGTCTCTTGACGGAAGCTCTGGTGAGGTCATGTTTGCTGATCCGGGTAGGATCTAGCAAACCACTCATGTGGCAAATCTTGTGCTCACGTTGTTGAAGAGGACTGACACGGCGGAAGACGAAGGTCCGGAGGAGATCGTCCGAGAGCAGGCCCTTCTCCAGAAAATCCTCCAGAGTCTTATCTATGATTTGAAGCTCCGCAAGAGTGTCAGCCGGATCATATCTGAAGTTTAATTCGGCTGTGGGGGGCCCGATCCTGAACTCGGGCAAGTTGAGAGCATCATGGCCTTCAGCGCTCTTCACGTAGAAGAAAGACCTTTGCCATTTCCTGCAAGTATCCAGGCCAGTGATCCGAGGAAAGATGGAGCCCGCCCTCGGAGTAATGCTAGCCGAACCACAAGCGGTCATCACTTTCGGGTCACTGCCCGGGATAGTCTGTTTACGGAGGTGGAAGTACTTTGCCCAGGCTTGTACTGTCGGCCAGAGACCAAGATACCCCTCGGTAAAGGAGGTAAAAGCCGACAAGGAGACAAAGGCGTTAGCCGAAAGGTGGTGAGGCTGCAGGCCAAAGAAATCTAGGAAAGCCCGGAAGAAGTCACTCGCCGGGAGTCCGAATCCGCGCTCGAAGTGCGCTAGAAATACAACGCGTTCACCCGGTTGGGTGATCGGTTTGAGTTCCTTTCCCGGTTTTCGGCATATAACTTCAGGTGTTATACGCCGGGTGCTCAGTAGCCATTCCAGGTCATCTGTTGTAACATCGGAACCCTCCCAACTGCCGGGGGCAGCTTCGGCATATCCGAATCAGTCCTGCAAAAAACGGAGATAGCCGAGTTAGGAGATTCGGAATCTCTAATCCAGAACGAATCGGATAATGGCATAACCGAATCAGATGTAAAGCGATTCGGTAGAAGCTATCCCGGATAAAGTTGTCTAGTTAATGCGGAAAAGTAATTCGGCTGGTAACTACAAACACCCTTTCGTGAGAATCTAGGGTTACGCGAGATCTACCGCAGCAGTAAAATAGAGACGAAATCCCGAGTAAAAATATGTGGAACTGCTCAAGCGGTGGCAAGCCAAACTAGGGCAATCTAGTGCAAGACCTAGAAAGGAGATCTAGGGAATGCACTAAGGTGTGACAATGGACTCGTACACGAGTGAATCTACAAGAAACAGGCGCAAGTTCCCAGCGGGATATGAACTCGCTCAAGGTCGCCATGGCCGGAGAAAAAGGAGCTTACGGTTGCGATGCAGCGAGGAAGAAGCTCGGTGAAGAAACGGCGGTGCAGGGCGCGGTGCGCGGCTCCGGCGAAGTTTTCTCCGGCATTGTCGAGGTCTCCGGCGCGGCGAAGTCGCGAAGGCGAGATCGCAGCAGCGTCAATGACACGGATGGAGTTCTCGAAGTAGGAAGTGCGGGGAAGAAGAAGAGGAACCCCACACCCCTATTTATAGCCGCTCGCTGGTAACTGACGCACTACCGCGCGGTTTTCGGGCGTGGCCGGATCAGATGTGCCCTAAAACTCTGTGGTCGCAGCTGTGGCCGTATATTTCAAGCACATGGTGGGTCACGGAATTGGAAGCGGTCGCGCCGGATCGGGTGCGCCGGTCAACGGAGAAACCGAGGAGGCGTGGTCATTTAGTCAAATGCACTCAAGTACCTAATGGATCCGGATAACGGCTGTCAGTGACAAGTCAAATCAAAGACGCGGATTATGAGGCTTTGCGCAGAGATTCCCTGCCAAGTGTCCCGGGAAATCCTGAGACATTGTGTGATATGGGATTCGGTTAATGGTGTTTGTTTTAAACCTGCTACGGCCCTCCATCCGAGGCTGTAGGACCGCACCAGCTTCGGGACTACTGTCGGGGGCTGCCCCCGGGTAGGGCAAAGAGGTGGTATTAAGAGCTGTAAAGAGTGGGCGGATCAAGGTCAAGCCGGATCACTTGGGCCGGATCCCTTGGACCGGATCACTTGGGAGAGTCGGTTGGCTCTCAATCATGCTAAAGTGCAGGGAGAGGCCAAAAGGGCATCAGACAAAGTCTAGCCGGATCAGAGGAAGGGATCCGGCTTAACCTAGCCGGGTTGGTCAGGAAGGATCTGGCACAGGGCAATGTCGGATAATGCACAAGGGCCAAGTAATATCAGTAAGTTCACGGGTCCTGCAGGTCTCCTGCCCGAGGCTCAGAAGACAGCCAGGTCGAGCCACGGGTTTTCCGGGTCGCAAGGCCCTAGGCGCTGACTCGGCTATTTCGGGAAAGGGCAGTGGCCTAGGCTCCGGTGGGCTACGCTGGCTTAAGCTCAAAGAGGAAAAGATAGACCTGCCGTTGGACTGACGATGAACTGGACCGAGTGACAGTAGCCAGAGCTTGTCCTGTTCCTCTTGTCCATGCCATTGTCATCTCCGGCCAGGGGCAGAATGGTAATCCGGTTAGTGTATAAATAGACCAGCACATCCTCCAGGGCGAGGGACGATGAAGAAGAAGCCTTATTTCCCCCTTGCTCCATCTTCCTCCTAGAGCTCTCACCATTGATTGCTTCATACAGCTCGAGGAGCACTCTGTACTTGTCATCATTGAGATATAAAGAGTGTAGGCTAGTGCTGCAGTAGGGTGTTACCTCCACAAGAGGGCCCCGAAGCAGGGTACATCTTGGTGTGCTTTGGTTGTTCTTGGTGTTGCTCGTTCTTGGTTGTTCTTGCGTGTTCTTCGTTGTTCTCCATGCGTGCTTCTTGAGCGCGCACACCCTCTCCGGATCACCCAACGTCCTAGCGAGCCCCCAACTTAAGCCATCATATGGCATCTGCCGTGACACCACCACGACATCCCCACTGTGAAGGTAGTAACATAGACTAGTAACATCACCATGTTACTAATCTATATTACTCCCCATTGTGACTAGTCTAAGCCAAATTAATAAATGGTCTATGTCTCCCTGTGTCTTCGAGTAATTACACAAAAATCAAGAGCACCTGAACAATAATAGAAGAGTGCTCCCTAAAATAATGATATAAACATACTACAGTATCCAGATGATATGTTTGAAAACATGTTTTCTTCCGGACTCAAGCACCACTGGACAAGGGTAATCTGGCCAAACAAGAATAATTTAAAACTGAAGTATACTGAAGTACATAGATGCAGCACTGGATTATTGGTTCCTCTTTCGTACCTACAGGTTGTTTTTATCAAACTCTTCAATAAGATCTTATTTGACACTGATTCCTCTACACATCGTCAAATAGCACAATTCTCTCTGCCAAGTTCACAACCTGATCATGAAGAGAGTTCATATTAGAAAAGTCATTTCTTACTGATAATATAAATCATGAGCAGGTATTGGCGTTAGAGTTTTGTGCAAAATTGAATCATAATTGTACCATTAAATAATGACTGAACCTCTAATCCTAACTGAAACAATGTTCAGTATGTGCAGACGTGCAGCTGAAATAATGAGTGAATCATGTAATACACAGTCTGTACCAGGTAGATTTAAAAAAAAATCCTAAATCATTTTTAAAAGATAAATTTGGCTGGCCTGCGTATAAATTTTGTGGCATGCTTATATCAAACAACAGAACGTGAAGCAAGCGAATGAGGATCAAGCCGGACAAAGAGAAAAATAAACATTGCCGTCCTGAGAGCATCTCCAACCGGAGGCCCCAAACCCACCCCAAACGTCCGGGCAGACCGCCCGGACAGGGTTTGGCCCAAAAACCACCACCCAAAGGAGGCCCCCATAGCCAGTCCAAACGTCCGGGCGGTCCGGCACACCCCAAACCCAGCCCATATCTGGGGCGGGTTTGGGGGTGCCCGGGCGCGCCCGGACGCGTCCGCCCCGCACTCGCTGACATCGCGGATCCACGCTTTGACCGCCTGGCGGAGCGGATAAGCTAGCTTGACCGGCGTTGGCATTCATGGCGTACCGGCCACCGGCCACCTCCGACTATAAAGTGGAGGGGCCGGAGCAAACCCTACTCCGCACCGCACTTCCGCCGCCGCCGCCGCTCTCTTCTCCTCCTCCACATCCACCAGTGCCGAGTTTCCTCCTCCACCTCATCCACCATGCCTCGCCGCCTCCCCACCACATGCGCCAAGATGACGGCGGAGAAGTGGGCGCAGCTCCGCCGAGAAAAGGAGGCCGCGGGATCGCGGGTGTCCGCAGAAGTGTTGGCGGCGGAGGGGACAGACGTCGGCTACGGCATCCTCCACGAGGGCTCCGACGTCGTCGAAATGACGGGTTCAGAGTACCTCCGGCAGATGCACGAATCGAATCGGGCGCAGTTGTCGGCGATGGCGGAGGAGTGGAATCAGCAGGCGGAGGCGGAGCTGGCAAGGATGCGGGCGGAGGACGAAGCCACGCGGGTTCGGGCGGAGGAGCGCGCAAGGGTGGCGGCGGAGCACCGCTTGGCCGAGGAGCAGCTCAAGGCCGAGGCCACGGACCGCATCTTTGTCGGGCAGATGAAGAACAGGGTCGGCTTCGTCGAGAAGCAGAAGCAGGCGGAGGAGGCGTTCCGTCAAGGCTGCATCTACGTGTCAGAATCTTCCGACTCCTTCTACACCGACTCCGACGAGCAGGGGTCTTCTCCGGACCCTCCTCCAGCTGCGGCACAGGGCGGCTCCGGCTCCGGCGACGGCGTGGCAACGGTCATCCTCCTGTCTGACGATGAGTAGACTAGGCTAGGTGGCTATCCGGTCGCATGAACTGCACGTAGGATAAGTAGCAAACTTGTATTCACGTTGCATGCTTTTGTAGTAATTTGGTATCTTAAATTAGAGGTGTGTGGTTGTAGCACCATGTTTTTGGGGGCTGTCCGGTCAGTGTCCGCGGACGCGTCCGGACGCGTCCGCGGACACTTTGGGGGCCGAATTTGGGGGCTCCGCTTGGAGATGCTCTGAGCTCGCCATGGAGGCCATGCTGCGTTCCGCAGCAAGCAGATTCGATTCATAACTGACCCGTGAAATCGTAACTAAACCCTTGTAGCGATGGAATCAGGTTCATGGAAAATTGCAAACAAGTGTTAAAGAATGTCAGCAATCTAACTGAACAACACGTACCAGTCTGATGTCTATACGACTTTACACAGCGTAGAAGGCGGCGCGATTGCAAAGGTGCGTGGCCGCCGGAGTCCGGAGAGGCTATCCGGTGGCGGTGACTTTGTTCAGCTGCAGTTGCAAGACGGGCGGGGGCGCGCGACGACCGGGCGAGGATGTCGGCTTGCCCACAGTGGGACGCGTACAGAAAACGCGGGCAGCCGTCCTTGAGGGCAAGACAAGGTGGATTCCAGTCACGGGCGTGCGAGAGGGAGCGCGCCCCGGCCGCGTGCATGTCCTCGCCGTCTGTGCGTGCGAGAGGGAGGCCCTGGTGGCCGGATCAGCGGCGACGGGGGTGGGCAAGCGCCGGCGGTGGGGTGGGGGTGGAGTTCGGATCCGGAGCAGTGGGATCTGGCGCCGGAGCATTGATATCCGACGTCGGCGGCGGCGGGGATGGAGACGGCTGCCGGATGCGGGGCCGCCCGTGCGCTCGACCGCTCGCCTCCCCGGCCGGCCGCGTGCCATCGACCGCTCCCGTCAATTATCCTTATGAAGTTAGCGGTGGCAATCTTGTAATTATCACAAAACTGAAAAGGTTTGTAGCGATCTGAATCGTTGATCAAATTAACGGTTTAGATTTAATGTATCAACATAGCACAACACAAGTTTGCTCTTTTAATATTAGTATAGATGCATTAGGATCTCACAATGTTATGTCAACATTACTATTCCAACATTGTTCGGAGGAACACGCTAACTACTGAAAACACCATCATCATGCATGCTAATCGATTACGTTTTATTATAGAGAAACACAGGCCTTCCCATCCAATACGACGACGCTGTCCGTACTAATAATAAGCTAGATAAAAACTACTCTAGGTAGACGACCGATCGAGCAATTCCGATCACACAGACCCCCTGATAATTAGCACGACGCGATCTTTTGTTTCTGTTGCTAAATCAGCACACAGTAGTAGACGGCGCCGTGCTGGAGCGGTTGGACGGTGTGGCCCGTCTCGTCGACGAGGAGCTGCTCGGCGTGGTCGCCGTCGCAGCGGAACAGGACGGCCCCCTCCCCGAAGTAGAGCTTCACGTCGAGGTGCGTCGCCGGGACGTTGCACGCGGCGCTGGTGCCGGCGAAGCACACCACGGCGACTCCCGATCTCGCCGGCGTGCCGGCGGCTGCGCCCTGGAACCCAACATCATCCGCCGGTCCTGCATGTGTCAGCGCACGATCAAAACAAAAGAAACGATCGAGAAATGGTATTAACTGCGGTGTGCAGAGAGGAGTTATTGTGACCCGTGACTTGAGACTACGAGGAAATCCAAGCGACGACGAGCGAGACTGACAGTCCCAGCCATGCGCACGGTCGCTCTAGGTAAAAACGCCCTCTAGGGTGAAAGCAGCTTTGAACGCGCGTTTGCTTGCACGCACGCACGCACCCAGCAGAAAGAAAATTTTGACCGCTATCACCTCAGTCTTTTCAGATACGTGTGTACTACTACTCCTATACGTAGGCTGTGAAAATTCATCACACGCATCCCCCCTTCTCCTACCTTTTTTCCTCTCTTGACACAGAAGTTACTATGACAAGACCATACAGAAGGGGTGCAATTTATGAGTTATGACTTGTTGGCAATGACGTGACCTAAAGTTAGTACTAGCCCCTAGCCAGTTACTCCCATTCATCCAAAAAAAAAAACTTCCCCATTTTAGAATTGCATTCCTCACAATGATTTCATGCTCTAGCTTGTCAGCTTCAGATCAAATTCTACTCTTTTTCACAAGTGCTACATGAGCATTTTGTACTTAAATTGCCACTACCGCATGTGTGCATGATAATAAGATCAATCTGCTCCTTTACATAACTAAACAATGTACATGTGTGGATCCAAAGTCCCATTTTGGAATCTTATATGCTTCCATTCCTCCAACTCTAGTCTTTTCGTGAACATGTGCGAAATATAGCCCCATGTGCATGCATAAGGGTTCATACTTGCAACTAGCTTGCATCAATCTATACATCCTGGCATGATGTTTTTGCCACCATGAAATAGTTCATACTACATTTGTAACGTCCCTTAATGAGAATCTATGTTTTATGTTTTGATCTTGTCTAAACCCATGTCGTTGCAAACTGAATTTTGACCCTATTTTTAGCATGCATATGGAAAAATTATGCTTGCACCGTTGCACGAACAGCTTTAAAGTACAGGAGAGTTTACATGATTCATCTTTGTCTCATTTCCATGCTCATGTATCGAACTATCAATCATCTCAAGTCATAAATATGATATCCTTAAAGGAAATTTGCGAAAAGTCTAAAAAAAAGAAGGAAATTTGCACTAAACACATGCAAGGAAGCATACAAAGACTGGACTTGCACGGGAGTATCTAAACAATGTCAGCGGGCAAGCGAACATCCAAAAGTAACTGAAATCGAGACACAACATTACAAGAGAAATGTCCCCGAGAATGTGACACTTCTAATCCGTCAGACCATGAACATGAGGACGCATGCGATACTAAACAGAAGGCGAAAATGAACAAATCTAAGTAAATGGTGCTAAAAAAATTACGAAGCAAGTCATCGTCACATACCTTGCAAGCGATTGTAGCTGACCGCATCAGTAGTAGTAGCAGTAGTTGCAAATAAACTGGTCAACCCAGCTGTAGCAGCCGCACTGGCGACCGTGACGGCGGCAGGATCCGGCGAAGCCGGAAGCGGCCAAACGGCAGCCGAAGAGGTGGCCGGCGCCGTAGTGACGCCTAAGCCGTACTGCAGCAGCCCCAGCTTGGTGAAGTCCTCTTGATCGGCAACGAGCGATGCGTTCAACGGCTCACTGATCTTGCCGAGGCCGAGCTGCTGATCAGCGCCGCTAAGCCAGTGCTGGCCGAGCCCTCCGGGCCGGCCGCTGCTCCTGTGGCACGTGCTGGTGGGCGCTGCCGACAGCTCGTTGTCAAGCCCTAAGAGCATGGATGCCACCGGTGTCTGCTGCACGGCGGGCACGGGCATGTACTGGGAGCCGAGGATGGCGGCGAGCTCGCCCGCCGGCAGGCAGTGACCTTGTGGTGTACTGCCGGAAGATCGGCTCGACGTCGGCGTCCGGGGCGGGATCAGCAACCGTCGGTGCAGGAGCCGGGGGCGGAGCCGACACCACAGGCTGGCCCCGGTCCAGGCCCAGTTGGTGACGCATCTGCTGGTGGCACGCCGCGGCGATCGGCGAGAGCAGCTCCATGGCCTGCGTGGCAGCTGGCTTCACCGGCTTGCTTGATCCGGAGGACCGGTCGGAGGAGGAGGAGGAAGATGTGGGCACCACCGGCGAGAAGAGTAGCTGCTGCTGCGGCTGGAACTGCTTGGGAGGGGTTGGGGGCATATACGGCGGCGCGGTCTGGTAGCTGCGGGCTGGCGCGCAGGCCCGCGCCGGTGCGGCTCGCGCGGCGTTGGCGTTGCGGAGCTTGTTCTTGGAGCGGGACTTGCGGTTCTGGAACCAGTAGAAAACGTTGGCGTCGCCGACCTGGCCGTACTCCTGCAGGCGCATGCGGATGCGCGGGATCTCGTCCCGAGCGGGGTTCATCATGCCGGAGTTGAAGAGCGTCTCCAGGATCCGGATCTGCTCCGGCCGAGGGTTCCAGCGCGGCTTCGTCTCAGTGCTCCTCCCCTGATCGGGCCCTGCTGCACACCAACGACGAACGAACCGTCATCAGTTAATGAAATCGATCCCCGGCTCTAGAAGACAAATACCCTACCGATCGAGCGACGACTAGTGCATGCAAGACATGTGTAAGAACTAAGAAGAGACTAACAGTAGCATGCATCTAGCGTTAATTACCTGAGGAGATCAAGGAGGACTTGAAGGAGTGGCCGGCGGAGACGAGGGAGGGGGGCGAGCCGCTCATGTCCGCCTGCGACTGCCACAGCTGGCTGCCGTGCTTGGAGCGGAACATGCTGGTCCACTGCTGCCTGCTGTTTGGCGACGCCATGGATGCTACCGCCCTTGATGATCTCGATCGACGACGACGGTGCAGACCGGCCAAGTTGGAGTGGAGGAGGTAGGGATCGATCAACGGCGAGCTCTACCTCTATCTTCCTACACCTAGAGCTCCGCCCCTTGCTGCTATATATGACCTGCTCAGGTCTCCCTAGATCGATATGGCTTTTCACCTAGCAAAGCAAAGCTGTGTATGCATTCTTGCATATTGCTGCCTCTTATAATGGCCGCACCGACCCCGTCGGTGTCACAATGAATGCACGCATAGTAAGTAGCAGCACGACCCCCCATCGGTCTCCTCTCCATGTTTATTTTCCCTGCTTAGAGATACGTGCATGTGTGCATGGGACTATGTTGGCGAGACTAGAGCTAGCTAAGCTATAGCCATAGCTTGATGGGTTTGCATCAGGAGGGGACTGATGGACGGTTGCCCAACTCTGGGCCAGTGATGCCTGATGGGTGCAAGTAAGAGTGCAAGTACTGCGAGCTTACCCTAGGTATGACAAGCAAGGAAGACACGAAACACCCATGACTCTGCCCGGGTTACTGTTAGCACCCTTTTGCAGCGATCACGGCGGGGCCGTGCGTGCGTGATGGTCCTCACCTGGGGATCGCAGGTTAACTATCTCTGATCGTCGCATCTGCAGAGGTGCCTGCAGGGAAGGAAGGAACCAAACTGTACTTTAAGTTATATTACTCTATCTTTGCATGCAGGTCGAACTGGAGATCATATAATATACGTACTTATACGTGTGCTGGTGTGCAGTAATTCCACCCAAAAAATCACCATTTTTCTGCCCTTTTTCTTTTAGTCAACACGTCAATGGATTTTTTTTTTGCGAAACATTGTACAGATCCAGACTCTCACCCTATAAATGCACGCACACACAACCCATCCTTGTGAACACCTCCAAAAAACCGAGACCGCGGATCGGGTCTTGAGATCATCAACAAATTGGTTATGCGTAGCCTTATTTTCAATCTACCAGTACGCCTCAAGAAATGATCGAATGTTGTCTGGGTTTCTGCTAGCCTTGACACGGCTATCAACATTGTATAGAAAAACTCTACATTTAAATCTCTCTCATACTCGACGATCATATTCTTTAGAATCACACACGTCGTCAATATAATTTAAAGGGATTTCTTTCCCATAAGCGAGCAGGATCTCGAAAAAATGCAAACGAGTTTGCAACACACCAAAAACTCTCTCAGTATCCTTTCAGCATGCTTCCTGAGCAGCAGTAAAAACATATTGCTTTAGACCTTGAGAATGTTGGATGGTAATAGATGTCGTCGGCTAGATAGTACCCCATGGTATAGTCGTGTCTATTGATAGTGTAGTTGTCCGCAAAACATTGATGTCATTGAGCGAACCCGCCAACCCAAAAAAATGCCTACTTCACAAGTCCTCGGATGCCACTGCTTTAAGCATAATAGTAAGATACCGGTGTACTGCCCTTGCCATGCGGCAGGGCAGTTCTTCCACCTTAGTGTATACACGACCACCCACCCACACCCCTCCATACCCCCCCCCCCCCCCCCCCCCAAAGCATGCCCGGTCATCCTCTTGTTTCGTTCATCATCATCAACCTCTTTGTATTCTCCTCATCGGGAGCTTGGATGTACTCAGGACCGAAAACCCTGATCAAAACATTTGCAAACAGCCGCAAACGCTTGAGCGTAGTATCTTCTTCAATGTGATGATACTCATCAATGTAGTCCGCTGGAATCACATATGCGATCACCTGCAATGTTGCCCTGATCTTTTGATACAGACTAAATCCAAGGATGTTGGCAGTGTTCCTACGGCGACTGACAAAGCAAGAGTTGGTCTTGCAAGCTTCTACAATGTGCACATATAAATCTCTCCACAATCGGTAACACCTACAATTACAAAAGAGATGAGGCTAGTAGGTGCTAACCTCGGCAAAGTAATCTTTCATGAGCATGTCATGCCCGAGAGCTCGGTTCTGAGGAACACAAAGACGACCTACTATCGATCCTCTCCTCTTTCTTTTCTTCGTATCCTTGAGTTCGTTCACGGTGAGAATCAAGATGAGATTCTCGACATCGTCGTCGTGAATCAAGTCATCAATATCATAATTGTCTGACGACGATAAGTCCTCGAAAAAATTGCACAGAGAGACTGAACGACGAACTCATCTACAACTCGGGGTTAGAGACAAGGCGACATGGGACGTGGGTGAAAGACGGGGACGACGGCTGAGCAGCTCAAGAACAGCCGGTGGCAGCCACTCGGAGCACCCTAGAGTATCCCTTGAAGTTACGCGCGGGATCCATGGCGACCACTCGAGTCAACTCGGGGCTGAATGGAATGACCACATACGAGCTACCGAACGGGAGGGAATGGTGTTTTGAAGAAAATAGTACGGTTTATTGCCAACTCGGAGATCTGCGTGGGTCCATTTTCCGTTAAAAAAATTGTTATTTCAAGGGAATCGACGATATAAGGGATCCGCTAGAGATGCTCTCGCATGATTATCTGGTCAAAAGATATAGGAGGATCAACATCTGCATGTTCAAAGGAAACGGCTCTCGCGATGTGCCGAAATGTTGCAAACGGCCGGGCCTTTTGCCCAGTTTTTGCGTCTCAGTTTTGGGGGACATGATCTAGGCACAATTTACTCCTCATTTTATCCGGTCAAAAAAGGTGGAGTTAGTGCCAGTGGGAGTGGACTGTACGACGTGTGTTTACTGGCTGCATGCCTCAGCTTTCATGGTTTGCCTCTCGTTGCTTGGCTTGTTGTGGTTGAATTTGGCATTCAATTGAAGATGATTATTCTAATGGTGTGCGAAGTTGTTGCATGGAGTAAATGGTGTACACTAGTACCGTACATTTTGGCCGGGAGGACGCGTACGGTGTACTGTGAGCACGCACGCATTGCATTGTGTATTGCTGCATTGGAAGGTCAAGATGAAGACCAGGAAAGAAGTTGCAGAGAGGGAGAGAGAGATGGTTGATTGCGAATTCTGGTCCAAGGTAGCCGTAAAGGCAAATAGGCGACCATTAGCGTTTGAAATGGAAATATGGATTTGGTTGGATTGACTCGAGGGCTTGCAACTGCAACTGTACATGCATGCATGGTGCATTGCTGCTCCTTATCAGCCCGCACGCAGTCTAGCCGTAGTAGCTGCCTGCCTAGGTGATGTGCCGAATATTTCTAATGTAAATTGTAAGTGTGCTTGAACTTGGAATTCAAAACGCGAAATATAAAAGGCAAAAATGCAGAACCAAGTCAGAAGATTGCGAGGCATAAGTAAGATCCATGTTGTTTAACTAGATAGGACATAATAAAAACATAGAAAAACATCCTTGATCCAAGAACTGATGATCATCAAAAAAAGTTCTAAACTGAAAAAATCATTTTGACTCCAAATTCTAGTGATCTCTTTATTTTAAAATTTTCAAAGAAAATATCTAAAGTTTTCAAATATCTAAAAAATCCAACATGTTCTCAAGATATATACTACAAGCGTGTAAAATCACAATACGAAATTCTTTATTTTATTAAAAAATAATTTTGAAATATATTTAATGATTTTTGTCAAATAGAGAGATCACCCGAGTTCGCGTTCCACAAATCCTCACTCTTCTAAACCAACATGATTTCGTTACTTAATTTATATGATCCAGTTGAAGTGTCGATATGCAATCATATAATGGTTGTATGAAAATTCTATTATGCATTTTTTAAGCATGAGTAATTATTCCGTGAATATGTAGGGTCAATTAGCCACTAATGGCATCCATCCAGGTGTTTCATCTAACTTTTTTATCTTGACATAAAAAATAATTGTTGGCAAAGGAGGACAGAATCTAAAACTTATCTAAGCTACTCCCTCCGCCGCAAAATAAGTGCACTACCAACATTTATGCCAACAATTAGGTATGTAATGGAAATATCTTTTATGATTAATTAATAATACTAATTTGATGGTATAAATATTGGTCAGTTTTGTACAAACATGGTCAAACTTTCACTAACCAGAGCCGCATTCTCGGCATGACCACCTGGAGGCACACGAGCCGGAACCACCACTAAAGCTTTACGACTCCCACTGACCAGAGCAGCCTTCTCCGCTATAATGACTCGTAGTTCAGAGAGTAGAAAGGGCTAAATTAGATTTGTGCATTTGCATAGCATGCATCTGAAAATATGGGAAAATTCAAAACTTTTTCAACGAAGTCATAGAGTGTTCAACCACCACTCGAAAGGCTAGTTGAGAATGTCGTTAGTTTGACGAGTAACTAGAAACTTGGAATCCAACTTGTGAAACTTACATCGAGGTTTCGCTGATGTTAGTGGATTAGACTTAGTCATCAACATGAGTGCTATAAACTTCAAAATCTTGTCTTATCTAAAGTCTCAAATATTTGGTTACAAGCGAATAATACAAGAAACTATAAATCAAATGATGAGTATGACTTACATCATTAATCGAATAAGTACATATCTTAAAGAAAAGAAAAGAAGGAGTATATGGAAGGTGGATAAAAGACTAAACTAAATCTTAATCTAGATCTACTTATCCTACCAAGACTATCTTATCTTCTTATCTCCCAATCTTCTCAAATTTATTCTACAAGAGAAGGCAACACAAGAAAAGAGGAAGTTCAACAAGAAGACTAAAGGATTCCTCAGATAGGCATAGAAGTCCTATGCCCATCTATCGTCAAGAATTTGGAAACTTATCTATCATAATCTGTTCTTATTAATCTCTCAAGAAACAGTATGATATTCCAACGTTCGTGTTATATAGAAGTAGTTTGGTAACAAGTTTTGCAACCTTGTTAACAAATCACTTTTGTATGCTCAAACAATTGAATGTCATATACAAATAAACAAGAGGTCAGATAATCCAGTACATCTCAGCCACTTGAAATAAAAGTTGTTTGGTAGCAAGACTGATCATCTTGTTAACAGATTCTTTTATATGCATAAGGCAGATTGATGGAATAAAATATACATACATTCTTCTATAACTCACTAAAAGAAAACTTTGCAAGGAGTAGTTGGTTGTCTTCACCACAAGGGTGAGGCAAATGATGTTGGAACTTAAATAAAGGAAAATCATAGTTTTCTTAAATCAAATGTATAACTTAGGCAATATTCAAGTTTCTATATGGGGAAGTGAAAGGATATGGATGTCGCCTAGAGGGGGGTGAATGGGCGTTTAAAAACTTTTCCGGTTTAGGCTTGATAATTGCGGAATAAAACTAGGTGTTTAAATTAACAAGCCAACAACCTAAATATACTAGGCTCACCTATGTGCACCAACAACTTATGCTAAGCAAGACAAGCAACAAAGTGATAGCAAGATATAAGACTTCAAGCACGAAGGCTATCACAATGTAAAGTGCATAA
Organism: Poa pratensis; assembly: GCA_947311845.1. Taxonomy (NCBI): domain Eukaryota; kingdom Viridiplantae; phylum Streptophyta; class Magnoliopsida; order Poales; family Poaceae; genus Poa; species Poa pratensis. The sequence continues at coordinate 42,308,989 of CAMZMU010000055.1, read as the reverse complement.
GTAAAGAGCTCGGGTATAGAAATAACCGAGGCACGCGGAGACGACGATGTATTCCCGAGTTCCTCCTTTTTAGGGGAGTACGTCTCGTTGGAGGGGTGTGAGTATCAAACTCAAGACGCCACAAATGGCCTCACCCTATTCTCCGATGAACCTTGCCCAAAAGCTCGGTTCACCTTCCACTATTGATTTCCTTTGGGGCGGAAATCGAGTCCCTTACAACAATCTTGAGGCACAACCCACAAAAGGATTGGGAGCTCCAAGTGGCCACAAAAGGCCTCCACCGTCACAAAAGGCGTCTAGGGTCCAAAGACCCAAGAGTAACAAGCTCACTACCTTTCACGTCCACGAATCTTCGTGGAGAGAGCAAACCGATGCACAAAAGCAAAGGCAAGAACACAAGAAGTTCTCAAGTCCTTCTCTATCAAATCCCACCAAAAGCAACTAATGCTTATGGGGGAGAAGAGAGGAAGAACAAAGAAGAACTCAACAAATGGAACTCCAAGATCTAGATCTAAAAGCTTCCCCTCACTTAGAGGAGAGATTGATTGGTGGAAAAGTAGATCTAGATCTCCTCTCTCTTTCCCTCTAATCTGAGGCAATAATCATGGAGCAATAGAGAGAAATCCAAGCTCAAGAAGGTCAACAATGGTGGGGAATTTCGTGCTCAAGAGCTATGGTCACTTTGGGGAAGAAGGGGCCTTTTTAAAGGTCCCACGAAATCCTCCCGTTGGAAAACTGGTGCAGGAAAACTTGGGCCGGATATTTCTGGGTCATACCGGATATTTTCGGGTCAGACCGGATATTTCCGGACCCCGAAAAACGACTAAGTCCCCCAAAAACTTCGGTACTGGACCCGGGCCGGATATTTTGCCAGATATATCCGGGGCCGGATATTTCTGGCCTAGGGGCCGGATATTTCCGCCCCCCAGAAAACTGCAGAAACATGAAAACGAAAACGACAATAACTTTTTCATCCGGACTCCGATTTCGATGATCTTGGGCTCGTTGGAATCGCAACGAAGAGCTTTACAAGATTATGCAGAGAAACATCATAGTCCATCATGTGATAAGGAAGCCACAAGAAAAGAGTTTGACCTCTCTTAGAAAAGGCAAATCGGTAAAACCTCCAACATAAAAAACGCAACAAGATATTCGTATGAAATCCGTTTTTGATGAACTAGAGCTTGGTATGGAGAAGAACACAAGCTCTAAATTCTCACATGGATAAAAGTCAAATAAGAACCAAGAAAGACGATATGCCAAGTATGCAAAGGTTTGAGCTCTCCACAAAGATGCGATCAAGTTACTCACTTGAGAGCCCCTCTTGATAGTACGCCGTCTATCCTATAACCCGGTCTTCCACTAACACCAAGAGACTGGTAAAATAGAAACCATATCAAGATCATACCTTTGCCTTGCGCATTCCACTTGAGCTAGATGATGACGATCTTGATCTCTTCAAGTGGACCACCTTTCTTGATTGCGCTTTGCTAGCACATGTTTGATGAAGACTTCTCCAAATACTCCCCCATACACCATTATGGGAGAGCCTTGTTTAGCTCCGTCTTCATGCATCCACATGCACTTTGACTTCTTATCTTGATATAAATGATGGCTTGGAGATAAACATGAATGTTCACTCAATCTTCTTTTCAAAGCCATGCTTGCAATAAGCTCAACTCTTGATGACCATTCTTTATATAAACCCTTGAATAGAGCATTGATCATCATGTAATCTTCTAGAGTCCAACACATGAACTTCAATCTTCTTCATGGACAAGATCTATAAAGATACCTCAATGCAAACATTAGTCCATAGGGATTGTCATTAATTACCAAAACCACACATGGGGCAACACATGCCCTTTCAGGAAGTCACATGGAGATTTATGGTGTTTCTTCAAGGATATGATTTCCAGGAGAAAGTAAAGTCAAATCATAATCGCCATCCATAACTTGAAACCACATGAGTTAGCTCTCACATTCATGTGGGTGGACAAATCTCATATGAGAGGAGTTCACAAGTTCATCCAGTGACAAAGGCCATCTGGCTTGTTCAAGATTTCTTTCTCAAGAAGAGATATATTTGGACATGTGGTAAATGGAACTACATGGACTATTCAGTCAGCAGATGTTCTAACAATTTGCTTCCATATTAAAGCATCAGCTCCTATCAAAGAGGAGTGCATCAACCTGTTCAACATCAGCATGAGTTATGGAATTAAGAAATATTCTATTCTCCTCATTCTATTCATCTATCTAGTCATAAAACCACAACTCTGGCAGGACATTTGTAATTTGTGCATCCACAGACATCTGATCATGTTTTCACATGATTTAGTTGTCAGGTACCACAAATCACAGCCACTGTGGCAATATATCATGCTTGGTATGTATTTGAATTAAAACAATGTGAATACTCTTTGAAGACATCACAATGAGCAAATCATGTAAATATGGTTGGACAACCACTTGGTGTTGCCCAGGAAATCCTAAAGCATCCAGGGCACAAGTTTAAACACTCATATAAAAATTTATATCCACAAGTGAGGTAAGAAAATAATCTTTAGTAAATTGAAATAACAAATAGTCACAAATAATGAATATAGCAATACATATTCATGTTGCTAATCATGCACAACAAAAATAGAAACCACAAGCCACACATTTTATAAAAGGAAATAAATCCAAATATGCCCAAATTCAATTGATATGTTAAAGGAATTCATAATACACTAAATATTCAAATTTCAAAGTTGGAACAAATTTTCTTGGGAAATTCTAAACATTCCAGGACCTTTCTATAATCTTCCTATTACAAAAAGGCCCTTAAATAACTCAAAACAGGAACCAGGGGCTTATTTACACTGTTCGTGTAAATTCCAGAAACTACAGGGGGATTTCTGCAAAATGCTTTTCTTCAACCTTGAACAGAAGGACGAGCAGTTTGTCGACGTGCTGCTTCTCGTGAGTGCCACCTCCTCTCTGCTTGCTCCCTTCCCTGGATAAGACGCAGAGGAGACGTCCGCATTTTCCTCTCTCACCCCACACCCCTCTCCCTCTCTCCCATGCTTTGTTTTGTTCCCCACGAAACCCTAGCCGCACGGCCACCACCGCTGCGCCGTCGATTCCGACCTCTCCATGCTACTGTGAAGGGCTGGGGAGATCCGCCGTGCCGCCCGCATGCTCCTCGTCGAGTCGTGCGTGCTTTGGAGGTCGGGAGCCACCGAATTGGGCCGTATTCCTCAACTCCGACCGGTGGAGGTCAAGGATGACTGTGTCTCCGTCAAGCTACCCCGAGCCACGCCGAGCAGTCCATCATGCTCGTGGTAAGCATACGCTTCTGCCCATGCCTTTAATTTGCTGCAATTTACGTCGTTGAGAGATCGTGCCATGGGCAGACTTCGGCCGCCGCGCGAGCCGTCGCCGGTCATGTTCGAGTGACAATTTGGGAGCGGCGCCGCCACCATTCGGTTCGCCTCGGTATGCTCTAGTTAGCGCATGCTTCAATTCGTCCCAACTCAATCGTAATCGTCAAATTCGTGTTCGATAGGGAGCCTAGCTCCATTGCTGACGTCATGCTGACGTCAGCAGGCCAATAGAAAAATTCCAGAAATTCTTTTTAAAAATATGACAGGTGACCCCACTGTTAGATATTTAATCATTTAGGAAAACATTTCTGGTAATTATTAAAATTATGACAAGTGGGACCAACTCATTTTTATAAATTCCAGAAATTGTTTAAAAATGAATTTAAACTTTGGAAATTCGTAACTAGATCATTTTAAATCATAAAAATATAAATAATACACCAAAAGGTTAATAAAAAATCTATTTATTTATACCGTTTGAATGTGTGTTTAGTTACAATTGAATCACTTTAAAATTAAAACAACAATTTACTTATTATTTGAAATATGGAGTTAGTTTTGAAATACTAATTTGGATACATTTTAATTTCATGTAAAATGTTTCACATTCTTCACTTCATATTCTAAAATGTGTTTTCACCATAACATATAATATTTTTATTTCAATAACTGATTAATTAAAATAATACTTTATTTAAGAAAATAATTAATAAGGATTGTTTTTCATAATTTTGAAAATGTAGTTATAAGCTTATGAAATTTGTTCTACTATTACTTAATAACCATTTTCTAATGAATAAAAATCTAACAACACTTTGAACTACTAAGTTTCCTTTGAATAAATGTTTCACATATTTCATTTATTACTTTACTTCCTTTCACTTATATTTTGGTTAAATAAAGAAAATAGGAAACAACTTAAAAGGTCATAAACACTAATGTAGCAATGCAAAATGTTCTACTCTAAAAACAAATCCTTCATCCAAAAATAAACAAAGCTAAGTATAAGTTAGTAAGTACTTGATTAAGTAAAATAAATACCCTTATGATATGTGTTGATACCAACAAATGTTTATATTATTTATTTCTTCAAAAGTTATTCTTTTTGTATTCATGAATAATAATACTACACCACTTCTTTAATTAATTCAAGTCAATACATGTTCTTTACAAACATAAAGATTATAATCAACCCTAAAACAACCATTTAGTATGATGATGTTGTTTTGCTCTATTCTTATGCTTAACATGGTACTTTAAGGTTAGAGTTTTAAAATTCATCTTTCTTGTGAAGTAAACTTGAAGACAAAACAAATCTAAAAGTAATCACCGAACTCAAACAACCCTCAACCATTGAGAGTTAGCTACATGGCTTAAAGCGATGCATCTCATACTTATGCATAATAGCATATTGCTTCTTTAAACATTAGTCCTTACCGGACCAATAACGCATTTTCCAGATTTTGGACTCTTTATTGTATCGAAGACCTTGGCTGCATGATCTTGCAGTCAAAAAGGCAAGTTCACTCTTGCTCGTGTCCTACTTGATTATGTTTATCAAAGTAAATGAAAAATACTATGGTTCATCATTGCATGAAAAAGCAAAACATATTTTCGAATGATGTGAATTGTTATATATATTGTTGGCTGGCAGATGGAACCATGGTATGATGTGGTTGGTGGAGGTTCCATTTGCACGGGAAAGTATTATCTAGGACTTAATAACCAATGCCGTCAGTGTTCTTGCGCCGTAAATGAAGCGTTAACCATAAGACTTGGAATGGGACGGGAAATTCATCTGTGACCTTTTCCCTTTCGCATGTCAACGGACCGCCAGTTCCGTAGGCTGTAGATCTTGCGAGACTATATGCACATGGGTGGGATCCCTTAATTCCCACGGTTTCTGGTGTCTATGATGGATTGTAGGGGTTGTCTGGAACGGTCTATCTTTTTGGTATAGGGGAGGACTTGGTCCGGATCGGTCTACCATAAGATAAAGGGGAGGACAAACCTACAAAAGGGTTGGCATGTAGTGTTGTTGGAGAAGCATGGCGAATTTCTTGGATCACCGACTGAGCCCCACACCATAGAGAGTGTGGACGGGAAAGAATCGCCCGGTTGTGCAACAAGGCGTTGATCTCTTATGGGAAAAGTAACACACCTCTGCAGAGTGTAAAAAAGTGTGACATGTTACTCCCTGTTCCGGGAAGGAGCTGCGAACGCTGCAGGAAAGGTGGCTCCATGAGGCCCTAGCACCTGTGAATGGTTGACGGACATAGTTTTCTGAAGATAAAATAAATCTTTTCCTAAAAATGTTTTACAAAGATATGCATGTTCATCCATGACCTTTTGGTATGGATGGTAGCTAGTGCATAAAACACCTTATTCCTGTTATATGAACTTGCTGAGTAACGCTCGTGTTGCTCACCCTTTCCTCCGTTGAGCCCTGCTTAGATTATTGGAGACAGCAGAGGAATGACAGGAATCCATAACGATGTTGGAGAGATCTTCGACAAGGAGTCAAATCAACCTGGTGGAGCCTGAAGGAGTCAACCTCTACTTTGCCAACGGATGAGTGGTGACAACAATGCAATGGTGGACACGACGACAACAATGCCAATGGAGAAGACAATGATTATTTGGAAGGAGGAGCACAACTCCAGACAAAGATATTCCAGATGGATAGATTAGGCCTGTGACAACAGCAGTAGTGGATCAGGAGTTAGAGGTAGAGCTGATATCTAGCTTAGTACTACGACTTGGATCTTTTGGGAGTTTCATTTGCACGAGACCTACTTTTGTTTGTAAAGGAGATTCTCAAGATTTTGTACTGAATAGTGTTGTAATCCTATAGTGTTACATTGGACCGACTATGTTTATGTTGTACTACTCTGAAGGATGTAATATTTATGGAATGGTCCTTCCGTGAGTATTATGTCAACAACTTGTACACTACAACATGCAGTGGTGTGCTGGGTCACTCCATCCGCATCTGAAGGTAACCCAACCTTGCCCATCACTAAAGGATGACAAGTTGTCCACGCAAAGCCACGCACCCTAGGCACTGCACCGAGCACAAGTCCACAGCCGCATGCCACAATCGACCTCCCCAACGACAAAACCAATTTACCCTCCCTATGCTCTCCACATGATGAATACGGGTAGCACATCAACTAGGGAAACGAACAACACCATGAGGCAGCCTAGCCATGTGACATCCTGGCGTAGGGCTTAATTAGAGGGTTAATTAGATATATGCCACTCCAATTCATGCGAAATTGAAAAATGCCACTCCAATTTGCAACTTTTGACAAATGCCACTCGAATTCTCTCATACTTCTCCAAATGCCATTATACCCGTTTCTGCTCCATTCTAGTAGGAAAACTGGATACGTATTTCATTTTGGACCAAATTGCCCCTGAGCCCATTGACTAGAAGCAAGCTAGTTCTTCTCCGACGCCATCGACGTCGCGGCCTCCGACCACCCCGCCGCCCTCCGCGCCAGGCGCGACGCCATAGCCGAGCGCCTCTACACCGCGCTCCTCGTCCTGTCATCCGGCGCGCCGGCATCGGCGGCGGCCACGACGGCGGCGCGCCCGCAGGCGGGGGCACCCGCCGCGGAGACGCAGGCGCAGGCCCAGCAACAGCAGCAGCTCCTCCCCGAGGGCGCTGGCAGCGTCCCCAGCCTCTGCAGCTCCGACCGCGCCGAGGCCATCACCGACGACGGCGCCCCACGACGCGACGACGACTCCGTCGCCGCCGAGGCGGAGCGCATCAAGGCTGTCCTCCTCAACTACCACGAAAAGGTCGCCCCTTCTCCTTGTTCTCCACGCCGCCGCCGCCGCTGGTCGTTCGCTTGTAAAACTGTCTGTGCTGAATCTGTTCTGCTACGTTATCACAGTCGGAGGCGGCGTTGCTCGAGCTGCTCCGGCGGCTGCAGCAGCTGGAGTTCACGGTGCACACCTTGAAGGTGAGAAAAACGACATCTTCAGGGCTCCGTTGATCGATTCATCCATGCTTAATCCGTTCTTGTATTCCCTGCTGCTCACGCCGATTCCTCCTGACAGGTCACCGAGATTGGGAAGGCCGTGACCAGCCTCCGGAAGCACAACTCCAAGCAGATTGGGAGCGCGCCGGCGAGGAAGGGCGGCGCCCGCGCGGGCTGCGGGCGATTGGGAGATGCGGGGACGGCGGCACTGGCTTCGGGGTACGCCGGCGAGGAAGGGCGGCGGCGGCGGCGCCCTGCCAGTGCCAGGGCTCGTGCGTGCGGGACAGAAGAACTAGCTTGCTCGCTGCTGTTGATTTTAGTCAGTGGGCTTAGGGGCAAAATCGTCCAAGACAAAATATGTATCCAGTTTTTCTACCAAATTGGGACAGGAATGAGTATAGTGGCATTTGTAGATGTATGCAAGAATTAGAGTGGCATTTTTCAAAAGTTGCAAATTGGAGTGGCATTTTTCGATTTCGCATGAATTGCAGTGGCATATATCTAATTAACCCTTAATTAGATTGACAAAATACTCATATCAGCAAGGTGCATTTTCTTTTGTATAAGTTTGGAACCAGTCCAATTTATAGAATCTAGCAAACCGACACAAAGTCATTATCGTCTCAAGTACCGCGATGTTAAGCATGCTTGACCCGGAGCAACATTGGGATGGTTAACCGATCCGAAAGTTTTTCCCGGTTGCGCACGAGTGAGAACAAAATACGTAGTAAATACTATTGTTGGTCTGTGGGGTCAGTCTAGAGCTCCAAGAGAACTACCAGAGGCAATGATCCAGCGGGGGTGGCCAGGGTGTTAAATTTGCTTCTACATCCGATTGTCGAGGTTACACGGGCATATGCGGATCAGGGACTTGGTCATGTGGGACATATGCCAACTCTGAATGCACATATGTGTGCCAAGAGGGGACATTTCTGACATTGGGGGGGGGGGGGGGGGGGGGGGGGGGGTATGATGTAGACGTTGGTCTTCTAAGGGAGGGGGGACATCCCGACACAAGGCTTGATTGTATTGACAGAATAATCATATCAAAAGGTGCATGTTTTTTTCCGCAAACTCATCTTGATAGAACCCTGACGTTGCGCGTGTTTGACTCAGAAAAATAATGAGATGGCTGACCTGGAATTTCTTTCCGGGTGCGCACCGGAAGATCAAAGTGAGAGGAAAGACTAGTTTTGATCTGTGGGACAGTCTAGAGATTCTATATTATTAGGGTAACGAGCACCGTCTGGCCCCGCAGCTCGTCGCCGGTCTCGATTCGGGCACGACCCCCCCCCCCCCCCCCCCCCCCCGCGGCTGCACGCGACCTAGCCCGGCCTGTCGGCGCACGACCTAGCATGTCTGCGAGGACGGCAGCCCGAGCGAGTGGGGCGGACAGAGCTGGGCGGTGTACGCGACGGGCGGAGTGGTGCATATTGACGGAGGGAGGCGGGGGTGGCAAAGAGAGGAAGAAAAGAAGGAGGAAAAAAGGGGAAAACCCGCTGACATGTGGGTCCTATGTGCAGACGCCAATTGTATTCAGTTTTAGGTAAGCTAGAAAAGTAGAAATTTTCTTGGTAGCCAAACCTCCTCTCTTTTATGTTTAAAATGGTTTTGTATAGGTAGAAATTAGAATATGAGTAAGCTATTGGAGATTCTATTACGGAGTGATGCTGTGAGCACACAACCAACACCGTGGGAATTTCGTTTAAAAAAAAAACACCCGTGGGAATTCTTCTTCCTGGATGTGACGCTAGCGCCCTGAAAAGATGCACTGGTGCGCGCGTATGCCCTCTCTCATCCGCATGATCCTTCTCGTACCGTGTATTTTAAACGGATCTGTACAGCGAGCTCGCGCGCGCGTGTTTGTCCGTGTCCGTTATAGCCGATCCGTGGCACGGAAACTTGGTTTGGCACGTAGCGATGCCTAACCTTAGGCCATTTTTGGTCTTTAATTGGTGGACGGGCTGGCCGATCGACTAGCAAGTGATGAATTAAAATAAGTTGTAGATAGACCCAGTTTTTGACTTGCTATAGTTTAGAATGCATATGCAAATGCAGACATGTCTCCCTCCATGCATGCCGATGAGCAGTATGCACACGGTTCATTCATGCATATAAGAAGGCACTCTAGATCATGTGAATGCTCTGACTTTACATGAAGTACGCATCCTGTTTCTCAAGTAAGGACTTCAATATTTTCCAAAAATCAAAAAAATGTGAAATTTGATCACGTTTAAAAGAAAAGATGAACAATTATAATACTATATGGCCATGATGTATCTAACGGGATTGATATGGTATCGTATATGTTCATGATTTTTGAATTTGGTCAAAATTTATACTTTTTGACTTAAAAATGTAGGCCTTACTTTCAGGAATGATAACATGGGTACACATTAATACCTAAAATGTGCACACTAACGCAAGAAGTGCACTTTTAGTTTCGGAAACTTTGAAGCGGTTTCGTTAAACCAAAACAATGGGTATCAGTGCTTGTAGTCGTCGCTAGGCAATCTACGGACCTGGATGTAATTTTTTGTTATTTATTGTGTTCTTTGTACTGCCTGACAGTTGATGAATAGATCGGAATTTTTCTTGCAAAAAAAAAAAAAATTGGTCCTAAGGATGGCAAACTCTATCCGCTCCCCATTGCAGCAAGTAGTGAAGTTGACGTACGCCTTTTACGCAAGAAGGCTAGCCCAATAACGTCTGAGTGACATTCCTGTTTTATCTTTCATTGTTCTTTTCATTTTTCAGTCACTTTGTTTTCTTTTTTTCCTTTTAATTAATACAATACAAAAGTAGTTTTCATAGTACATTTTTTGTTGTATGGAAACATGTCTGTCATAGGGACAACACATAAAAGTCATACTTAACTTTTTTTTAATCGAACTTGAAAGTTATTTTTATTATAATGCTTTTAGGAAAGTGGTATTTAACAACATTTCTTATTATAGAAATAAAATTATAAAATTTAAGAAAACGCGGAAAATATATGTACATCGGGCTTGTTATTGGCTAGCCCATTTTGATTTTCAACATGCTGACCTGCCCTATTGGAGTCTAAGAAAGCCATAAGATATCCTGACACATTTTATGGTTGGACTAGACATTTTCCTTTTATGAATAACGTACTGGTTCGTTCATTCGGGGTGCTCCTATTTGACGCTTACCGCCTATTAGCTGACAGATGCTTGAAGCGCCCCTCTTGCATGGTCAGCCCAGTTATTAAAACTTCCTTTTTTGGATGTGTTTTGTTTTTGCTTTATTTATTTTTGAAGGAGATATGCCCTAGAGGAAATTAATAAGATATTTTATTTGTCATATCTCAGTTGTTCATAATAAGTTTTGTACCATGCTATAACTGTATAAGCGGAAACATTAATACACGTGTGGTATATAAACAACCTGGTCCCTAGTAGCCTCTTAACTAGTCCATGGGCAACAAATGATCAAGGTTTCCTGATCATGGACATTTACTCAATTGACAATGGAGTCATGTCATTAGGAGAATGATGTGATGGACACGCACCCAAGATATATAGAAACGTTAGTGTTCATACCTTTGACCGTGAGATCATATCTAATCGCTGCTTCTGGAAGGTGCTTTGATTGCATCAAACGTCATGTCTTATCTAGCGTGACAATAAAGGTGTCCCTTTTGGGTATCGAAGGAAGTGGTCGAGGCGGAGAGATCAAGAGCGGGATTTGCCAATCCACATAGCAGGATAGATACTCTGGGCCCACTCGGTGAGATTACATCAATGAGCTTGCAAGCATGTGACTAGGTCACGAGGATGTAATATCACAGACGAGTAAAGATAAAATTATCAAGTGACGAGATCAAGCTCGGTAATCGTGATACCGGAGAAAGAGTCTCGGACAATCTAAGTATCGTCAGGCAAAAGGTTGAAACTGGACGTCTAAGGTTCACATGATAAAAAGACATTCGTGGACGCACATGGACTGTCACGGTTATCCAGCCACCGTTGATAGTCATTGATCGAAGAACGTGTCTCGATCATGTCTGGAGTGTTCCCAAACCGTTAGGGTGACACACTTAAAAGGTAGGTGACGTTTATTTAGATTGGACGTAGAGAATAAATAGAGAGAAGAACACCGGAAGTGTTCCGGGTGATATCTAACGGAGTTCGAGGCCGGAGAAATGTTTTTCGGAGCCAAAATAAATTAGATAATATGTATTTTACATTAAATAATATTAATGATTAAATATAATTTTTATTTATTTATTTTCGAATTTATTGGCAGCCCAAACCTTAAATGGGCCAACTCCCGGAGGAGAAGGCCCATAGGGGGGGATTTCTCCCCAAAGGGAGCCGCACCATGGAGGGTGGCCGGGTAGGCCACAAGGGGCCCACTAGGCCGGCGCACCAGCTGGTGGTAAGGCTGGTGTGGGAATAGTCCCACACCGCCAAGCCACCAAGCCTAGCAACCTCCCTCCTCTTTTAAATAGGGGTGCCCCTTGCTTGGAAATTTACCCCTGAAATTCTCTCTCTTCCCAGTTTAGACGTGGCTCCGCAATTGGGCTACGCACGGGTTGAGGTTTTCTCCGGTCCAAGTCTTCTACTTCCGCTGCTTCGGCTGGATCGGAGCCCGGAGGTCGTCATCTTATCCGTACGTGTGTAAGCTCTGCGAGGTGCTACACGTGTGGCACTAGAAGTACGTTTTCTTCCTCTACATGACCTTGAGGTCGGCGTCGCCGTCGTCTTCACCGCCGTCTTCATCACGCGTCGTCATCGAAACAGATCTTTTGATCATCGACGCTTAACGGTCTACAAGGGTATGTATACCGTTCCCTCCGTTACTTTATATCTGCATAGTAATAGATCCTGACTATTTCCGTTATCGTTGTTAGAATTTTTTTTGTTTTCTGCCTACGATTATCAACAGTGGTATCAGATCTAATCTATGCGTAGATATAGTAGTACGGTTAGAACTCATGTTTATGAGGGCATCGTTCTAATAGTTGTTACCCTCTCGCGTGCACTTGCTTTTGCTGTCGGCATTGAATTGATGAAGCGGCCCGGACCGACTTTATGCATACGCTTACGCGAGACTGGTTCCACACCTGACATACGGCTTGTTCCGTATATGTGGCTAGCGGGTGTCGGTCTCTCTCTCAATAGATGGCATTTGCATTTTCAATGGAGGGCCAGAAAGGGATTAAAAAAACATACAATTGTCGGATCGTTGTTGTGGTTATAGGTTCGTAGGTATGAAGCGGTTCTATTTACGAAAGCCCCTAAGCCACGTAAAATATGCAAAAGATAAAGTAGAAAGCGTCTTACTTTATTTTACAGGGGCAATGTGATATGGCCACGGTAAGTTTTATGAATTGTTTATAAACTGTCGGCGCAAAGGAGACTGGTGGCTCTAGGTTAATAGTGCCAGAAACAATTGCTTGTACGTCACACGTCAGTTGGGAACCCCAATAGGAAGGTATGATGAGTGCAGCAGTAAGTTTTCCCTCAGTATGAAACCAATGTTTAATCGGACCAGTAGGAAAACGAGGTTTGATTCGAAGGTGTTGGTGGAGGAGTGTATGGTGGACACAAATGGCATGGGTTTTGGCTCAAGTTTTGGATGCACGAGAAGCATTCCCTCTCAGTACAGAGTTTAGGCTAGCAAGGTTGTTTGAAGCAAACACAAGTATAAACCGGTACAGCAAGAATCACATAAAAACATATTGCAAGTATTATAAGACTCTACACTGTCTTCCTTGTTGCTCAAACATTTTACCAGAAAATATCTAGACCTTAGAGAGAACAAATATGCATCCCAAGTCTCAACAAGCTCTACGGTAGTTCTCCACTACTAGGCTTTAACTACATGATGCAAGAGCTTAAACATGATCTACTTGAGAGCTCAAAACAATTGCAAAGCATCAAATCAAAACAAGACAATGATCTACAAGAATGCATATGTCTTTTCCAATACCAACTACTACATGTAGCATTTTCTTTCTTCCAAACAAACACCAATAATTTATTAAACATAAACTCTCCAAATGATAATATAATGCAGCAAGAGAGTATTTATAAACAAGTGCTAACAGCTCGAAGAGATGCATGAAAAACAGGAGCTAAAAGCACTGCAGTAGCTAGTTAAGAATACTCAACAAATATAAGTGAAGAACATGAGTATTCACATGAAAAAGCGGAGCGTGTCTCTCTCCCACACAAGGATTGCTAGGATCCGAATTTATTCAAACAAAAACAAAAATAAAAACACACAGACGCTCCAAGTAAAGCGCATAAGATGTGAAAGAATTAAAATATAGTTTCACTAGAGATGACCTGATAAGTTTGTTGATGAAGAAGGGGATGCCTTGGGCATCCCCAAGCTTAGACGCTTGAGTCTCTCTGAATATGGTTGGGATGAACCACGGGGGCATCCCCAAGCTTAGGCTTTTCACTCTTCTTGATCACATAATATCACCCTTCTCGCTTGATCCTTGAAAACTTCCTTCACACCAAACTCAAGACAGTTCTCATTAGAGGGTTAGTGCATAATCAAAAATTCTCATATTCTGTAATGATACAATCAATCCCAAAGCTTCTGGACATTAGCTACAGCCACCAATGCTTTGTGGAGCAAAGAAATCCACACAAACACAGTAAAAGAGCGAATGCAAAACAAAAGGCAGAATCTGTCAAAAACAGAACAGTCTGGAATGACGAATTTTTTCGAGGCACTTAAGTTGCTCAGATGGATCTGGCCTAAAATAATGAAAGTTGCGTACATATCTCAGGAATATGCGTGATTTTTCTCAGAATTTTTTGAATTTTCTACAGGGAGATAAGCTCAAATCCGTGACAGCTAAAAATCTGTCACTGCGCAGAAATCCAAATCTTGCATCAACTTTCAATATAGAACTTTACTTGGCACAACATTGCGATAAAATAAAGATACAAAGGAGTTGCTACAGAAGTAACAAAATCCTTGACTCAAAGAAAACAAAAATAACAGCAAATAAAAACGATGGGTTGTCTCCCATAAGCGCTTTTCTTTAACGCCTTTCAGCTAGGCGCAGAAAGTGAAAATCAAGTGTTGTCAAGAGAAGAAGCATCAACATCATAACTTGCTCTAACAATAGAGTCAAAAGGTAACTTCATTCTCTTCCTAGGGAAGTGTTCCATACCTTTCTTGAGAGGAAATTGGTACCTTATATTACCTTCTTTCATATCAATGATGGCACCAACAGTTCGAAGAAAAGGTCTTCCCAAAACAATAGGACAAGATGCATTGCATTCAATATCCATAACAATAAAATCAACGGGGACAAGGTTATCTTTTACCGTAATAAAAACATCATTAACTCGCCCCAAAGGTTTCTTCATAGCATTATCAGCGAGAAAAACATCCAAATAACAATGTTCCAAAGGTGGCAAATCAAGAATATCATAAAGCTTCTTGGGCAAAACTGAAACACTTGCACCAAGATCACACAAGGCATTGCAATAAAAATCATTCACCTTTACCTTAATGATGGGTTCCCAACCATCTTCTAATTTCCTAGGAATAGAAGCTTTAAGTTTCAACTTCTCCTCCCTAGCTTGCAAAAGAGCATTTGTAATATGCTTTGTAAAAGCCAAATTAATAGTGCTAGCATTGGGACTTCTAGCTAATTTTTGCAAGAACATAATAACTTCAGAGATGTTACAATCATCAAAATCAAAATCATTATTGTCAATGGTGGTGGAACCATTGTCTCCAATAGTTTGAAAAATTTCAGCACTTTTATCAGAAAAAGTTTCAGCAGTTTTAGGCAATTTCAAACGCTTTGCAGAAGTAGTAGAGACATTATCAACACCAATAACATTACCATCAATAGTAGGAGGTTTACTAGCATGTGAAACATTAGCATTACTAGTGGTGGTGATAGTACAAACTCTAACTATACTATTCTCTTTTTCAAGTTCTTCCTCTTTTTCCCACCTAGCATGCAATTCAGCCAACATCCTAATATTATTATCAATTCGAACTTGGATGGCATTTGCTGTAGCAAATGACTTAATATCTTTAACTTCATTAGGCATAACTTTCAGTTTTAGAATTTCAACATCATGAGCAAGACTATCAACTTTAGAGACAAGATCATCAATTTTTTCAAACTTTTCCTCAACAGTTTTATTGAAAGCTTTTTGTGTGCTAATAAATCTTTAAGCATAGCTTCAAGATCAGAGGACACACTTCTATTGTTGCTGTAGGAATTACCATAAGAATTACCATAACCATTTGAAGGATAAGGCTTATAATTGTTGCTACCAAAATTATTCCTATAAGCATTGTTGTTGAAGTTGTTGTTTTTAATGAAGTTTACATCAACATGCTCTTCTTGAGCAACCAATGAAGCTAAAGGAACATTATTAGGATCAACATGAGATCTACCATTCACAAGCATAGACATAATAGCATCAATCTTATCACTCAAAGAGGAGGTTTCTTCAACAGAATTTACCTTCTTACCTTGAGGAGCTCTTTCGGTGTGCCATTCGGAATAGTTGATCATCATATCATCAAGTAGCTTTGTTGCTGCACCTAAAGTGATGGACATAAAGGTTCCTCCAGAGGCTGAATCCAATAAGTTCCTTGAGGAAAAATTTAATCCTGCATAAAAGGTTTGGATGATCATCCAAGTAGTCAGTCCATGAGTGGGACAATTCTTCACCAAAGATTTCATTCTTTCCCAAGCTTGAGCAACATGTTCATTATCAAGTTGTTTAAAATTCATAATGCTACTTCTCAAGGATATAATCTTAGCAGGAGGATAATATTTCCCTATGAAAGCATCTTTGCATTTTGTCCAAGAATCAATACTATTTCTAGGCAAAGAAAGCAACCATTCTTTAGCTCTTCCTCTCAAGGAGAAAGGAAAAAGTTTCAGTTTTATAATATCCCCATCCATATCCTTATACTTTTGCATTTCACAAAGTTCAACAAAGTTATTAAGATGGGCAGCAGCATCATCAGTACTAACACCAGAAAATTGCTCTTTCATAACAAGATTTAATAGAGCAGGTTTAATTTCATAAAATTCTGCTTAGAAGCAGGTGGAGCAATAGGAGTGCATATGAAATCATTGTTGTTTGTGCTAGTGAAGTCACACAACTTAGTGTTCTCAGGAGTATTCATTTTGAAAAACAAAATTAACTGAATTAAACAAGTAACTAATTTTTTTGTGTTTTTGATATAGAGAAACAAACAAAATAAAAATAAACTAAGCAAGACAAGTAACTAATTTTTTTGTGTTTTTGATAAAGAGAGCAAACAAGACTAAATAAAAATAAACTAAGCAAGACAAATAACAAAGTAAAGAGATTGGGTGTGAGAGACTCCCCTTGCAGAAGCAATTCTGTTTTCCCCGGCAACGGCGCCAGAAAACTGCGTCGAGGGACGAAGAAATTCTGATAATCTCTCTTCCCCGGCAACGGCGCCAGAAAACGTTGTTGGTGGCTCTAGGTTAATAGTGCCAGAAACAATTGCTTGTACGTCACACGTCAGTTGGGAACCCCAAGAGGAAGGTATGATGAGTGCAGCAGTAAGTTTTCCCTCAGTATGAAACCAAGGTTTAATCGGACCAGTAGGAAAACGAGGTTTGCTTCGAAGGTGTTGGTGGAGGAGTGTAGTGCGGCGCAACACCAGGGATTCCGGTGCCAACGTGGAACCTGCACAGCACAATCAAACTACTTTGCCCCAACTTAACAGTGAGGTTGTCAATCTCACCGGCTTGCTGAAAACAAAGGGTTAAACGTATCGAATGGAAATGATGTTTGTTTGCATAAAACAGTAGAGAACAATGATTGCAGTAGATTGTATTTCAGATGTAAAAGAATGGACCGGGGTCCACAGTTCACTAGTGGTGTCTCTCCAATAAGATAACTAACATGCTGGGTAAACAAATTACAGCTGGGCAATTGACAATTGATAAGTGCATATAACATGCATGTGTGAGCTGTGGTGTCTACTATGAGATTCATTTGGGCATTACGACAAAGTACATAGACCGCTATCCAGCATGCATCTATGCCTAAATAGTCCACTTTCCGGTTAACATCCGTACCCTTCCAGTATTAAGTTGCAAGCAACAGACAATTGCATTAAGTAATGTGCGTAATGTAAACAATACATTCATCCTTGAATAAAGCATTGTGTTTTACCCTAGTGGCAACAACACATCTACAACCTTAGAACTTGCTGTCACTATCCCAGGTTAAATAGAGGTTGAACCCAACTATCATGCATAAATACCCCCTCTTGGAGTTACAAGTATTCACGTGGCCAAAGCTTCAACAAGTAACGGAGAGCATGCAAGATCACAAATGACATAGACATGATAATATAATATTCAGCTCCACATAGGTATCAATATAAGTCAGATCCCAGCAAACACAACATGTAGCATTACAATAAGATGATCTTGATCATGATAGGCAGCTCACAAGATCTAAACATGATGGCACAAGTGGAGAAGACAACCATCTAGCTACTGCTATGGACCCATAGTCCAAGGATGAACTACTCACGCATCACTCCGGAGGCGGGCATGGCGATGTAGAGCCCTCCGGTGATGATTCCCTCTCCGGCAGGGTGCCGGGAAGAGCTTCAGGAACCCCCGAGTTAGGGTTGACGACGGCGGCGGCAGCGAATATGTTCTGGATGAAAGGCTCGGTGTTTTAGGGTTTTCGCGTCTCGGGGAATAAATAGGCGAAGGGGCGATGTCGGCGGACCCCCGAGGGGCCCAAACCACCTCAGGCGCGGCTGTGGGCCCAGCCGCGCCATGTGGTTTGGCCACCTCGTGGCACTTCTTCGTCTCTCCTTCGGACTCCGTGTACGTGCTGGAAAAATAGGGACCTGGCCTTTTGTTTCGTGCAATTCCGAGAATATTTCCAGAAGTAACTTTCTGAAACCAAAAACAGCAGAAAACAGGGAACTGGCACTGTGGCATCTTGTTAATAGGTTAGTCCCAGAAAATGCATAAAAGTGATACGAAGTGTATATAAAACATGTAGCAAATGGTATAATATAAGCATGGAACAGTAGAAATTATGGATACGTTGGAGACGTATCAGAGACCATTGGCGCAAGGACCATATCATGTCGCATTACATTTGATGTTATGTTATTGTGTGCATTTATATTGTGTGTATATATATAGTTTATATATTAGTTACACGGCGGTATAATATAAGATGATCCCTCCAAAATACCATATAGTGTTCTCCCTTTGGCGTGCACACCGAAAGTTCTACGTTATGAGGCAGACCGTGATGATCGGGTGTCAGACATATCGTCGTTCACATACGTGGGTGTAAGACATGTTTGCACACGCGAATATGCTGAAGGTTATTATGGCGAGCCTAGCTTGTACAGACATGGCCTCAGAACACAGTGACCGAAAGGTTAAGCACGAGTCACATAGATGTTGTGATTGACATAGCGATGTCGACTTTTGAAGTTATGCTATCGGCCGTGACGATCGGGGGTAGTATGATGGATGGGGATCGTGTAATGATTAAAACGATACGAGGGATGTTCGTTTTGAGTGGGAGTTTGTTAGTTTTATTTTATTAAAACTTGAACCATATTTTATTATGAACAAAGTCTTTATGTTTTGCAAAACCTTTGTAGATATTTGTTTAATGAATGAATATTATTTTTAACCCTGAACAACTATTTCAAACATATTAATCTCTCTATGATTTTTTTTGTTACGAAGTATATTTTGAAAGTATTCACGCAATTTGGAAAAAATGTTCGCATAGTTCAATAAAGTTATTCCTGAGTACACTTTTTTCGTAAAAGTATATATTTTTGGTAATTCAAAACAAAGCTACGCGGCGATGAAAAATTGATCAGAAATTCAAAAAAAAAAGTTTGCTTGGTTTTTCTTTGGCTAGTTAAAATTTTATTCACAAAATTAAAAAATTACGAGATTAAAAGTGTCCGCGTGATTATGTAAAAATTATCATGAGTTTAACTATATTCGCACAATAAAAAAATTCATGAGATTTCAAAATATTCACTTATTACACTGTAGAAATTAATATTTATTGGATTTTTCAAAAATAACAAAAATAAAACATTGAAAGAAAAAAGAAAAAGTAGAAAGAAAAAAGAAAGAAATGAAAACTATAAGGAAAAAGGAAAAATAACACTGCAAAACTCTATTTGGGCCGGCCCACTACAAAGAGCCTTCAGGGGCTAACCGACGCAAAAGGCGTCAAATAGGGGGTTTGCGGACCCTAAAAAAAATAGGGGAGTTGCGGTTAATCCATTGGCTCAGGTGATGGCAGGCGTCTCGGTTATCCCAAAGTGTCCAATAACTTTTCTTTTATACAGTTAGCACGATGTGTTCCATTGCTTCTGAAATATCCCCCAAACCCGCTCCGCAGAATCTTGTTCTCGGTTACTTGACCATCGTGTTAACGACCATGTGATGCCAAACGTCGCGGCATGCACACTCATGGTGTCGCCAGTTAAAGAAAATTGATAAGGTCACCTACAATGGTAGGTAAGGCAATCTTTCTCTTAGCCATTCACATCATTTATAGAATGCAAAAGATATAAGTTATACAATGCATTATCTCTTATTATCATCCCAAACAATTAATGAGAATTAATTACGTTTTAGTGAGAAATTATGTTGTTAAGAGAAGACATATATGGTACAATGGAAAAAATAGCCTTATTTTATTTCGTAAGAGGTCATCCTTAGTTAAGTGAATGCAGCCTCCCATTTCTTCATTCTCACCCCGATTTTCTTATGCTGACGCATTTTTGTTTTTGTTTTGGAGCTGAACTGCACCAACTGATGCGGCACCGAACAGACAAATGAATACAGACGCGAGCCGCGGCTGCAACTAGTTGCAACAGCACACGCACGACGTCTTCTCCGATCCAATACGCGTTTCGATGTAGTAGTAGTATCAAAATCAGGCATATCAACCAACCCAACCGTTTGACCAACAACAATCATCAGGTCGCAACATGCTAGTGCAACAACGTGCCGTCAATCTCTGTCAATCATGTCCTAGCACACGGTGTGCCAATAATCGAGGTAACTAGGCCGAGCAGCAGCCGCCCGTGTTGACGGGCGAGACGTCGTCCTTGGCGCCGACGTCGATGGTCTTGCCCCTGGGCGGCGCGGCGGGGTCGTCGCCGATGTCGAGCGCCTTCTTGCTGACGACGCGGTAGATCTCGCCGAGCACCTCCGTGAAGGCGCCCTCCACGTTGGTGGCCTCCAGCGCGGACGTCTCCATGGAGAATGTGCGGTGGCGCTCGGCGAAGGCCCTGGACTCCTCGGGCGAGACGGCCCTGAGGTGGCGCAGGTCCGCCTTGTTCCCGACCAGCATCACCACGATGTTGGCGTCCGTGTGGTCGCGGAGCTCCGACAGCCACCGCTCGGCGTTCTCGAACGTGATGTGGCGCGTCACGTCGTACACCACCAGCGCGCCGACTGCGCCGCGGTAGTATGCGCTGGTGATGGCTCGGTACCTGCACATGATCATGCAGCGCACGTTCGTTGTAAGGGGACAGACCAAGTCAAGCTATTGCGAGAGCACGTAAGGTGGTTTTTCCTTCTTTCCAAGAACTGGTTAATGTAGAAATGTGGTAACGAGCAATCAAAAACATGCGTGTGTATGCGCATTGTGTTCATATGATGAACTGCAGTGCCAACTTAATAAATTAACGAGCAATCAACTATGCTTGAATTTAACCAACATAATTAGCAAATTACTCTTACTTGAACTGAATCCTATTGACGACGGTGAAAGAAGTGGACAGAGCAATACCGCAAACAGGTAGCGGGCAAAACAAAAGCCGTACCTTTCTTGGCCGGCGGTGTCCCAGATCTGCGCCTTGACGAGCTTGCCGTCGACGCGCACGGTCTTGGTGGCGAACTCGACGCCGATGGTGGACCTGGTGTCGAGGCTGAACTCGTCCCTGGCGAACCGGGACAGCAGGTTCGACTTGCCCACGCCGCTATCCCCGATCAGCACCACCTTGAACAGGTAGTCGTACTCCTCCTCCGCGCGGTACGCCACCGCCATCTCTCTCTATATCTCTCCTCGAGACTTCGGTCCTATAGTTGATGCTTGATCAATGGATCGATCGATTGATTCGACTTGCGACAGCTTTGATCTCGTTCCCCTTCCCGCGCGCCGGTACGAGGAGCTAAATACCTGGACTACTTGAGCTACAACAATACAAATAAGCAACGCGGTGCGGCGCGGCGCGTTTCTCTTCTTTTCGGTTGGGTTGCTGTGGGGAGAAGATAGGGAAGAGGTCGCCGCGGGCAGGAGATGATGGAAGGTGGGCAAAGCCAAGGCAGAGATGACGACGATCCAGCCGTTGTCCAGGTCTTGCCTTCGTCTCCGTGACCGGGCAGGCAGGCGCAGGCCGTGTACATACATGTGGCAACGACTCTTTTTGTCTCGATGATGACTGCGAATATAAGATCATTTCTAGCATATCACTTAAACCGAATATTTACAGTTTCAGTTTAAAAATACACGCTGAACAAATCTCGGAAAACAGCTCGACAAGGATTCTGTTTAGCTCCCCGGATATTTATCACCTTTGTGCCCCATACATCCAGTTTTCGAGATGATTTACATATCTCAAAATGACAAAACGAGACGAGTTGACCCACGGCGCCTTTGACTCCTGAGCTCGATCCTACGACGAGGAAGCTTGACTCCGGCGTCAATCTTCGATTCCCAATTGATTCTGGCCGATTTTGTGCAAAATCGTGACATGTGCTCGTATCCCCATGGAAGCACCTCCACGGGAGGAGGCGGGTCAAGACGGGGAGGCGAGCCCTATGAGAGCCATGTGAAGGCCCAGGCCGGGTTGGGTGGCCGTGCTCGTAGCTCCGTGGAAGCACTTCCATGGGAGCGCTTCCACGGGAGGAGGCAGGGAAGGCCAGCGCTAGAAGGGCCTCTCGAAAGCCCGAGCCGCGTGGGGGCGGCGATGGGAGCAGGAGCGCTTCCTTCGGTGACGCTCAGTTTATACGTAACAGATAAACTCATTCGGAAGATGAAGAAAAAACATTTTACGGTATGTTTTTAAGGAATCTATTTTGACCGGTCCTTTGCGATACAGTAAAATTGTTTTCGGTTGAACCCAAAAAAGCTATTTCCGGTTCCACTTTTAGGGGATCTGCTAGAGATGCGCATGTGTCCGGCTTGACCTGGCTTTCATGTGTTCTTTTCTCTTTTGCTTCTCCTTTCCTTTTCGTGTGCTCATTCGGCAGTTGGCACGACTGGTCTTCACGACACATTATTTGGCATTGAATGGGTGCGGAGTTAACAAAAATAGAAGCTGGGATGGGTTCGCAGATCCTTCAACGAAGATTCCTCTGCAGCGAGAAACATTCGGGGAACTCCGTGCACTAGCTGTGATAATTTGCGTGCTAAAGATGGAAGCTGACGGAAAATACCAAAACCACAACGACTCTGCTATTTGCATGCTGCAGCCAAGGGAAAAATTACAACGACTCTGCTAAAGATGGAAGCTGACGGAAAATACCAAAACCACAACAAAATTTGCGAGAATTGGGGAGGATCCACAAAGGTAAATAACAAAGGCAAAGGGCGAGATTCAGAGTACAGAAGGTAAATACTCAAAGCACGAATGGGCAACATTTAACTGTTGAGATACTCTCTCACTCAGTCAAGCTATCAAAGGCAATCAATCCAAGGACCAACACAACTATTAGTTCTCTTAAGGTTTAGTAATATGTACAGAAGAACACATGCTTTCTGTTTGTCTCAAGAGTGACGAATAGATACATACAGTGTAGTCCCTATAAACAGTTCCTTTTAGATCCATAATATGATACACATGTATGGGGAACTGGGTAATTTTCATATTTTTTTCTACATTGAATAAAACGATCAATGTTATGGCTGTACAGTTATAGGAAGCTGAGTTACTCCCGATCACAATAAGCTGAACAACAAATTACAGGTAGCAGAATGGTCTACCGCTTCTTATATACAAAATTGAGCTGAATGTTTTGTTGGAAGCAAATGTCTGATAAGATCGTTCCTGTTCGTTATCAACTTCTTCTACCCGCGGACAAAGCTGTTGTCTTGCAGATGGGGCATAGGTTCTTTACGGCCAGCCATTGTTTTATGCACTCCGTATGGTATCTGTGACCACAATCCAGGATTCCAATGCAGTCTGCAGCCCGGTACTCCTCCTGCAATATACATCCAGAACAGTACTTCAGAACAAGAAACTGAAATGGAGTAGATTGGATGACTCGGTATGAATCTAGATTCTCCTTGTAATTTCAATCATACGGCTTGTATTAGCAAAGCACATTTGTCCCACATTAACACCCCTTCAATTCCTTCAGGATATGGCCAAGAATCATGAGTGGAATCGACTAAGCAATATTCTCGATTAACGTCATCCTAGATAATCATCACCATCAATCGCGGTAATGCTAATTTCCCACTATATCTACTAAGTAGCAATCCTAGAGAAGCATGTTCTCTTATATACAGAAAACATAACAAAATTGGTACGCTCTATATTGTCAAAATAAGGAAAAAAAACAATTTATTTCTCAACATCGACACAAGACTACTATGCAGAGATTATTTTTAGGGACTCTCAACATGCCAGAGAAAATTTGGTGGGTAATAATGTAATATGATAAGGAGGTGGTACTATAATACTGCACGAGCCATTGACCTTTTTGCCGACAAGTGTGAAGTTTAAACCGTGAGCAGGCTAAAGTGATCGAGTTCACTAAACATGCAATAGAGGTGACGGTTCTGCATGGATGCGATGGCTAGTTGATGATTCATAGTTTAGAACAGTCGAAAGTTTACTTGACGAGGTAGCAAATTATAGTGAAAGTGAAAAACCTGGCATATTATGCAACCCTCATTCTCTGTGGAAGATTCAGATGACTGATCAGACATGCAGGATGTTCCTGGCACATATAAGCTAGTCTTGAGTTTATCTACGATGTGGCTTTTTGCCAGACCTGTATTGACGTCTCCGATGTGCTCTTCTAGTGCTAAAAGTTCCTGTAATGGAAATAAAAGAACAAATCAGATAAAACATATTGTGTGATGTGACGTCACAGGTTGAATGAGCTTTACATACCTCATAGGTCATGCTGTCTACATCTAGCCGCATATCGCTATGCTCATCTACAACACTTGACACCTCATACAATCTCGAAAATCCATTACTGTACCACGCTGCTGCAGCGCTAACCAATAGTTATATGAAGTACATGTGCATCATAAAAATCCTTAACAGAAACAAAACAGATGATTTAAAGAGGTCTGCGTTCTAACGTGGATTCAACGACTGGACTTAAAATTAAGACTATCTCCGTTGAAATAATAAGCACATAACCTTACACATCTCATCCTACATTTCCAGAACAAGATAGTTGCAAGTCTGGACACTTTCAGTTATACCTGAACATCCTTTGAAGGACACCTCCCATTTCAAAGTTGTTGCAATTTTCTAGGTTGTAAGATGCAACATTTCATAACTTGGCAGATAAAAAACATTAAGGTATAAACGCACTAAAGCATAAGCCGAAGATATGCAGAATGCCTAGAAGAGTTCCCAAGATTCCCCACAAAGGGAAGAAACACATTAAAGATATCACATTATAGAAAGATAACGCAAATGGCAATCCTAATAGTTATTGAGTTGTTTGACATTTGAATACCAGAAATGGTAGAAAAATAAAGTGAAGTGCAGACTAACCAGAGGTGGCGGAATTCTTAGGTTCCTATGATTAACTGGATCCACCAGGAATGAATGCTGTAGAGGCCAAAAAGACCGCTCGGAATTAGAGAAGACAGCTGGTGTTCTTGGACCCAAGTGGAGCCGGTCACCAGGATGATTTCTCCCACCATGTAAGACGCCATTATTGTGGCATTGTTGGTATGGGATTGGCATTCGTGTATGATCCAGTGGATTATGAGCTTGCATGCTATGCGCAGCATGTTGATGAAAATAAGGTAAAGGCCCTTGGGAAATGGTTGAAGGGCCATTCTGATATTCATGAAAGCTTCCATTCATTATTTCTGTGGCCCCTGAATGTGCATATCTGCCTGCTGGAAGCAAAAGGATACCAGTTATTTTCCCTGAGTGGGGAGATCTGACTGCTGAAAGGAAAATGTTACCAATTGTACTTCCCTGCTGTGTATCCAGAATTTCATTTTGTAGGTGGGACCCTTTTCTAAGCTTCTGACACGCTTAACATGTATAACTAAACTACTAGTTTAGCCATCAATGCAGTAATAGAAGATACAATGAACAATGATTCGTATCCCTATAAAGTATAACTTTTTTCTGAATGTCTTCGCTATCACTAGGAAGAGTTCTGTTCCATTAGTTGCTCACGTACCTGGAACACTAGTCATTGTATTGATGTACGCCCACTGTGGTACTCCTTCAGCAATACCATTTGCAGCCTGGGAGACCCATGTATTGTTGGCAGGTTGAAAGCACTGGCTGGCAGGACTTGATTGAAATGTATAGTTACCATGCTGTGCTGATTCTGGGTGAGCAGCCATTGAGTTGAAACCAATGGTTCCAGTAATGGAAGATCCTTCCATGGATGGCCAAGTGCTGTGACTATGATATTCTGATGGGTTGACTGGTGTGACATTAGGGAAAACATTTGATTCAACAGAAGGATCCCATGGCCTATGTGTAGTATTCTGAGATGCGTGAGAGGATGAACTTGAGCTTGCAAATCCATTACCAAAATGACAACTTCCAGCAGCAGCCGCATTTTTCCTTTTAATGAATCCTCTAGCAGGTTCGCCAACATTTTCATTTCTGATACTCTCATCCATACTTCCAGGGACAACTTGGTTCAAAGGCAATCCAAAGCTCTGAGCATGAGAGACATATCTGTTCATAGATGTTGACATGCAGGGGTTGTACATATTTGATGGGAAGACAAAACCTGAATCAACACCTAAATTTGAGGCAGAATGCTGAACAGGTTGATGTGGATGATTCGTGCTCATATTGTAGTAACCCTGCGTATCAGAGAGACCAACGTTCGTAGCATTTCTTACAACCCTCACAGCATATTGACCACCTTGATCGGACAAATCATTTCCATTGGGAATTAAATTTTCAGAATGAACATGAGGATGCCCTCGTTCAGATTCGAGATCAATGACTTGTGGAGCACATACCATTCGATATGCCATAACGTCAATTATTATTTGCCTTAGCTTCAAGAAAGAACCACTGCAAGCTAAGTCAACAACTATGCCTTATCGTTACCTCTACCTGAAATCAAAATAGAAACCAACTGTTACAATGAAAATATAGTTCTGCGTTCACACTTAAAATGTGCCAATATCAAATATGTAAAGCTTGGCAATTACATAGCAGAAGATGCATACTCTCATACTTGTGTGGAAACATAAAGGCAATGTTACAGATGAACTAAAAAAGATCAGTTCGAATGATTAGCAAAATTCAATAAAGATGTTGCACACAAACATGGAGTAAAAAATAAGCTAGTAAGGTAACAAGTCCCGAACATGCAATCTCTAAAGTAAAGGCTTATGAGCTTATGGGCCAACAGCACAAGATTAAGTCCACACATGCCAACTTCTCTGATGTAGGAAATGTGTTTTAAGTAGGATTACAATGTGAAGTTACATAAACTTGCAAGTCAAATAATTAGCTATTGCTTGCCGCAACCATTCATAATGAGCTGTGCAGATTATATCCTATGGAAGATATCTAGCATGGCATAATTCATACATATCCCAATTATTCGCAGTTGTTTAATTTCTCATCTGACTTTTGATCTACCCTTTCATAGAGTAGTTTTTCCAGCCAGTCTACATAATACCGGCTGAAAACAATACATAATTAAAGCTAAACGACTGAATTCTGTGAGTCAAATCCATTAGAGCAGTGAAATCATTTTCAACTAAAGAGCATTATTAAATGCCAAATTTGTTATTCACATATCAACGAGAATGAAATGACCTGTCAAAGTCACTGCCTTTGCCCCTTCAACAATACGATGAACAATACATGCACTGTTGCCAGAGAGACAACAAAATTATGCTTTTAACGAGGGTGAACAGCGGATATGGATTAATGTACCATAAGTGGCTATTTCCCACTTCGAGAAATTGCAAGGCCATTAAGAGTGGTCAAAATAATTTGACATGTTCACTCATATTCCTTCTGATTGAATCAATATGACATTACAAACGAGGTTTGCCAAAAGGAAAACTCGAAAAAAATTCTTCATGGTCTACTTTTAAGAAAATAACTTTTGTCAGTTAATAATTTACTTTCAAACAAAGGTTGATGAATGCATATATAGGTGAAACAAAGCAAGACATGCAGTCAGAAGATGGCCACTTTATAATATGGGAAATTGTCTTAAGTCTTAACCATGTACTTCATAACACAAATAATCAAACTGAAGTCCTCTTTAATTTTGCACCTCTGTCAACTGTAAGGTTGTCACTAATAAGAAACCAGAGACATAGTATGTAGTCTGAAGTATGAACTTTATCAAAAATGAAAAATAAGACAAATATATGCATGTATATCTCACATTCTATTACCATAGAAGCATAAGTGTTCATCTATTCTCAGCCACAAGGGTCGATGATACTTCTAATGCACGAAAAGGGCAGATGAAGTATGGCCATTTTTAAAAACGTGAAAAGCATGCATATGTCTCTTACATGCAGTTAAGATAGACACATAAGCATTCACATCTCAGCCAAAATATCCATAAAAAATTTAGTTGGAAAAGGAATTGTTATTCTTTGTATTTCTCGGGGATAATCAAGGATCGAGATAATCTCATATTTTATCTCACACTTCCTTATTTCAAATAATGAAATGTTGTATTTTATTCGAGAATCAAACTGCAAAAATAGGAGAAAAAATTATGACAGAAATAAAATCAGGCAACCCACCATTTCCTCACCAGTTCGGCTATGTGCCTTAATTTCTTTCTACAAGGCAACCATCACAATTCACCACTTAATCCCCCAAACCTCCTATCATTGCTACAGTTACAAGACAATTTCATGCCGTACAAACTTTTTCATGTAGGAGAGCTGATTCCAACTGTTCTTATTTCCAGTGCTTCCTACACATTTATTCGAGATAAACTATGCACAAAAATTACTCCAGACGTAAAGACGATATCACCAAAAATGTTTCTACAAATAGTTGTTTCAGAAGTTTGAATGAAACAAAATGACTAAATGTATTAATTTCTGAGTACAATGTTACAATTATCGGAGCTTGTCATAGCGGGCCTATGACAAACACAATTCTCTAAATACACAAAGGGTTTAGTCATGGCAACTAACACAACTTCCACACTAACCAAAAAGTAATCAGAGCTCCAAGCGCCCAACCAAACAACTACCAACCTTGCAAAAAGTTTGCAGGTGCAACATCCCAAAGTCCATTAATGACCCAACCACACAAAAGTACCCCGTTATTATTCATGTTCATCAAGGAAATCAAGATTCCCGTATTTCTCAGCAAAATTCTCTGAATTGATTAACCACATGCATATGCAGTTCCGTTCTAAGAATATCAAGAAATTGCACACCAAGAGAAGCATCATAATTTCGCCCAAACATAGCATATTCCCCTTTGGCATCCCAACGCCCACCAACCACCCCCTTCCCGAAGAAAACCAAACGCACGAGCAGATACAGCTGAACATATTAGGCAAATCCAATACTTTCTAAAGTATAGGCACTAACCGTAGACGAGAAAATCATCCACAGAGCTAACGGAATGGATATGCACTCTTGTGCTCTTACAGTCGCTCAGCCAAATAACTAACAAAAATTGCGAGGTGTGCCGTATGGGGCACTGAAATGGCACGAATACAATTCCTTTTCCTAGCTTCCAAGCACGGCGGCGCGGCCGTCCATATACCTTAGAGCCCACCCAACACAATCGATCGTGGCCGAATAAAATCGCGGGAAGGATTTTGGCAGATCGTCACCTCATGGAGCACGCGATCCGATCGGCGAAGCGGGGAGGTGCGGAATATGCCTCGCCTCAGGAATCGCGCGCGCGGAGGAGAGGATCGATCGCCCACCGCAGGTGGGACGAGCGGGGGCGATCGTCGGTTGGGGAGGGGAAGGGGATCGGGCGGAGGAACTGGCGCAGGGAGGCGGGGGCAGCGTATTTATAAGCAGGAGAAGCTTTTTTTAGAGAAAAAAAAGAAGAGATGGGGAAGGAGGGGCTAAATTTTTTTTAATAATACATTTTTTTACAGAAATTTGATAAATATTACGCATTTTGCATAAATTACACAAATAATACGGCCTCGGCCCAGGCTAAGCCGACAGGCACTAATCGGCCCGGGCCTGGCCGATTAGTACTAATCGGCCTAGGCCTGGCCGATAAGTGCCCACTGGGCTAGCCCAGCCGTACCCTGATTAGTACCTTATCGGCCAGGCCTGGGCCGATTAGTACCTTATCGGCCAGGCCTGTGCCGATTAGTGCCTGTCGGCTTAGGCTGGGCCGAGGCCGTATTATTTCTGAAATTTTGTAATTTTGCGTAATATTTTTCGAATTTAATTAAAAAACGTATTATTAAAAAAAAATAGCGAAGGAGGGAGGGAGGGAGAGGAGGAGGCTTCGTTTCACAAGGGAATATATATGGGGTGAATGGATATACCATATCTTTTTTTCTTCTCGCTTCACTCCTCCATTTGTGTATGGGAGAGAGTGAGCATGTGTAGTGTGATTTTCATTTATCTTGGTGACCTTGTGTGGAAAGTTGAGTGTAGGACCGGGCCGGCAAAATATGGAGCCCTGTGCGAACGTCTAAAACGGGGCCCTATCCCATACGAAAATTTAATAAAGATCTAATATAGAATTTTGCAGTAAACTTTTTACGATATATATCCTTAAAACCTTCCTTAATTGATAAGTCTCTTGGACCTTTTATCTTTTTGTGCTAAAATATCAATCTGTTTAGAATTAAAAGAATCCTAGTTTCTTGGATCAAATATATAAGACTAAAATAATCATCAACATCCGCACTAGGTGATTTATTCAAGTAAAAAATCAATATGATCTTCCTCTACCTCAATATTATCTGTCTGTTTGACCATCTGTATAATCATTGTAAGAAAGAGTTGCAAGTGCAAGGGTAAATGATCAACAGACTAATTACCGGATGACACTTGTGATGTTTCTTTTCTAATAAACCTGTCCATAACGCATTTTTCAGATTTAATTAAATTATGTTCCTTTTCTTTTCCCTTAGGCTTTTATGAATCGGACTAATGTTTTCTCATGATGAGTCAAATCTGTAGTATTGAAACAGAAGATACAAATGATGAATGAAATTAAATTAAAGTTAATCAAAAAGAAGGAATAAGGAATTATGATTTATGAGTAGGAGGAGCACGCTACCTGTTTGGCTGTTTTGGGCTTTTGGCGATTGCAGTTTCTCTCGTAGCCGGAGACAAGGGTGATTGAAGTTAATCAGTTGATCACGCTGCATATTCCTCCTAATTTCTAATTCTTGTGCCGATCGATTTGCCAAACCACCAGTCAATCTGCCAATCTGGATGCGTTCGGCAGTTCGGGAGACGGGAGGCAGGCGGCTATGCGTCGATCGTGTTTCCTTTTTTTACTTGTGTTTCCGATCGTATCTGCTGTGGTCTCTAGTTAGCGATGCCATGGGCGATTCTTTTTTATTTGAGCGGAGGGTCGATTCGTTTCTGATCCTGACTTCCCGAGCGACGCGAGAGGCCCAATAGCCCATGGCCACGGAATCACGCGGACACGCACGAGCGGCGCAACACCAGTGCGCAATACGGCCCAGCACCTAAAAACCTGCTAAATATATACTGAGTACGTAAAAATTTGGGGCCCCTAAAATTTGTGGGCCCTGTGCGGGCCGCACAGTTGGCACCACTGTGGGCCCAGCCCTGGTTGAGTGTGCCTTGCAAGATTGAAAGTGCATGTGTTGCCTCATGTGTGGTTTTGGTAATTAATGACAATCCTTATGGACTAATGTTTGCATTGAGATATCTTTATAGATCTTGTCCATGAAGAAGATTGGAATTCATGTGTTGGACTCTAGAAGATTATATGATGAACCCAATGGGTTCATATGAAGAATGGTCATCTAGAGTTGAGTTTATTGCAAGCATGGCTTGAAAAAGAAGATTGAGTGAACATTCATGTTTATCTCCAAGCCATCATCTATATAGAGAAGAAGATGAAGTGCAAGTGGATACATGATGACGGAGCTTCGCAAGGCTCTCCCATAATGGAGTATGGGGGAGCATTTGGAGAAGTCTTCATCAAGCATGTGCTAGCAAGCACAATCAAGAAAGGTGTTCCAACTTGAGGGAGTCAAGATCTTCATCGTCTAGCTCAAGTGGAATGCTCAAGGCAAAGGTATGATCTTGATAGAGTTTCTATTTTACCGGTCTCGCGGTGTTAGTGGGAGACCGGGTTATAGGATAGACGGCATACTATCAAGAGGGGCTCTCAAGTGAGTAACTTGATCGCATCTTTGTGAAGAGCTCAAACCTTTGCATATTTGGTATATCATCTTTCTTGGTTCTTATTTGACTTTTATCCATGTGAGAATTTAGAGCTTGTGTTCGTCTCCATACCAAGCTCTAGTTCATCAAAAACGGATTTCATTTGAATATCTTGTGATGATTTTGATGTTGGAGGTTTTACCGGTTCATCTTTTGTAGAGAGGTCAAACTCTCCTCTTGTGTTCTCCTCCTCACATGATGGACTATGATGTGTATATGCATGATCTTGTAGAGCTTGTGGTTATCTTCGAAACAAGCCCAAGATCATAGAAAACGGAGTCCGGATGAAAAACTTATTGCGTTTTCGTGTTGGAAATATTATCGGTTTATCCTTAAGGAAAGTTTCACACCTTCCCATGTGTGACAACTTAACTCTATTTATGGTTCTATTTATTTTTGTAGGAAAGCTCTTGTCGCTATCTTTCCAACAAAATTGGCCTCACCTGTTTTGGACTTCAAACGAGAAAGTTATTGGATTTGCAGTTTTATCTGTTTTGTCTGTCTGACCAGCCAGGCCGGCTCCCAGGCCGGCTGCTTCGGGCGGGTGCCCGGCCCAGGACGGCTCCAGGCCGGCTGCTTCGGGCGGTTGCCCGGCCCAGGCCGGCTGTCTCGGGCCGCTACCCGGTCTCCAGGCCGGGCTCTCTGAGCCGCCGAGCAGTGCATGGGAGGCCGGCCTCCCTGCACCTCTTCAAACGGGCAGAATTTTGAGGGGATCTATTTAAGGGGATTTCTTCCCCAATGGTTCCCTAACCTCTTGAGCACGTTTTTCCCTCTCTCTCCTCCATTGTTGACCTTTGGAAAAGCTTGCTACCTCTCAATCCCTCCCATGATTCTTGCATATCTTTGAGGGAAAGTGAGAGGAGATCTAGATCTACGTTTCCACCAATCCATTCCTCCTCTAAGTGAGGGGAACCTAGTTGATCTTGATCTTGGAGTTCTTGGTGTTTCTCCTCCATTGTTCTTCCTCTCTTATTCCCTCATAAGCATTTGTTGCTTTGTTGGAATTTGAGAGTGAAGGATTTGAGCACTTGTGCTCTTGCCATTGCTTTGTGCATCGGTTTGTGCTCTCCACGAGGATTCGTAGAAGTTGAAAGTTTGTGAGCTTGTTACTCTTGGGTCTTTGGACCCTAGACGCCTTTGTGGTGGTTGAGACCTTTGTGGTCACGTGTAGCCGTTCGGGAGCCCCCAATCCAGTTATGGGTTGCGCCTCAGATTGTTGTTGTAAAGGCTCCGGATTCCACCTTGAAGGATTCCGATAGTGGAAGGTGAACCAATCCTTTGTGCTGCGGTTCATCGGAGAATAGGGTGAGCCTTTGTGGCATCGAGATCGACCTTTGTGGTGCCTCACACCTCTCCAACGAGACGTACTCCATAAAAAGGAGGAACTCGGGAATACATCATCGTCTCCGTGTGCCTCGGTTATTTCTATACCCGAGCTCTTAACTTATGCACTTTACATTGTGATAGCCTTCGTGCTTGAAGTATTCTATATTGCTATCACTTTGTTGCTTGTCTTCCTTAGCATAAGTTGTTGATGCACATAGGTGAGCCTAGTATATTTAGGTTGTTGGCTTGTTAATTTAAACATCTAGTTTTATTCCGCAATTATCAAGCCTAAACTAGAAAAGTTTTAATCGCCTATTCACCCCCCCCCCCTCTAGGCGACATCCTTGTCCTTTCAAAGATGTGTGCTTTTTAAGAGATAAATGCAGCTTTATAGAAAGCTCCAACTAAGATTAGAAATTTCCTTGCTAATCTATGCAATTGGAAGTTGGACCTACATATCTCTTATTTTTGTGGATCAGCTATTAGAAGAAGAGTGGTTGCTCTCTAATAGATTTGTCTTTTCGCAAAACTTAAATAGTTGCGCAGATGATTTAGCATGGGCAGATCTATTCTCAATTTTTTTTGGGGGATAAAAGAGAAATCTATTTTATATTAAAAAAGGAAATGCTCCTACCGATTTCGCAAAAAAAGTCATTTAGAGATAGCCAAGTGAGATGATAATTGAGTAGTCACCGATCACAAGAGAAATTAATGGGCAAGTAGGGCAGAGGTGGGTTGACGAGACCCAACAACCAATATCGGCAAGCTAAACTATATGTGTCTTGGGCCAAAGATGACAGTTTAGCGGCAATATGCCACCATTGTTGTCAAAGAAAGAGAAGACAAACCCGTAAATATGTGTACACTTGTTCGGGCTAGCGAGTAATTAAGTGCGCACACTTCTTTGGTAAGTCTTGTTGCAGCTCCTGAGATTAATGACAACATGTTTTTATTGGCAATATTTTTTATTTTTGACACGTTCACAAGCTTACAACACACACAAACCAATACCGCAGTAAATTTGAGAACAATGTAATGAGATATGGTGACACATAAACTTAAATCACATTGTGCAAACATATAATTTTTTCCAAGTCAACTAAATAGGTGGTTGCCAACGATTATATCCAACATATGAATACAATATATACCTGAAGATATGAAGATATATTTATGTACGGGTACAAGGGGACCTTCTAGGTCATCTGGCATTGTCGTACACGAGAAGGACTCATGCATGGTGAAAGGACATGCCTCTCCTAATTAGTTTTGTGTGTTTGTTAACAACATATGTTTGATCTTACCGTGTGCTAAAGTACTATAGATACAATTGATGAAATGCATAGGATAGTGCTTGACCCCTCAAAAAGGAGAAAAGATCGAAGACGGTGGCCCGTATATTTTATATTTATATTTGAGTCGTAGGGCTACCGTACTATCAAGAGGGGTTGCTCAGTGGAAAGGTTGGGAATTCATCTATCTGCACACATATATGCACCCAGATAATCCACTGAAATACAATGGTAAAGAGTTCTCCAAGTTTTCTAGTAGATGTTGGAAAACAGCCCGTAGACTCCGGTGCCACTCAGGCCGGAGACTCCGGTGTGCAGACACCGGAGTCTCTGACTGAGGGCGGCCGGAGATTCCGGCCTCATTTATTTCGGAAAAGGTCGAAGTTGCTAGCGCTTGGCGTTCTCCTCTGGTGCCCACTCCGGAGTATGGCCGGAGTCTGGCTGGAGACTTTGGAAGTCTCTGGTCTAGCCGGAATCTCTGAACCCCTCAGTGGGGGTGGGAGGGAGGGAGGGGGGGGGACTCCGTCCAGGCCAGAGACTCCGGTCCTCCAGGTCGGAGACTCCGGTGTTATTTTCCTGCAACGGCTAGAAATCTTGGGACACTATATAAAGGTCGTCTTCAACCTTGAGAAGGTTACCTCGACCAGAATTAAAAGCCCACCATTGTTGCAAGCTTCATTTCACTAGATCTCTCTCTCTACCCACTCAAACACCTTGTCCTTCTATGACTTGGGGGAGTTGACCCAGATCTACACATGCACCAAAGCGATTCCATTCCATTGAGGAACTTGTTACTCTTGGGTTCGTTGGAACCCTAGACGGTCGTTGGTCGTTCTTGTGACTTGGGGAGTTGACCTAGATCTACACTTTCACCCTAGACGGTCGTTGGCCACAGGGACTAGCCGAGAGCCTCCAATTGAGTTGTGGAGTCAGTGCCCCAGCCTTGTGCGTCTTGTGGCTTTGGGAGCTGCGGGATTCGGTGAGAGCCTCCAATTCGGTTGTGTGGTGTGCCTCATCCTTGTAAAGGTTTCGTTGCGACCTCAAGGGCATCATATAGTGACTCGTGCCACTCTTCATCGGGAAGAAGCACGAAGGAGACACGGTGTGCCATATCACGGCTATTCGGGGATCACCTAGTGACTCCGCACCGCTCCAACGGAGACTACTTTTATTGTGA
This sequence comes from Poa pratensis, assembly GCA_947311845.1. NCBI lineage: Eukaryota > Viridiplantae > Streptophyta > Magnoliopsida > Poales > Poaceae > Poa > Poa pratensis. The sequence continues at coordinate 42,273,223 of CAMZMU010000055.1, read as the reverse complement.
AGGGAACTTCGGGATAAACTCTCCGCGCCACCGTGTGGTTATCTCTTAACTCACCTTTACTTGTATTGATAGCTTATCTTGTTTAGATCATCTTGCTAGCTTGTATCTTGCTCATCATATAAGGTTGTTCACCTAGTTGCATATCTAGAAAACTTATATTTGAGCAAAGCCTTAATTTGATTAAAGAAAAATAAAATTAGTAGTTCCCTATTCACACCCCCCCCCCCCCCCCCCCCCCCCCCCCCCCCCCCCCCCCCCCCCCCACCCAGACAACCTACTCGATCATTTCACATGGATTGGAAGGAATCCCGTGCAATCCGGGACAAAGACTATGACCCTTGTTCGTGCAACCATTGAAATTTGTGCTTTGACAACGACCATAAGAACATTGCATTGACTTTTTTTTTATTAATGCAAAGTGTTAGTATTGGAAGAAAAACTTTAGTACTGATTGAACGTGTGTTTAGTCGGCATAGTGTTAGGTGATCATACATGCTAATCCTGATAGGAATTTGCATTCTTGGAATCGACGTATTAGAGAACCTTTATTGGGGGGTAATCGGTCTAGCGTAAAAAACTCCCGGTTTATGCATTTAGCCATTTTCATGGCATCATTTTACGTTCACCTTGTTTTGCAAGATGATCTAACATTGATAACAGTAAGACAAATACGTACACAGCAAATTCATCATCATTAATTGTGTTGGTATTTATAAGTTAGGTTGTAATCTTTCAGTCACATGTGATTAGTGGCTATGTATCATTATGGACATATAGTACGTTATCACTTGCTTTCTCTTTCCTCTGTTTTTTATAGTTCAACGAAAGGAATAAAGTGTTTGCTACCTTATTACTTGTTAGAATAGGTGAAGTCCAACACAAACGACTACTTTATCACCTTTTACTAATGCGCAAACAAGGTCATTAGCAGCTTGATCATAGCATATGGTCATTGTTTGGGATAGATCACAATAACAACCTCCAAGAGGAAATGGCACCGGAGACCGTAGCTTTAAGCAGGTGGTCAGAGACATCGTGACATTGTGAACTACTGCTCTGGGTTTGCCGAAGTGACGACATGTAGGTCCAATCAATGAGATAAAAAATAGAAAGGGTGGTAGAACAAGTAATGGCAACACTGAGGATAAACTAACTAACGGTGGAGCAACATAGTGGCAAAAAGTGAGGCCAAAACTAATAGTAGAGTAACAGAGTGGCAAAACTGAGTTGAGGACTAACGAGAAGTAGCAAGATTGAGATTTTGATCGATCAAATGGCAAAACTGAGATTAAGATCGATCATAGTGGCAGAAATGATAAAAACCCATGAAAAATTATGCCGTTCGTACATCTTTTAACATCTTAATAACCCGCTAAATAGCAGCAGCGAATCACCCTCTTCAAGTGTATGATTGAAAAACAAAGAGAGAGATTCGAGATTCGACGACCATATTTATAGATTACTCACCTTGAAAATTGTGGTTGAGTCCTGAGGTTCCTGTGATCCTGTCCCGCTGGAATCCATCCACATGGCTGTTGTTTTCCAACAACTTGACGATATCACCGGCTCACCGCCGTGTGGCGCGAGCCTGTCGCAAAACTCTCTCAAGTGATTTTACAACTACAGCTGTGATTCAGTGGTAAAATGGTAGAGGATATTCCTTGTTTCAGGAGAGGGAACATTTTAAATCGGAAGAGAATATGCTATCGCGCCAAGTTCTACGACATCCATGACAACACAATGTAACTTACATGGCTTAACAATCTCTAGCTGGTTTAGGTACTGATAGCAAATATAGAACGCACACCAACAAAGTACTCCATCAAACAGAAAGAACCAAGGCAGCCAGGATGCACCACTACCACTCTACCAGGCTGCAACGAACAGCCAGCACCACAAACAAACAACCAACCAGGCGACTAGTGATCATAAGTTCAAAATAACTAGAATGTTCAAATATATATAGCCTGGCAAAAGGTTTCCAGAAGCAGCACACGACTCACAATTTAAGTCTGAGGTGAATTTACCTAAATTACTAGATAGACGCAAATTAAACATAGTAGCAACTACAGAGCAAGCACCATACATAGGACGGCACCCAGGCATGTTGGTCACCCTTACTTCGCCTCCTTTTCACGATTCCACTGTTCGATCTTGGCCCTGCGCTCCTCGCTGTTCTCCCTCACAGGGCTTCTTGCACGCCTAGGAGGGCTGCCCCCATACCTACGCCTTCCTCCATCATCCTGCCTTTCATACCTGCTGCTCCCACCCTATGACCTCCACCACCACCACCACCACGGCGGAAATCATCGCCACCACGGCGGAAATCATCACGGCCACGGAAGTCATCACGGTCACGACGCTCTCTCCTATGCTGTGGGCTTGGGCTGCGGCTCCTTCCTCTGGTCGACGACCTCCTGTAACGTCCAAAGAGTTTCTTCCTGAGATCCTTTCCAATCTGCTTCACATGCATGAAGTTGCAGTGTCCACCACGTGTGCAGGTATTCTCCTCATACTGCCTGCAGGTCGCTTCACGGAAGTCAGTCACGGGAGAGAAGTCGACAATTATCAGACGGCCGGAGTAAAAGCGTCCCTGGAGGGCTGTATGAGCTGCTGCGGCCTGATCTTCCTCCTGAACTGGACATACACATTGCCTATCATGTGATCAGAAAGGTTATCACAGACGTTGAGTGTCTCAATCTCACCAAACTTGCTCAGTTCCTCAAAGATATCCTCATAAAAATCTTCAAAATGCTCCTGCATCTTGCGGGGATCAATCGGCTGGCCTTGAGCATCAACTCCAGGGGTGATCATATCAGGGCGCTGATACATGTTCATGAGCACGATTGTTGGTGATATGGTTGGCCTGTTATGGATGCGAGAACAGCGATCCCATGACGACAAGCTCCAATCTTGAAGTAAAACGGGCAGTTGACCCTATCTTTCTCTGTACCAAATATTGAAGCAAATGTTCTGCCATTATGAAATAAGTTGAGCTGACAAGAAGCCTGCAAAGACAAATGTATGGTGATGAATGTTATCCATAACACGGGCTACCAGGCTCCCATATACATAAGGCTCACACTTATTAGGAGTAGCACATATGTAATCAGCTGTTCAAATAATCTGTGCAAGTGCATTTTCTTAGTTTTCTGACCTAAAACAAAATTGAACAATGATTTGTGCTGGAACTTCAGCAGTACAAGTGTGTGTGATATTGTGACCAAAATTTGTCAGCAGTATTCGGTCTTTTCCAAGTGAATGAGGCTCTAAAAAAACACACGCACAACTTTATTTATCTTTAGCATTACAGAAACATCGAGTAACTTTACCAACTTCATTTCAACATTGAGGTTATTTCCTAAGAAAAGGAGCAACAACTAAGGCCAGCAGTACAAGGCATAACCGATATCATACTCTTGCAAATCGACACTAATCCAAACCGCGTCTTATGACCTAATCTGCACACTGACTCAAACTGTTAATATTAGAACATGCACGGTATAAAATAAATCATATACAATGCTGCGATATTTCTCCAACAGAAGCCATTATCTATATTCTGATCTGCTATTTAACCTAAATTCGCAGTGTGTTCAAACTGTAAAACCAAAAGGCCAAATTGTCAGCCCAGTAAGAACCAGGGTGTACTGGGCCAGGCCTCTATAACCCTCAACACTCGGCGAGTGAATCTCGCTAAGGACCAGGCCTGCAAGCCTGGGATGCCCGCGGGGCAGAATCGCCTCGCGGAGGCCTGAGGAGGCAGCTAAGGCCTGTGGAGCCTCTACTCCGCTGCCTCCTCTCCAAGGAAGTTTTCCCTGAAGGGAAGTCAACGCAGAATCCTCCACAGGGCGTTCCCGCCCACGCGAGGGTTCCTTCACTGTAAAGCAAGCTCTGCGGAGCGCACATGGCTTCCGCAGTGGCCGCAGAGTGACCGCGCCTCTGCGCAGAGTGACGACGGAGCTGCAGTCCCACTTTGGTGATAAAGGAGTCAACAAAGCAGGGGCAACGGCGCAGACCACCAAGCTTTCCTCTTTGGTGATAAGGGAGCAGGCCGGCGCTACGCGCCGAACGCGACGTCACCGTGGATGGACGGCGGCCTCTCTGCTGCGGCCTCAGCTTTTGTGCCCATGGACCGCGCTCATGGACGCCCAAGCAGCGGTACACCGAGCTCCCGACCGTTGTCGCCATGTGGTAGCCCCTCTGCTGCACAAGGACAGGGAGGAGGCCCGGGGCGCCTATAAAAGGAGCTGGTGCACCACCCTAACAGGGGGAACACATTTTACTCCTAGTCTAGCTACTTGCGCGCAAGGGAGAAGAAGACAGTAGTTTCCCTCCCCTTGTACGCGCCATTGCCACAACTGTGCCCTCGGCAAGCACGCTGTACTGTAACCTCTACAAGCAGCAATACAGACAGGCAGGACGTAGCGGTTTTACCTCCACAAGAGGGCCGTGAACCTGGGTACACGCCGTGTCTCTCTCTGCCGTGATGTCCCTCCTCAGGCACGACGAGCAGCGTCGCCGCGCCGGATGAGGGTTGATTGACGTCGTGTTCAGCCCCTTACACGAACTCTCTTCGCGAGTGTGACTGCCCCTGTTTCGTGGGAGTCATTCTCCGACAATTGGCGCGCCAGGTAGGGGGCTGAGGCGCGCATTCAACCTCCATCGACCTCAACGCCATGGCGGACACTCGCGCTGCTCGCGCCAACCGGCGCGCGTCAGGCCGAGCTGAGACCGAGCCCGTCGTCCACGCCGCCAGGCCACGCGGCCGTCCGCGCACCAACCGCGCTTCGGGGCGCACTACTGCGGAGCCACGCGTGGAGCACCCCGAGGATGAGGACGACCGCTACGACGAAGACGTCGACCACGAGCACAGCGAGGACGCTGAGTCCTCGCATCCATCTCGGCGCCAAAGCGCGTCCACGCTTGGACGCCCGGCGCCCAGCCCAAACACTGCGCTGCTCATGGCAGCAGAGCTCTTCCGCTACCGCCCCACCGCCGAGGCGCACGACAACTGGCTTGGCCGTCTCCAGCACCTCGTCGACATCGCGGCTGCGCCGCGCGCGGTTCCAGCACCTTCGCGCTCCCTGGTGCACCACAACTCCGGGCGCGCAGGCACCGCCGCGCATGGAGCGCCTCCGCCTCCGCCTCCGCCAGGACCACCTCCGGCTGCGGCAAACAAAGCCGCCTCTCACGCGTCCTCGCCGCATGATTGTCAAATCGTGCAGCGGACGCCGCCGGACGCGCGGGTGGAGATGGAGCGCCAGCGGGACCTCCAGAAGCGCATCGTCGAGGAAATTGGCCAGGCCGGGCGCCAAAACCGCAGAGCTCTCCAGGGCGGTGTGGCCACGTACGCCACTGGCTGCACGGCCTTCACCCGCAACCTGCGCCGCGTCGTCTGGCCGCAGAAGTTCAGGCCAGACCTCCCCAAGGGCTACGATGGCACGAACAACCCCATCGAGTTCCTGCAGCTCTACACCACCTCCATCCAGCTGCGGGAGGAGACGACAAGGTCATGGCGAACTGGTTCTCGCACGCCCTCAGGGACTCTGCCCTGTCGTGGCTCCTGAACCTCCCTGAGGACTCCATCGACTCCTGGGAGGACCTCTGCAAGCAGTTCGTTGCGAACTTCAAGGGCACGTACGAGCGCGCCCTCACCTACAACGACCTGCGCGCCGTACGCCAGAAGTCTGGCGAGACTCTCCGCAAGTACATCCAGCGCTTCAGCCAAGTCCGCAACAAAATCCCCAACATCCCTGACTCGCACGTCATTGCTGCCTTCAGAGAGGGCGTCACCAACCGCAGGATGCTTGAGAAGCTCGGCATTCATGATACCCTCTCCTCTGTCGTGAAGCTCTTCGACATCGCAGACAAGTGTGCCAAGGCTGAAGAGGGTCTCCTCTTCACCAAGGTGGCCTCTGCAGATGACCCCCCAGAGGGATCCAAGGCCCACAAGAAGCGTGACGAGACCAAGCGCAAGCCTACTGCTGTGCTGGCTGCTGAGCCCGGCGCTAAGCACGCTCGGAGGACTCTGCAGAGGATGGCGAGAAGAAGATCGACAACCGTCCCTTCTGCATCTACCACAACAGGCGCGGCCACGCGACAGAGAACTGTTACGACCTCAAGCAACTGAGCAAGAAGCGCGAGCAGGAAGAAGGCAGCGGTGGTCGCGGCAGAGGCCGTAACTACCGCAAGGGCGGACGCAAAGGTGGCTACCAGAAGCCTCAAGGGACTCAGGCCAACGCCGCTGAGAAGAACAACAATCTCCCTGACGAGGAGCCTGGGGGCTACCAGGCCCCTAGAGGCGCCATGGCGTGCATCCTCGGCGGGGCTCAGGCGCCCAAGTCCAACAATCAGTTCAAGCAGTTCGCCCGCGAGCTCAACGCAGCGCTGCCCGGGGTGGAGACATCGCGTCCCCTCAAGTGGTCTCAGTACACCATCGCTTCGACGCCAAGGACCACCCCAAGTCCACCAAGACTGTAGGCACCCTCCCGCTGGTGTGCACCCCCACCATCAACAATATCGCCGTCGGCAAAACGCTCATTGATGGGGGTGCAGGCCTGAACGTCATCTCTGTCGAGACCTTTGAGACGCTTCAAGTGCCCTACGAGTGGCTTATGCCCTCCAGGCCCTTCACAGGGGTCACCAGCGGCTCAATCTCGCCTCTGGGGCAAGTGAGGCTTGCAGTCACCTTTGGCACGCAGCAAAACTATCGCACCGAGCTCATCGACTTCGACGTTGCGCACATTGGCCTGCCCTACAACGCCATCCTCGGCTACCCCGCCCTCGCGAAGTTCATGGCCGTCACGCATCACGCCTACAACATGGTCAAGATCCCTGGCAGCGGCGGCACCATCACCATCCATGGTCACGTACAGGACGCTACACGCGCTGTCGAGCTCGCCTACAAAGCTGCTGCCATGGCGTTCCCTGCTGACGAAGACCTGGAGCCCCTCGCGAGGCCCAAGAAGAAGAAGCAGCTGTTCTCTCAGGAGCAGGCTGCTACAAAGAAGGTGTCGCTGAGCACCAGCGATTCGGGGGCTGAGGGCTCGGGGGCTAGCGTCACCATAGGCGCTGGCTTACCTCCCAAATAGGAAAGCGCGCTCGTCGCCTTCCTTCGGGCAAATTCTGACATGTTCGCATGGACTCCGTCAGAAATGTCCGGCGTACCAAGGGAGGTGATCGAGCACCACTTAGCTGTGTGTCCAAACGCACGCCCCGTCAAGCAGAAGGCACGGAAACAAGCCCCTGAGAAGCAAGCCTTCATCATCAAAGAAGTAGAAAAGCTAAAAGCAGCAGACATTATTCGAGAAGTTGCCCACCCCACCTGGGTCTCTAATGGCGTGGTTGTCCCAAAACCCAATGGGGGAGGCCGGCTCTGCATCGATTACACTGATGTAAATAAAGCCTGCCCCAAGGACCCATACCCCATGCCAAGGATTGATCAGATCGTGGACTCCACAGCCGGCTGTGATCTCCTCTGTTTTCTGGACGCCTTCTCAGGCTACCACCAGATCAAAATGGCTAAAGAGGACGAGGAGAAAACAGCGTTCCTCACCCCCTGTGGCGTGTATTGCTACACTTGCATGCCCTTCGGGTTGAAGAACGCCGGCGCCACCTTCCAGAGGCTCATGAGGATCGCCCTGGGGGCTCAGATGGGAAGAAATGCAGAGGCATATGTTGACGACATCGTAGTCAAGTCTCGCGAGGGAGACACTCTCTTGAAGGACCTCGAGGAGACCTTCGCCAGCCTGCGCAAGGTGAACATCAAGCTAAACCCCGCCAAGTGCGTCTTCGGGGTACCTTCAGGCAAACTCCTCGGGTTCCTCGTGTCCCATCGCGGCATAGAAGCAAACCCTGACAAGATCAAGGCCATAGAAGAAATGCAGCCACCCGCCGCCTCAAGGACATGCAGCGCCTAGCTGGGTGCATGGCCAGCTTGGGCCGCTTCATCTCCAAGTTTGGCGAGAGGGCCCTGCCATTTTTCAAGATCATGAAGAAGTCCGGCACCTTCAAGTGGACTCCAGAGGCAGACAAGGCATTTGAGGACTTGAAGAAGTACTTGGCTAGCGCACCAGTTATGGTAGCCCCCAGGACGGGCGAGCATCTAAAGCTGTACCTTGCAGCCACTCCACAAACCGCAAGCGCCGTCCTGGTGGTCGAAAGAGAAGAGCCAGTCCTCCCCAAGAAAAGTGCAGCCACTCCAAGTCCAGAGCCTCCCGACAAGGAAAAAGTCCCTCCAGGCCCAGAGCCAGACCCACAGCCAGCTGTCGAGCCTACTTCAGGCACCCCTGCTGAGACTCCTCCACAAGGAAACCTCGCCAAAGGGCCTGAGGAGTCCCTCGAGGGAGCCAACGCTGCGTCACCCTCCACAACCCTTGTCGAGCATCCAGTTTACTATGTCAGTACTGTGCTAAGAGATGCTCGCGAGCGGTACCCTACGCAGCAGAAGCTCCTTCTCGCCCTGCTCATCGCCTCCAGAAAGCTGCGCCACTACTTCCAGGGCCACCCTGTCACGGTGGTCACATCATTCCCTCTGGAGCAAATCCTGCGCAACCCCAACGCCACTGATCGCGTAGCAGGGTGGAACATCGAGCTGCAGCCTTTCAACTTGCGTTTTGACACCACAAGGGTCATCAAAGGAAGAGCACTGGCAGACTTTGTCGCCGAATGGACAGACCCAACTCCTGAAGAGCCTCCTGAAGCAGAAACTATACCGCCTGGAGATACGACGCCAAGCCACTGGACCATGCACTTCGATGGAGCTTTCTCCTGCCGCAACGGAGGCGCTGGCGTTGTCCTGACCTCGCCTAAAGGCGACAAGCTCCACTATGCCGTCCAGTTGTGCTTCACGATGGACAAGATCTCCAACAACATCGCTGAATATGAAGGCCTCCTCGCCGGGCTCAGAGCTGCCATTGCCCTCGGTGTCAAGCACCTACTCATCAAAGGCGACTCCCAGCTCCTGGTCAACTTCTCCAACAAGAGCTACACCCCTAAAGACAGCCATATGGCTGCCTACCTTGAAGAGGTCCGCAAGCTCGAGAAGCACTTCAGGGGCATGGAGCTCATGCACATCCCGCGCAAGGAGAACCAGGAAGCAGATGACATCGCCAAGCGCGCATCACGAAGGGAGGCCCAGCCCGCAGGTGTCTTTGAAGAGAGGCTCTCCAAGGCATCCATAAAGCAGCCGCTGCAAGCACCAGCTGCAAGCACAGACGAAGTACTCCCACCACCTCCCACAGGTGGCGCACCCAACTGTGGCCCACCTCAGGGGAGCGCTGATGCTAACCATGGTGCACCAAGAAACAGGCTGGGTTGACGAGCTCAAGGACTACTTGCTAAAAGGAGTCCTTCCCGAGGAAGACGCAGAGGCAGAACGAGTCGCTCGACAAGCGAAATCCTATTACATCCTGGAGGGAGACCTATACCGCAAGCGCCCAAATGGCATTGCCCTCAAGTGTGTGCCTCCTGAGGAAGGACGCATGCTCCTCAGGGACATACACAGTGGAGAGTGCGGCCACCATTCCTGCGCGCGCACCCTCGCCGGCAAGGTCTTCAGGAGCGGTTTCTACTGGCCTCAAGTGCTTCAAGATGCCGTCACCATCGTTCAGTCTTGCGATGCATGCCAGTTCCACGCCAAGCAAGTCCATCAGCCTGCACTGGGACTCCAGACCATCCCGCTCTCCTGGCCGTTCGCGGTCTGGGGGCTGGACATCTTGGGACCCTTCCCGAGATCGCAAGGGGGCTACCGTTTCCTCTTCGTGGCTGTTGACAAGTTCACCAAATGGGCAGAGGTTGAAGCGGTGCGCACCATCCCTGCCAGGGCAGCCGTGAAGTTCATCAGAGGCCTGGTCTGCCGCTTTGGTGTGCCAAACCGCATCATCACCGACAATGGCTCACAGTTCACCAGCGGCATCTTCAGGGCTTACTGCGAGAGCCTCGGCACCAAGCTCTGTTTCGCCTCGGTAGCTCACCCACAGAGCAATGGTCAAGCCGAGCGAGCAAATGCTGAGGTCCTCAAGGGCCTCAAGACGAGAAGTTTCAACCGCCTCAAGGGCTACGGCAAGGGCTGGATCGATGAGCTCCCCTCCGTGCTCTGGTCCATCCGCACGAACCCTACAAAACCCACTGGTGAGACGCCATTCGCCCTGGTGTATGGAGCCGAAGCAGTCCTCCCCACAGAGATCAAGCACGGGTCCGCAAGGGTCCTTGCCTTCAATGAGGACAATCAAGAAGACCTCCACAACGACGACCTGCTGTTCCTCGACGGGTTGCGCCGCCAAGCCGCCCTCAGAGCGGCAAAATACCAACAAGACCTGCGACGCTACCACAGCCGCCACATACGTCCGCGCACTCTCGAGACAGGCGACCTTGTCCTCAGGAGGATCCTCTCCAGGGAAGGTCTCCACAAGCTCTCGCCCATGTGGGAAGGCCCCTACAGGGTCGCGCATGTCGCCAGACCTGGTGCGGTGCGCCTCGAGACGGAGGACGGCATCCCGGTCAAGAACCCTTGGAACATCGCGCATCTACGCAAGTTCTACCCGTGATCTCTATCACACCAGGCATTTTTTGTCTCTAGAGGAAAGCGCACAGCTTCACCTCCAAGCTTCACAAAAGCTTCTCTCTCTGAGGGCCAGTCCCTCTGAGCTCTTCCTGTAACGTGCCGCCGCAGGCCGTGAAGAGTCTCAGCCACTGAATGTGGTCCCCATGCCTCGACATGGAAACTTTATCTTGGCAAGCCCAAGTGTAACGAACCAATTCGTTTCCTAGTGAAACATTGCGCTGCGGCGCCGCTATGTAATATTTTGGGGGTGAGTTTTAGTTCTCGTTACTCTGTGTTTTCATTCGCGCTCATATCTTTCCCCTTGCGCACCTCGCGAGCGGGGGCTGAGTACGGTGACTGTGCCTCGGGAGCATCCCAGCAGCACCGCAAAACCCAAAAGGATCCGAGCTCTAACACGTGAGCACGCTCTCACGCCTGTTACCTCACCAAAGAGCTCTGGCCCAGGGGCTTGCTCCCAAACCTGCCACCTCACCTAAGGACCTTTGGTACTTACTCTCCTCGCGAGGCACCCATGAGGAAACCTATAAGCGCGCATGAGTTTCTCTACCATGTTCTGCTTTGGTTCCACCTCTAACCTACACAGGGAACAAGAGTCCCCCCAAGGCTCGTGGAGTCACGCTCCAGACCCAAAGAGGGAAGCACATCTTCAGGGAAATCAACGCCCTCCACGAGGGCAGAACCTCGCTAAGCTAAGTCCTGCGCTTACACCTCAGGCGTTGTGTTTTTCCTCTCACGAGCAACTTCCGTCCCTCGGGCGGGTATTTTCTCCTCGCATTTCATGGACTGCTTGAGCGTCAAAGGGGAGCCCTCGAGCATCGCGACTCGAGAGCTCTTACCTCTCTAAGCCTTAAACACCCCCCGGCCTTGCTGAGTCATTGCTCTGGCATACCGTAGTGGCGGAGTCATAGCGCTAAGAGACGGGTCCTGACGACGTAAAGCGAAAAAGGCATGGAATAGGGATAAAATGCCCGTCGAGGGGCACACGCACATTGCAGCACAATAAAGTGTTTTACAGACCATCACAAATGAAACAAAGTCTTTAAACAAAGATAACTTGCGCCTCAGGCGCGACTTGTGAGCGGAAGTCTTGGCGGCCTCATCCTCCTCAGCGTCATCTTCCCCGCGCCTTCCTCCTCGACGTCTTCCTCCTCGCCAGAGGCCGGCTCTTCAGCGACCCTCTTGAAGCGGTTGACATAGTCGTTGATCTCCTCCCGCAGCGAGTTGAAGAGGCGCGTCTCGGTCTGAGCATCCCCCATGGGCTCGGTCACGGACTCGAAGTCGAAGCATGGATATAGGCGCTTGAGGTTGACGAAGACGCGCTCGACCGCCACCAGCAGGAGCTTGCGGCACTCCTCGTCGACAACATCGTCGAGTTCCGCCACAGGGCCCTCAAGGACGGAGAAGAGCTGGTCGAAGTAGGTCAGATACGTGGCAACGTCGGCGTTCCCGTGGACGGGGACGGCAGGAGCATCCACCCCCAGCTTCGCAGCAAGAGCGTTCCCGCGCGTCACCAAAGATCGGAACATACGCTCCCGCTGCTGCGTCAAGACCCGTGCCGCCACCGCGCTCTGCTCAGCCTCCTCGACCCTCTCCACAACAGGGGCCACCTGCGCATTCAGCTCCTGCATGTCTGCCATCAGGGCTGTGAGGTCCTGCTCCGAGCGCTCGAGGGCCTGCTCCGTGCGGAGATTAGCGTCCTTGGCGCGCTTCAGCGAGGATTTCAAGTTGGCGTTCCACTCCTCCAGCTGGCGAATGCGCTTGCCGAGCTCTCTGCGCTTTTTCTGGAAGCCGTCCTCCTGCTTCTTGAACTTCCCAGCATACTCCCGGGAGACGGCCTGTGTGACAGCAGTGCGGTACTCTTTTTGCTTGGTGAGGGCCTCCGCCTCTGCCTCCTTTTTCTTCTCGGCAAGCTTTTGGTTGGCTTCTCCACAAGCTCCCGGTGCCGCTCCACCTCCTTGTCGTGCTTGCCCATGGCCTCAGCCAAGCTGCTCTCGCGGGACTCCAAGGCCTCACGCTCTCTGTTCATGTCAGTTTCCGCCTGCTCCAGTTTCTCCTCACGCTTGAGCACCTCAGCTTCGCGTGTCGTCATGGCCTGCTCGCGAGCCTCCAGCGACAGACGATGCTGCTCCAGAGACTTCCTCACCACCTCAGCTTCAGAAATTATCTTCTCCTCGCGGCTGCCAGCTCCTTGCGCTGGTCGGCGAGGGAGGTCTCGATAGCCGCTCGGTCGGAGGCTGCAGCCTGGCGCTCCGCCACAGCCGCCTCCCGATCCTCTGCAGCCGCCTTGCGCTCCGCCTGGACCGGCGCCAAGGCCTCTTGCGCCTCGCGCTCCGCGTTCTCGCGGATCTCCTGGGCCTGCCGCGTCGCCTCGTCGCGCTGCGCCTGAAGAGCTGGTCGTCAGGGCCACTCCGCCGCCTGACTTCGAAGAAGCGGGCCCAGTCAGCAGCAAGGGCGTCATACCTCCTGCCAAGCTCCGCCTCCTCAAGGGCAAGTTGGGTCTCTAGCCCGTCTAGGGTGCCCCTCACCAAACGGAGGGCAGCTTGGCGGCTCGCGCCGCTCCGGCTCCGGTCGCTCAAGACCAAGGCCCAAGAGCCCTCACGTGGCGCAACGTCCTCCGCCCCAGCGCCAGCCTCTGGTGCAGAAAGCACAGTGCTTGGACCAGGGTCAGCACGGGGCCACAGGAGCGGGCCCCCACCGTCTTGTGCGTCGTTGTTCTCCACGACGACCTCCTCGTGGGCCCGGGGGCTGGCGAGGGAGGCCTAGCCACCAGAGGCTCAACCGCAGCCTCGCCTGCTGCGGCCTCAGAAGAAGTGGCCTCCCCCTCAGGCTCGGAATTTGGAGGGGGCGGCGGAGGAGTTCCCTCCTCCATCTCGACGTCGACGCCTCCCGGCGTCTGTGTGCTGGTCCCCGCCGTTCCACGGCGGGTGTCTCTGGGGGCTCCAGTGGAGCATCAGGGCGCGGCGGCGACGGAGTCTTCGCCGCCTCCTCAAACTGACTCTCGGCAGGAGGTGGCGAGGCAGTTGCTTCTTCAAGGGGCGTCTCCCCACAGGCCTCATGGCCTCGTCAACAGCCGGGCCCGTGGTGACTGTCACCACGGGCTCCTCAGTCTCCTCTCCAAGGGGCGCTGTAGGCCCCTCAACAACGGTCGTAGCGTCGCGCCGCACGTCCGCAGCCTTGCGGAGTCGGCGACGCTTCGCATGAACCAGACCCCTGATAATCAAGACAGTGAGATCCTCGAGAAAGGCAAGAACTCTCGATAAGCAAGAACGAGTCAAGAAGAAGCAGTACTCACCCAGATGACTTGGCGCGGGTGTCCACCCACACCTTGTTGGCGGAGCGCCGCAGGCCTGTTGAGGCTCCAGCGCTGGGCTCCTCAGGGGCCGCCCCAGCTTTCCTCTTGAGAGGAGTGCTCTCCAGGCTTCTGGCGGCCCGGTCGTGGATGGCCTTGGTGCGGGGCTCGCACCGCTTTGCCGCGGCCTCCGGGCCGCTATCGTCCCCGTCTTCGTCTTCTTCTTCTGTGGCCCGTCGTGACGGGGCCACCACAAAATCCTCGTCCACATCGGACGATACCTCCAGGATCTCCTCCTCAGGGGCCGCCTGCTTTGAAGAGCTCGCCTCCCCTAACGAGGGGTTGACTCCTCCGGCGCGGCGTCAGCTTCGGCGTCTGAAGCAGCAGAGGACTCGCCAAACAAGTCTTCCTCCACCACAGGCGCCGCAGCCCCCTTCGCCTCTTCTCCCTCCAAGCCCTCTGGCGTGAACGTCGGCATCATCTCCAGAACTGCGAGGCGCTTCTTTGGAGTGAGCTGGTGGAGGGGCCTCAGGTGCTCAGTGCCCGGAACAGGGATCTCCGGGGCGATGAAGAGCGTGCCTAAGATGGAGGCGACATCGTCTGGCGCGTGGGCGCTGAGGTGCAAGCGCATTGGATCTGCCGGGCCGGAGTACATCCACACCGGCTTCGTGTGCGCCTGGAGGGGAGCGATGCGCCGCCTCACGAAGTCCTCAGCGACCATCTGCCCCGTGAGGCCAGCCTCGCGGACGAGCTTCATGCGCGAGACCAAGTGGGCAATCTTCTGGTGCTGGAGCTTCTCGCTGGACCAATTTGAGTTCTTCAGCGGCGGCGCCTCAGGCTCATCGAAGAAGGCATTCCGCTCCTTGGCGTCGACGAGGACCCACTTCTGGCGGAAGTCCTCCACCTTCTTCGTCACCCTCGTAACGGCCTTGTCGCCATCCCACGACATGGGGATGTAGACGGCGCCCATCCCGTCTGCGATGCGGAAAGACACGCACCCAGACCGCTCGCCGGGCGCCGTGTTGCGGAGCGCGTAGAAGCTCCGGAAGAAGGCCACGGAGGGCATCACTCCCAGATACGCCTCGCAGAGATAGGCGAAGATGGCGAGAATCAGGATGGAGTTCGGGTGGAGGTGCAGGAGCTGGATCTGATAGAAAGCCAGCACCTCCGCAAGGAAGGGAGAGAACGGCGGCACCAAGCCAGCGAACAGCGTGTGGACGAAAATGGGGTACCACCCCGCCGCCAGCTTGCCGAAGCGCGCCGCCTTGACGCCGCTGGCGCCATGCTCGTTATTCCTCCCGGCGACGAGGACCTTCAGCCTATCCAGCGCCTCCGCTGTGGAGACGCGAGTGCCGATGAGAGCCGGCGCAAGCTCCTCCTCCCGCTGCGCTTCAGCGGAGGCCTCCACCATCGCCGCCTTGCCTTTCTTGGGGCCCATGGCTCGCGAAGGAAGGGCGGCGGAAGAGCTCGGAGAAGAACGGAAATCGCCGGAGTAGTGGAGCACCGGAGGTGTATGCGAGAAGGAAAAGGCGTAAATGCGGCGGAACTGCTGCCGGCACAGCCGCGGCAGCCTTTATATCACCTCAGAGCGGTTTCCGAGGCGTCGTGGGTCCCACCACGACGCCCACCTCCTCCGGAGAAGCCGAGACGCACCAACCGCTCGCCACGTGTCTCGGGCCGGCCGGACACTTTGGGCCCATGACGCTTCGCCTGCGCCCCCTGGACCGCGTCGTGCCCGTCATGGGCCCGGGGGCTACTGTCAGCCCAGTAAGAACCAGGGTGTACTGGGCCAGGCCTCTATAACCCTCAACACTCGGCGAGTGAATCTCGCTAAGGACCAGGCCTGCAAGCCTGGGATGCCCGCGGGGCAGAATCGCCTCGCGGAGGCCTGAGGAGGCAGCTAGGGCCTGTGGAGCCTCTACTCCGCTGCCTCCTCTCCAAGGAAGTTTTCCCTGAAGGGAAGTCAACGCAGAATCCTCCACAGGGCGTTCCCGCCCACGCGAGGGTTCCTTCACTGTAAAGCAAGCTCTGCGGAGCGCACATGGCTTCCGCAGTGGCCGCAGAGTGACCGCGCCTCTGCGCAGAGTGACGACGGAGCTACAGTCCCACTTTGGTGATAAAGGAGTCAACAAAGCAGGGGCAACGGCGCAGACCACCAAGCTTTCCTCTTTGGTGATAAGGGAGCAGGCCGGCGCTACGCGCCGAACGCGACGTCACCGTGGATGGACGGCGGCCTCTCTGCTGCGGCCTCAGCTTTTGTGCCCATGGACCGCGCTCATGGACGCCCAAGCAGCGGTACACCGAGCTCCCGACCGTTGTCGCCATGTGGTAGCCCCTCTGCTGCACAAGGACAGGGAGGAGGCCCGGGGCGCCTATAAAAGGAGCTGGTGCACCACCCTAACAGAGGGGAACACATTTTACTCCTAGTCTAGCTACTTGCGCGCAAGGGAGAAGAAGACAGTAGTTTCCCTCCCCTTGTACGCGCCATTGCCACAACTGTGCCCTCGGCAAGCACGCTGTACTGTAACCTCTACAAGCAGCAATACAGACAGGCAGGACGTAGCGGTTTTACCTCCACAAGAGGGCCGTGAACCTGGGTACACGCCGTGTCTCTCTCTGCCGTGATGTCCCTCCTCTGGAACGACGAGCAGCGTCGCCGCGCAGGATGAGGGTTGATTGACGTCGTGTTCAGCCCCTTACACGAACTCTCTTCGCGAGTGTGACTGCCCCTGTTTCGTGGGAGTCATTCTCCGACACAAATCCTGCAACTGCAAACTGCATAAACAAGATATATTATTTCAACTAAGATACTTAGTGTCTCTGTCCCTGCAACTGCAAAAGAGACTAAGAAACCAAAAGGCACAAAGAAAGCAACTTTTCGCCTTGCATAGGAATACTTCCTTCTCAGGTAGGCCATGCTATATCCGTCCAACAAAGAATTCTATTTCATCCATTTAAAAACCTAATCTGCACACCATTTTAGATCGTTAAAATTGGGGCAAAAAGGTCCAGGAAAAACATACTGCGCGAATACTACGGTACAAAGATACGGAGCACTCCTCAATACGTATAATTACGTCAAAGTATATGCTTACTGCACACGATTAAATACTAGTGCCGCATCAAACAGAGCCATAAACTTGCATGATACAGGCACAGATATCGAACCAGCTAATTTGCAAGGCTCTTAGAGCATTATTAGAAAATTTGCAAAGGCTGTTTTCTATAAACATACTAGAATACTCCTTAAAAGAGATAAACATGAGGTGTCTCAAGTAAGGGAGTGATGCATTTAATTCCGCCGTGAAATCCACACTTGTATAGAATTAGCATGCAATGCGTGTGAACTGTGGAGGGAAGATTCCGCTAGTTCCAACTGAGACAAACTAACATGCCAACTGATAGGCACACACACTCACGCACACACACAACAGGCAACAACAAATCAGATGTGATACTATTTTGCTAAAACCACATACTATATTGCTAAAAACGCACACTATTTTGCATGTCCCTCCGTCAATTTTTCTCTGTCCGCAGATTAAAAAGTTTCCAGTAACAACTTCCACCAGATAAGGGGTATTGCCCCCAATCACATAACCAATAGCAGGACTACAACGAGATGAAGACTGAAAAGGGGTGGTTCGGCACGCAAGGTCGGGCAATAAGGCCGATTCAGTTGCAATTTTACGGCTGTGATATATTCCTCTACACGGATCTGTTAAAAAAATCTACTTTCCTCAATCTCAAATCGAGCGCACCAATCGACAGATTCGCAGGGTCGAATCGAACAGAGGTCGCGTCGAGATCTAATAAAGCGAAGGGAGAAGGGTTAGGGTTTTAGCGGGGAAGGAGACACGCACCTGTGAAGCGACGAGTCGGAGGAGGGTCGCCGACAGCTGCGCCCGCCGCGGCGAGAGAGGGAGAGAGAGGGAGCGGGGGTGGAACGAAGCAGCGTTTGTGGCGGCGCGAGGGGGCGCCGCGTGCCTATATACCGCCCACGTTGCCCTCGACTCGATAGGCCCGGTTGTAAAATCGAATGTGAAAGGCAAAACTGGTAATGGGCCTTGCTGCTGTGTTTGAGCCGATAGGGACCACAGAAAGCACGGCCCAAGAGAGCAACGGACCAACAATCATCTTCTTTGTTCGGGAAAAAAGGTCGCCTTCTTATTACGACGAAGGTTCTCCTGCCGAGATAGTTGCCACTGGAAATAAAAAACGTTACTCTTGTGATGACTGATGAGTGTTCATTTGGTGATGTAATATACCAAAGATTGTGTGGTTTGGTGATGGATCTAGGGTTGCAGGCGGCGCGCCGCATTGGCCCGCTTAAGTACGTTTTAGCACAAAAAGTGTACCGATCTGTACAAACATTTTACACCTAGTATGTCTAGTTTTGATTAGAGTGGGTCGGATCCGGGCGCCGCTACTCAACCCTAGATGGATCTCGACGTACCTTTTTTTCGAGCCGGATCTTGGTTACTGCTATGTCCTATTGTCCTGCAGAGAATGTCAGCTGCAGTGCATTTCATGCTCTACTGATTATTTTTATCACCATTTAATTCAATTTTTACCGCAGCGAGATTTTGCATCGTTCAAGGCAGACTAACCATCTAACACATTTGAGTTTGACATCCCGAATGGATACAAACTTTTCAGCTAAAAACTTTTCAGATACAAACTTTTCAGCTACTCAACCCTAGATGGATCTCGACGTACCTTTTTTTCGAGCCGGATCTTGGTTACTGCTATGTCCTATTGTCCTGCAGAGAATGTCAGCTGCAGTGCATTTCATGCTCTACTGATTATTTTTATCACCATTTAATTCAATTTTTACCGCAGCGAGATTTTGCATCGTTCAAGGCAGACTAACCATCTAACACATTTGAGTTTGACATCCCGAATGGATACAAACTTTTCAGCTAAGAACCCATCAATAGGTTGACAGCCTGGATTGGTTCTTGTCAGCTCCCACCGTACGATTATTCAGATATTTCCCATCAATAGGTTGGTAGGTTGAGACACATGAGTCATTTACACATTGAAAGTATAGAAACCTGCAAGATCATTGTTGAAAAGTGGCATACTGTTGTTTCTCAGGTATGGATGATGTATGAACTCCATCTACCTCGACACTGGGACAAACAACAAAACGCATCTGAGGCTCTCTCCCTCGCCCCCGCGTGGCGACGGGGAGGTGCCCTATTTCCGCCGCCGCCGCCAAGACCCCCTCCCCAATCTCCTCCTCCCTCGCCGCCGTCGCCACAGGGCGCGGCCGGGCTTTGCCCCGGTCGGCATCGGCGGCGGCGGGGATCGATTGTCCCCTCTGCGCAACGGGCTAGCGCGGGCCGGTTCGTCGGGAGTGGGCCTGGTGCTGCCGGGTATCAGGGCATTTCCGGCTGCCGGCGCGTGGCGTTTGGGGCGGCGGAGATGCGGCGGACGACATGGCAGGAGGTTGGTGACCAGCGGAGCGGCGAGGTGGCGGTGGTGGGGCGCCGCCGGCGGCCGGCGGTTCTGGCGCTACGCGCCTAGGACGTGGTGCCGCTGGGGGCGATCTGGGCTTGGCCTCTAGATCTCGCATCTGGGTGTGTCGGGTCCAGCCAGGGCGGCCATGGTGGTTTGACAATGGTCTTCCCCGTCGTTTCTGCCGTTCTGCTGGGAGTGACCTCGCGGCGTCGGGGCTGGCGAGGCGAATAATGGCGGTGGTCCTTGGTTCTTATTCGCGCCAAGATGAAGATCTACCGGATGTTGGTCTCCATCGAACTTGCTGGACGGTCGTGTTTCGGAAGGCTCCGCCGGCGAATTCCATTGGGCGTTTCATGCCTGGAGATTGCTGGATCGGGTGGTATTCGGTCGGACGCACCCATGTTTTATCTGACCGTTTGGTTTCAGAGGGAGCGCTTTGAAGCTCTGCTGGCTGTTAATATCATGGAGCACGCTTTCTCGTTCCATGGTGCTGGCGGAGAATGACATGGAAGGCGAGTTCTGAGGACTGGCAATGGTGGTTTGATTCTTTGTGCTGATGAGGAATTGGCTTGGTGTTTCATGACTTGGAGCAGCGGCATGTAAGTGGGGGCGACAACATACGTGAAGCCCAACGTCCTACCTTTCAGGGTGAAAATCCAAGGTCTGGCCTTAATTGGTTGTGCCTGACAGTGGTCTTGCTGAAGACATTATTTTGAGAGCGATGATTATCTTCAGTGTGAAAACCCAAGGTCTGACCTTAATTGGTTGTGCCTGGCACTATTCTTCTTGAAGGCGTTGCTTTTGAAGATTTGGACATCAGGTGTTGTTTTGGTGGTGGTTGCGCGGCTGCTGCAAGGACTGTAATTCTTTAGCGGGACTTTTCTTTTTATTTCTTTTTCTTATTGTTTTTTGGCTGTGTGCATCCGTAATGGCTTCGGTTATTGCGTTGTTGCATAGGCTGGGTGCATGTTGTATCTTCTCGATATTAATAAACTCTCTTTATTTAAAAAAATGAACTCCATCTACCAAATTTGTCGGTGAAAAGGGAACAAACTTCTCGAAGCTTATTTGAGCATTACTGCATTTGATTTTTTTTTAATACACTCGGCCGCTCTGCATCGGTTGATGTATATTTATTATCCAAAATTGCCACACAAAGCAAGGCAACAAAGTCAACTTGAGGTCGTCCGAATTACCGCGGGAAATCCACCAACCTAACACAAACCCTATAACAACTACCGAACCAAACCAAAAATATATAAATCCTATGCAAAGCCTTCAAGAAGGGTTTGTCGCATGTGCACCGATAATGATGAGTCCAGCTATAGGTTGATCTCGGTAGTTTCATCTCCAAGCCCGAGTTTCGATCCACCACCTTCAGCAAGAGCATGGCACATCATAAATTTTGCATTTTCAACAGAGTTTTCATACTTGTCGTCACTGTTATCAATCACTCCGCTGACCAACAACACTCGCTAACCAGATAATACTTGAGGAGATGTTGTAAGAAGGAAACATCCCATACTTCCCCCGCGGCCCTACACTCAGTCATGTCGCACCACATTCGATCCACCGCTTGTGGCGAGAAAGGGATGACTTCACGTCAACACCAAACAACAGTTTTTGCATGACGGCCCCATACGAGTTGCCTCACGTATCACCTAACAAGACAGATTTAAGCTGATTTGGAGGTGGAGGTGGAGGTTGCCTCACATACAACCGTCTTCGTAAAAAAAGCGGAGCCGAAGGTCATCACCCTTTGAAGACCCGGCCGCCATGTTCCCGATCTTCTACGACCACCATAGGAGATGCGCACACGCCGCCATGCCCATACAACAAAGCCTGACGTAGCCGCCAGCGGATGAGAAGGAACAAGGCAGGAGTGACGCTTAG
This sequence comes from Poa pratensis, assembly GCA_947311845.1. NCBI lineage: Eukaryota > Viridiplantae > Streptophyta > Magnoliopsida > Poales > Poaceae > Poa > Poa pratensis. The sequence continues at coordinate 42,252,008 of CAMZMU010000055.1, read as the reverse complement.
GAGGGGCGGCACAAGGGATGAGAAGGGGAGCTACAATATTTGGTATCATAAGAAACAAAACACACATTTGGAGATAAAAATCCTCCCAAAAAAATTATAAACCTTTGATACAAAGAACTCTCTTTTCTGTCACAGATGAGAAAGGAAATGGATTGGCTTGAGAAGAGCATATTCCTGAGATGCTAAGGGTTGGCTAAAGGATTAACTTTACTAATAACATTTCTTCTTCCTTCTCTTTTTAGTGAATCGACTTCCTCTCGATAAAGGACAATCGTACAAAAAATACATTTTAAGATAAAAAGGAAACTAGAATTAGCTCCTTGTCAAGCTCTAGTCATCCGTTATTTCTCTGTAACAAGATGTTTGTCTTACCGTCAATTAGCTATTGTGTCCCGTCTAAGGGAGGACTTTGGAAACCTGACGATCAAGCATTTAGGCATCTAGATTATCAGAAGGTAACAACAATCTAGCTGCTCTAGTCACACCTAAACCTGTTTCTTTCAAGGGGTAAGAACATGAAAATACCAATGAAAATTTCTTTGAATTAAACTATACTGTAGATACTAAGGGCGACTTCTTTTGCAGTTTCTGGGCAGCTTCGAGGTCCATGGCAGCAGAAGCGCAAAAAAATGTCTCTGGCTCCTGACCAGCTTCCCCCCACCGCGAAACGGTTTCCCTGTGTATCCAGAAACTGGGGCAAGCTGTTTCTGAGCGGCTTCCCGCAATGAGTCGAAGCGGTATGGAGAAATGCCCCTTCCTTTGCTTCTATTTACCGCCGCCTGCCACCGCGAGGAAAACGATTGGAAGAAAAAAGAAAAAGAAAAGAAGTAGTGCATCTCTCTCCCTCGCGCGACCTATTTCCCTGTCCCGACCCGCCCCCTCGATCGACTTCTAGGGTTCCTACCCACCGCTGTCGGCACCAGCGCCCACCGCCGCCGGTCTCGGCCCCGACTTTCCTGCCGCCACCGCTGCTCCGAAAGGCTCTTCCCCGCCATACCTCTCAGCTCGTCCGTCCATCGTCCCAGCTCCTCCGTCCTCCCACTACTAGATATCCCAATATAGCCGAGGGTTGAATTCCCGTCGGTTATTTTAGTTTACCGTCGGTTAAGGCTATATCTGACGGTGTACCGTCGGTTATCTGCCGTCGGTGATGCTCGGTCGGCCTTACTCTTATATCCGACGGTATTGTCGGATATTATCTTTACCAACGGTGAAAAACCGACAGTGAACTGTCAGCTATGTTATAGTCAACAGCTGTCTCACCATGCCTCGGCGACAGTTTCAGCCGACCGTTCCCCGTCGGTCATGTACATACCGACAGTTAGTTTTTCCCGTCAGCATTCACATGGTCAACGGTATATATGTAATGTCAAATATTATTATATCCGAGAGGGCACCTAGCACCGTCAAAAAGCGCAATAACCAACGGGCCTAACCAGACTACCACATATGGTTGACGCTGCTCACACCTCACACGGTCAGATTATTATTGTTGAGTGCTCCATAAAGAACATCCATTTGTATAATTGCTGCTGGAATTATATATAGCAGTCTTTAATGTACCACAATCTGGACAAAGGCACAAACTGGGCAAAGGTTGCAATCCAGATCACATTTAACTTTAATGATTCATGGAAACAAAAAATGAACATAACCATTTTACATAAGACAACTGGTTCGAAAAGGTAGAACTTCGCTTGGTTGAATGACGTTATGAAGTATTTTCTACTCTACGTTCATAGACTGCTCATCACCAGAGATAACTGCTCTCATCATTGGGACGACCTCAAACATTGCTTCCAATTCCTAAGAGAGTATTTCCTCCGTTTTTTAATATAAGATGTTTTAGGTGGTACACATGTTGTCTATATCCACACTAAAATGAGTGAACATACACACAAAAATGTGTCCACATACATTTGTGTGTATGTGCATGTGGACAAAAGCTAAAACATCTTATATTAAAAAACGGAGGGAGTACAAAATTAGCTGTAAAAAAATGAAAACAAGAAACATAAACATATACGAACCAAAATATATTGTTGTAATCAAGACAGATACTACTACCACTCAGCTTACATTTTGACAAAAGAATCACAGAACAAAAAATAGTCAAGCTGCAGATCGTTTTGAGCGCAGTGTTTCTATAGCCAGCAACAAGTTTCATCATGTATTAGACTGTGTTGATAGTATGGCGGGTGATTATATTAGACCTAATAATCCCACTTTCACACAAGTTCAAAGAGTAGCGCTACCATGTTCCAGACTTTCAAGGGGCACCTCCAAGAAACATGCTGGAGAAATTCAACCATCTTCATTCCTGTCTACGCAATGCTATTGAAAGAGCATTTGGGGTGATGAAGTGGCGCATTCTGCTTGCTATTCCATATTTCCACGACCCTTTGACGCAAACGAAGATCATCACCGCGTGCATGTGTTTGCATAACTTCATCCTGTTAAGGCCCATGTAGGCCCATGCCATACTATATGGCCCATGCCATACTATATACGTCCCAAGGGACTTCACTGTCTTCTATCTCATGGTTTTCAATCCCAGGTTCGTAACTTGGTATCAGAGCAGGTTAGGGTTAGGGTTAATACTCCCAGCCGCCGTCGCGGCTTCTCCAGGCCGCCGTCCCAGCCGCCGTCGCGGCTCCTCCCAGCCGCCGTCGCGGCCTCCCTCCCAAGCCGCCGTCACGGCCCCTCCAGGTCTTGATTGCTGCCGCTGCTGCTACTTCACAGCCACGGTCCTCCAGCTCCCTCCTGCCCTCTTCAACACGTCGCTGCCAGAAGGTATCAATTGTGCATCATGGCGGTCAATGCTATTGCTGTCAACATCGTTCTTGATGGTCAGAACTATCCGGAGTGGGCTTTTTGTGTTGAAACTGCCTTGCGGGGTCATGGATTATTGTCTCACTTGATTGAAACTCCTCCTGTTCTTAGCAATGACCATAGTAATGCTACTGAAATTAAAACATGGCAGATTAATGATGGAAAAGTAATGGATGCCATTGTCAATAGCATCAAACAGTCCATGATAGAGCTTGTCCAAGTTTAAAACTGCTAAGAGCATTTGGTCTTATTTGAAGGAACGCTTTGTTCAGGATAGTGGTGCTCTCTTACACACTCTCATGCAGCAAACTCATGTCATTGAGCAGAATGACATGTCTATTGATGAGTATTATTCTGCTTTTGATCGTCTGATGGGTGCTTTGACCTCCATGGTGACTGAATGTACTGCTGATCCTTGTCCAGCGCATGCGTTCATTGAGAAGTTCTTCACATACAGATTTGTTATGGGAGTTCAGGCTGAATATGACTCTCTTCGTGCACGATTGCTTCATAGTTCTGATAGTCTCACCATGGCAAAGGCGTTGTCTGATTTACTTGCTGAAGAGACTCGCCTCAAGTCCTTGTCTTCTGCTGCTGGTTTGGGTTCTCACAGTGTCTTGGCTGCTGCTCAGAAGCCCCATGCAGCAAGGACTACCTCTTCAGAGCTATGCGGGTATTGCAAGAAGCCCGGTCATAGGTCAGAAAATTGCTTTGGTAAATTCCTAGAGAAATTGGCTGATTTTCGTGCTCGTCGTGCTGCACGTGGTTGTGGTACCGGATCTGCACCTAGAGGCTCAGTGGCTGCTGCTGCTACTTCACCTGCTGCTACTTCGTCACCAGCTTGGGTTCTTGACTCTGGGGCATCCTTTCACGTAACGTCTGATCAGTCACAGTTCGCTTCTTCTAAGCCAATCCTCGACGGTGCTTCTGTTCAGACTGCTGATGGTACTTTATGTCACATTACTCATGAGGGTTCCCTTTATAATTCTTAGTTTTATGTTCCTAATGTATTCTTTGTACCTGAGCTGTCTATGGATCTACTCTCAGTAGGACAGATTACAGATCATCATTGCTTTGTTCGATTTGATGACTCATCTTGTTTTGTACAGGATCGTCGAACAGGGGTTGTGATTGGGACTGGCCGTCGCCGTAAAAGTGCTCCTCGCCTGTACATATTGGACACTTTGCGTCTTCCTTCATCCACTGCATCTCCAGCTCACGTGCTCTCCGCTGCATCAGCTTCCGCTACGTCTTTTGCCCAATGGCACCATCGTCTTGGTCATTTATGTGGTTCACGGTTGTCGACGTTAATAAAGTCAGGTTGTTTAGGTCATACTTCTGTCGAGTCTAGTTTTCATTGTAAGGGTTGTAAGCTTGGAAAACAAATTCAACTTCCATATTTTTCTAGTGATTCTCATTCTGCTACACCTTTTGATCTTGTTCACTCTGATGTATGGGGTCCTGCTCCTTTTGTTTCAAAAGGTGGTCATAAATATTATGTTTTTTTCATTGATGATCATTCTCGTTATACTTGGATTTATTTCATGAAATGCCGCTCTGATTTGACCTTCATTTACAAGTCTTTTGTTCGCATGGTTCACACTCAATTTTCTACTCCATCAAAATTTTCCGTTCAGACTCTGGTGGTGAATATTTATCTGATAATTTTCGCCAGTTTTTGAACTCGAGGGTACTCTTGCTCAGCTTTCTTGCCCTGGTGCTCATGCGCAGAATGGTGTTGCTGAGCGCAAGCACCGTCATGTCATAGAGACTGCTCGCACTCTTTTAATATCTTCTTTTGTTCCTTCACACTTTTGGGGTGAAGCTGTTTCTACTGCGGTTTATCTTATCAACAGACAACCGTCATCCAAGCTCTCTGGAAAATGTCCTGGTGAAGTCCTTTTTGGTACTCCTCCGTGATATGATCATCTTAGAGTCTTTGGATGTACGTGCTATGTCTTGTTGGCACCTCGGGAGCGGACTAAATTGACTGCCCAATCTGTTGAGTGTGTTTTTCTGGGATATAGTCCTGAACATAAAGGCTATCGGTGTTATGATCCTTCTTCTCGTCGCATTCGTATTTCACGGGATGTCAGTTTTACTGAAAACCGTCCTTTCTTTTACAATTCCTCCACACACTCTTCATATTCTCCCATAGAGTCTACCTCTTTTATGTGTCTTCCCCCCACTCATGACGCTCCATCTGGGCCACTATCATCCACCACATCACCATCTACTACATCCATACCAGATGTTCCTATTCCCATCACTCCACCCTTCCATGTGACACCACCTTCACATTCTTTTTCTAAACCACCTATCACACAAACCTACACACGTCGTCCTTACTCTATCCCCACGGCCAGTCCTGCGGAACCTGTTGTTGATGATTGTACTAACATTGATGAGCCTCATATTGTTTCTGATGAGTTACAGGTTGATCAGGGATATGCTCTCCGTGATCGTGCTACCATTGCACCTCCGGATCGATTAGGCTTTCCACGTGTTGGTGCAGTAACTGTTGAACCATCCTCTTATCAAGAAGCTTCTAGTATTCCTGAGTGGCAGCTAGCTATGACTGAAGAATTGGCTGCCCTTGATCGTACGGGTATGTGGGATATTGTTCCTTTACCGTCTCATGCAGTACCTATCACATGCAAATGGGTCTTCAAGGTTAAGACCAAATCAGATGGGTCTATTGAAAGATATAAATCTCGTCTTGTGGCTAGAGGTTTTCAGCAGACTCAGGACAAAACTATGATGAGACTTTTGCACCAGTAGCACATATGACTACTGTTCGTACTTTAATTGCTGTGGCAGCTAGCTCTTCTTGGACTATTTCTCAGCTGGATGTCAAAAATGCTTTTCTTCATGGTGATTTGCATGAAGAAGTTTATATGCACCCACCACCCGGTGTCGATGCTCCTTCGGGACATGTCTGTCGTCTTCGTCGGGCTTTATATGGTCTAAAACAGGCTCCACGTGCTTGGTTTGAGAGATTTATTTCTGTTATACAAGCTGCTGGTTTTTCTCCTAGTGATCATAACCCGGCTCTATTTATTCATCTCTCTCCGCGAGGACGCACTTTGCTTCTTTTATGTGTTGATGACATGTTGATTACGGGTGATGATCCAGAACATATTTCTCAGGTGAAGAAGCACCTTGGTGAGCAATTTCAAATGTCTGATTTGGGCCCTCTCAGTTATTTCTTGGGCATTGAGGTTCTGCAGTCTCCCAAGAGCTATTATCTTTCGCAGTACAAGTATATACAAGATCTTGTTGCTCGTTCTGGTATTAGTGATAATCGTACAGCTACAACACCTATGGATCTTCACTTACAACTTCGTCCAACAGATGGTCCACCTTTACAGGACCCATCTCGATATCGGCATATTGTGGGCAGCCTTGTTTATCTCACTATTACCAGACCTGATATTGCACATGCAGTTCATATATTGAGTCAGTTTGTAGCTGCGCCTACTTCAGTTCATTATGGTCATTTACTTTGTGTGCTGAGATACTTACGAGGAACAGCAGATCGATGTTTATTCTATGATCGTGATAGCCCACTTCAGCTTCATGCTTACTCCGACGCCACTTGGGCGAGTGATCCTGTTGAGCGTCGCTCAGTTACTGGTTATTGTATTCTTCTTGGATCTTCTCCTATTGCATGGAAATCAAAGAAGCAATCAGCTATATCTCGATCTAGTACTGAGGCAGAACTTCGAGCTCTTGCTACTACCACGGCAGAGATCATATGGCTGAGATGGCTATTAGCTGATCTTGGTGTCCTTTGTGATGCTCCTACACCTCTTCTTTGTGACAACACTGGAGCTATACAGATTTGTCATGACCCTATAAAGCATGAACTTGTAAAGCACATTGGTGTTGATGTCTCGTTTACTCGGTCTCACTGTCATCAGAAAACAATTGATCTCCAATATGTACCCTCGGAACTGCAATTGGCAGATTTTTTCACAAAAGCACAAACTAGAGCACAACATCAGTTTCATTTGATCAAACTCAATGCTTCAGATCCTCCGCTTCCACCTTAAGTTTGAAGGGGGGTGTTAAGGCCCATGTAGGCCCATGCCATACTATATGGCCCATGCCATACTATATACGTCCCGAGGGACTTCATCTATCTCACGGTCTTCAATCCCAGGTTTGTAACTCATCCGTGACAGTAAGCTATATGATCAACATTTCGAGCAGTTTGAGCGATGCGCATATGTCCATGAGGAGAGCGCATCTTATACCGGTGGACCCGCTCCCTCTTCATCTGATAGCGCCATGGCAGCATTACGGCAGAGCATTGCCGAAGGAATAGTTGATTAAGAAGTTATGGTTATTGTAATTTCCAAATCACCATGACATTTCTTTTATTTTGCCATGTACTGAAATTATACTACGACACTATGTTTTTATTATCATCTACCTTTTATTTTATTTCTACCTATTTTTATACTAATATGCAATATATCATCGCTTTTACTATGCTCCAAATCAAATTTAGGGGCGTTACGGACATCTCACAACCCAACATGGCGAAGAAGGAAAAACTGCACAAACCCAAAAGAAGTGTCCCAACCAGTTTTTAGGAGATTCTCCCCACCGAAATCCATAAGCCGGCTTAGGCATAAGCATAAGCCCAAAAGAAGTGGCCCTAAGGTAGCTACGTGGATCACTTAATCGCACGCCGATCAAATCTCAACATACATTTGACCTTTCCATTTTTACTTTCTGGATTGCGTGGCTTCAATTTTCTCATATTGATCTATCTGTGCCTACACATACTTTTTTTTGGCGATTTTTTTTTCAATCTATTCATCAATTGTCAAGGTAGTACAAAGAATGCAAGAAGTAACAAAAATTACATCCAGATCCGTACACCACCTATATGCTTAGGTGATAATGATTTGTTTTTTCGAATGATGATTGATGGACAAGTACCAAGTAGTATATATACTCCATTTGCAAGTGGATTACTGAAAATCAGCTGATGAATTTGCTTTACATAACTGCAAACGCCTAGTAAGACAGTTTAGTAGCAATGGAGCATAGTTGGTGAACCGTCATAGATCATACCACAATTATCGGAAAAGAAAAAGGTGAAAGCTTCCGTTGCTTTGCTTCTAGAATCTCTTGAATCAACACGACAATTTGTCCTTGTGATGTAACCACGCAGATAGGTGCTAACCGGAACATCCTTTAGAACACAAAACGAGTGGGCTTTCATTCCCTAAATAGAAAGTCGTGATTACTCTTTTTTTTTACGAGAAGTCGTGATTACTCCTACCTCCAAATTGATTACTTCATTGTTCTATCACTAGTGGAAAACGGGCAATAGATTTCGACCTTTAGTCCCCAATTTGTTACAAACCGGTACTAATGGGGGCACTGGAACCGGGACTAAAGCCCCGTTTTCCACTAGTGTATGTCATGGATTACATTTGTATTGGAAAAAATAAACTAAAACGTTGAGTTCATGCTCTTTGGTTGCAGATAGAAGCATCAGCATGCATGGAGTAGAGTTTTGGTAATGATATTAGACATTGTGATTCAAGGACGAGCTGCTTTTTTGTCAAACATGCTGACATCCAATGTGATCTTTCGGATTTTCAGATAGCGTCAGGGTAGACTTTCCAGCAAGGTGTGCAATCTTAGTTTTGCTTACTGTGTGATAAAAGTGCAACTCTACTTTAATTAACCTTTTATTCTTTTGACAAAAAGCAAACAACACTGCATTTCATTTTTTTTTTTGTGAGTACAGGGGCTGAACGAAAATCCAGCACTTACAACAAGGTCCACATAAAGAAAAGAATTACAGTCCAAACCCTGAAGAAGCTCGACTTCGTCTTCAACCTCGGCGCCGTCGGTGGCGCGCCGCCGCTCATGCTCTCCAAACCTTGGATCAAGAGCACCCCCGAGCGGACGGGAAGTCGCCGATCTCCGGCCACAGAGGACCTACACCAACGGTTGTCGCCATCGTCGATCTGGACTTCGCCAGCCTTCTGCACGAAAAGCGTCGACGCCGGAGCCGCCATCCCACGGCTTGCGGCGAAGGGGAGACCATGCACAACAGCGCCGCAGGGCTGCGAGCACGGGTGCGGTAGGAGAGCGACGCCTGAGCTCCACGGAGCTCCGCCGCCGCAGAGGAAGACTCCCACCTGCAAAAGGACCACCAGAACCGCCTCCTCCTCCATGGCGCCTCCGGCAGCGACACAACGCACACCTACACTACCTATATACACGGATCCGGCGATTCCCCGTCCTCCCGCCGCCGGAGCGACGCCGGAGGGCGGGGAATCGACCGGATCGACGGCGAGGAGGTGGTGCGCGCCGCTGATTCCAAAAGTCGCTCTCCAAGCACTGTAGATGGGGGAGAGAGACGCTCCAAGGTGCGTTATTTAACACTGCATTTCATTGATTTAATAATAAGAGTGGCTCGCTATATTTGGAAAACCATGCCTGGAAACTGTAGAGCAACTAGCAAAGCTTAACTTTAGTAATGGTGGAAAGTAGTACAAGTTAGTTTTCTTTCATCTTATTTAAATATACGATATTTAAGGCCAAATTCATACATTGCCGGTCTTCTAGTAGAGGAGTACTAAAAACCCGGTCATGTTCAGTCACGGCGTATATGCAGTACCATATGTTCACGCAGTACGTACGTAGGTTGCAGCTATCAGCTGATATTACATGGACTTGAGGCATACAATGATTTCATTGAGCGATATATGCGTCCTATACTCCTATGCACGTCTTTAGGTCTAGAAGTCTTTATTTGATTCGTCTAACAAGCACTAGGTTGTAATAGTCATTTTATTTGATTAGTCTAACAAGCACTACCAGAATTCAGGCTAAATTTACCGTTTCATACCACTTTTCGTTCCATGTACATAAATCTAACCGTTCCGACTGAGATTTTTTTAAATCGTGCTAAAAACTAATTGAGAGCGAAATGACAGAGAAATTGATAGCTGATCCCACATGTCAGCCCAATTAAGAAAAATATATCTAAAAATGTAAAAGAAATCCCAGGGGTCATCTCCCACTTAATCATTTTTTCTTTCTGTTGTTAAAAATCTCCCACTTAATCATTTTTCTTTCTATTGTTACAAATATCACATGTGAAGGATAGGCAACTAATTCTTGTTTGATCGAAAATTAACTTAATTTCTGGCCGTCCAATTAATTATGTAATTATATGCAACTGAGAAAATTTAGTTATAGTTGCAAACCACGTGCAAATCTAAGGTGCACAAATCACGATGCAAATCAAACGATCTTAGAGTCGACCGAGTTCTAAGTTAGTTCTCGGTGGACACTCGGAAAAAAAGTTAGTTCTCGGTCTAGCGGAACAAGCACATGGCAAACTCAAAACATAAACTCTCAAGCAAATTAGACATCCTAAATATGTCTTGATTTAACCTTGAAGATTCTGCACTGGGAAACACTCCAGATTCTGCACATGTGTTTGAGCTTCTAGAGAATAGCGAAGAACGGGAATCCTCTCTGCCAGTCCTTTTGTACTTCCATTATCCTTAACAGCCCATGTTATTATTGGTTTAGATGCGAAAAGTGTTGCGGCAATTAAGTTACACACACCCGCTTTGCTGCTGTACGGTACGGGGACAGGGATCATGTGGAGGAAGTTTCCCTTCTTCCGCGTCGTAGCTTTGGTAGTTGTATGGAGCAAATCGCACTGACAATACCCACTGAAAAAGAAAATCACCCTCGCTCAACAGAAGAGAAGGACAGTAATTATCGCAAGGAGATGAACATAATTATCGCAAAAAAAAAAAGAGGAGATGAACATAATTTGTCTGTCAACATTTTACAACTGTATACTGTACAGCACAAGTATGGTGGATGCGATACCGTGCGACGGTTGCAGCCGGCAGCTAGCGATTCATGGGGCGCACATGCATGGTCTATTTGGTCTCCGTACGTACGTGCATTTTTTTTTTTTACACATCCAACTTCCACGTAAATTCACCGATCATCCACATACACAGTACATAGATCGAAAACAAAGGAAGAAACACAATACGAGGAGGATCCAGAGCCAGCATCGAGAGCCGCAGCTCCGCCGGCGACGAAGACGAAGGTCAGCAACCACCTTACCACTGCCTGGGCACATTCAAACCCTTGAGAGACGCCGCCTAGCCAGCCCGTCGCGCCGCGCCGCGACGGACCCCTTGTCGATGAACACGCAGGGCAGACGCCCCCTGGCACCGCTTCCCCGCTTTGCCTCGGCCGCCATCGGATCCGCCGCAGGAAGAAGCTGGAGATCCCGTCTAGCCCTGGACGAGCGACACGACTCCAGCGCCGCCGCACCGCAGCAGCTGGAGAAGAAGACCGCGCACGGCAGATCCCTGGATCCGCGAGCACGGAGAGGTCGACGACCGCGCGACGTAGCCCCACCGGAGCTCCACCGCCGGAGAGGAAGGACGCCGACGCCAAAACCCCACCGACCACACCACCGCCTCCACAGCGCCGCCGGCGGGAACCCACACACCCCTACTCTATGTACACGAAGGGGTCCAGGGATCCCCACCCACCCGCCGCCGGAGCGGACGGGGGAGAGAGATCCCACGGATCCGCGACGGCGAGAGCGCGGCGCGCAGGCGATTCCAAGAAATCGCCCTTCTCTGCACTGTAGCGAGGAGGGAGGGCAAAGTGCGCCCCTACGTGCATCTGGTGGGTTGGCTGGCCGTGGACGCGTCTCACGTACGTACGTACACAAGCCAACCGATCGCCCTTCTGCTCTCTCCACATAGATTTTCAAGTAGCACAAAAAGAGGAGGCCGGTGAGAAACGTCAACCTGTCGAGACGCGGCTGGCTCCGTCGTCGCAGGAGACGATTGCGGGAGAAACTGAATAGGGGCGAGAGTAGTATCCGTCCAGTAGTAGTTTCGTCACCGACCTGCCGATCCGTGATGTGTTTTTTTTAATTTACTCCCTCCGTTCTAAATTAGTTGTCTAGATACATCCACTTTTGTACAAATGAAAGACAACTAATTTGCAACGGAGGGAGTACTAGTTAAGCCCGCCTATAGATTTTGAGCCGGGTTTACATTTTAAATCAATGATGGATTATTGGAGCACATATGCAGATTTGGAGATCTACTCATGTTTACTCACTAGAAAAACTCTAAAGTTTACTACTCCCTCAGTTCCAAAATAACTATCTCAGATTAATATATTTAGACATGAAACACATCTATCTCATGGCCGATCTTGAAAAAAACACATGGTTTTAAATCACTCTTTTTCTAAAAATTTCCCTGCCCGTTCGTTGCCTCCTCCCGCTGTCACAACTATGCCGCTCGAGCACCGCCTTTGGCCCACTGCAGCTACCTGAAGCATTCCCTCACATCCGGGCCTCTCCGTCGGCGCACTCCCTCCTCCATCGAGTGTCCACAGGCTCCCGAAGCTCCATCCGTCACGCCTCGTTCCACCTACCGGTCACAGCAGCTCCATCGACCTCCTCTCCAGGCATCGAAAGCTCAGCGTGCAGCTCGGTGTCTCTGTCCTTGTGGGGACCCCGGACTAGCCGTCCGAAATACCCGATTATGCTTAACACAACGATCCCGTGATCAGTATGTCGTTGCACATAATCCGAACTGAATATCAAAGTTTACATCCATACAATACCGAGTTTCGAGTCTTACACACATGGCCATACGGGCCTAATTATACATAGGTGCCTTCAAGGGCCAAACCATCTTTATTCAACGGAAGCTACGGTAGTAGGGCTAATCCATCCTAACAGCACCCGACAGGCAGCTGGCTTATGAAGATCTTAGTTCGCATAGACGTCGCCGAACTCCTCTTCAACATAGGGCTCCTCGAAATCTGGCTAAGACAATAGCCAGGGACGAAACCAATATGAGTACATTGGATGGTACTCGCAAACTACCCCAACTTGAGTAAGCACTAGTTCTCGTTTTATTTCTTAAACTTATATTTGAAAACTCTCAAAATCTTTACTAAAAAGGGGTGAGAAGAAGTTTATAACTATCCTTTAAGAAGACATCATTTTAGTTGTTTCCCCGAAACTCCTCCGGTATCCAACCATATCCCAATTCATGGTTCCAACCCCGTCACAACCTCGTACCAACTCATTGGTACAGGTATGCAATCATTTCCACTTCCTTTTTCCTTTCAAAACTCAATATTTTATAAAACTTGCACATGGTCTTAAGACAGTCTCCCAACTGTCCATATCCGAGGACTCGGCTATTCGAATAGTTTTACCCTTAAACAAGGCTGGTTGTTCTGCTTGGATTAGGGTATTCAGGGTGCAGGGCTTCCGGCTTAGGGCATCGGCTACCACATTTGCTTTTCCGGGATGGTAATGAATTCCGACATCATAGTCCTTAATCAATTCCATCCACCTTCTCTGCCTCAGATTTAACTCCTTCTGAGTGAAAATGTATTTCAAGCTTTTGTGATCTGTATAGACCTCGCAGCGATGACCCACAAGATAGGGTCGCCATGTTTTCAAAGCAAAAACCACAGCTGCTAATTCCAGATCATGGGTTGGGTAATTCTCCTCATGCGGTCGCAACTGTCGAGACAGGTACGACACAACTTTTCCTTCTTGCATCAGAACGCAACCAAGTCCGAGACGTGAAGCATCGCAATACACGTCGAAACTCTTGGTGACGTCTGGCATGACTAGGATTGGGGCTGAAGTCAGTCTCTTCTTCAGTTCTTGAAAACTATCTTCACACTTCTGGGTCCATTCAAACTTCTTATCCTTCTTCAACAACTGGGTCATGGGTTTGGCTATACTGGAGAATCCTTCAACGAACTTGCGGTAATAACCTGCGAGTCCGAGAAAACTTCGGATTTCGTTACACTGGTGGGTGATTTCCAGTCTAGAATGGCTTTGATTTTCTCGGGGTCAACAGAGATTCCTCCTGCAGACACAACATGTCCGAGGAATGCCACTTCACTCAGCCAAAACTCACACTTGCTAAGTTTGGCATATAGTTGGTGTTCTCTGAGGGTCTCCAAAACTAACGCAGATGTTCAGCATGCTCTTCTTCAGTCTTGGAGTAGATAAGGATATCATCAATGAAGACGACCACGAACTTGTCGAGGTACTCCATGAAAATCTTATTCATGAGATTCATGAAATAAGCAGGGCATTGGTCAAGCCAAAGGACATAACGGTGTATTCAAACAATCCGTATCGGGTGGTGAAGGCGGTCTTGGGAATGTCAGACTCTCGAATCTTCAACTGGTGATAACCTGTCCGAAGATCGATCTTAGAAAAGACTCGGGCTCCGTTCATCTGATCGAACAGATCCTCGATCTTGGAAGGGGTACTTGTTCTTGATGGTTACATCATTGAGCTTGCGATAATCCACACACAGGCGTGTGGTACCGTCTCTTTTGTCCACGAAGATGATAGGTGATCCCCAAGGTGATGCACTTGGGCGAATCAGACCTTTGCTGAGCTGATCAGCTAACTGCTTCTTCAATTCCACCAGTTCCTCTGGGTTCATCCGGTAGGGTCTCTGGGATATAGGGGCTGTTCCAGGAATAAGTTCAATCACGAACTCAATATCCCGGTCTGGTGGCATACCAGGCAATTCCTCCGGGAAAACATCCTTGAATAGGTGGACAACACGGATCTCATCTAGAGCTGGTCGGGCTATACCTTCATGGCAGCTAGGTTGGGATTGTTGGCTTGTGATGCATACTCCACTTCAATCCTTGGTCTGTGGTGAGAGATACTGCTCTTCTGGCACAGTCGATACGACCATGATACTTTGCTAACCAATTCATACCCAGAATGATATCTATGCCTGGTTCCTAGATGATTAGGTCAGCTGGAAAGTTTTCTCCTTTGATCTCAAGAGAGACGTCGGGCAAAACAGCTTGGTCTCTACTAGGAACTCTGGGGTTTGTATAAGCAGGGGTTTGGACAAGAGACTCCCGACTAGACCTCCCTTAACAACAAACTCCTTGGTAACAAAGGAATGGGTAGCACCAGAATCAAACAGACAGTTGCAGGTACTGAGTTGACAAGGAACGTACCCAGCACAACATCTGGCGCTTCCTGGGCTTCTCAGTGTTGATGTGGTTCAGACGGCCTCTTGCAACAACAGCATTGCCACGGGGTGCAGCATTCTTGCCGTTTCCATTTCCATTACGGCCTTGTCCAAGTTGGGTGCTGGTGCATTGGGGCGCTGAACGTTCCTCTTGGGATTGGGGCAGTCTCGGGAGTAGTGACCCTTGTTGCCGCATTCAAAGCAGACAACACTGGCAATAGGGGTAAAAGTGTGGGTGTTTCCTCCGGGACGATTGTTGCCATTGGGGTGGTAGTTGTTGTTGGTGTTTGGGCGGGGGACATTGTTGTTGTGTTGGGACGGTTGGGATAGTTGGGACGTGGAGCTGGGGGTGGTCGATAAACTGGCTTGGGTGCTGGCTGGAAGGTGCGGGTTTCTGGCTGCTGGAACCTTCCTGAATATTCATCCTTCTCTTGCGGCCTTCAAACATGGATTTGCGCTTGGTCTCCAGCTGAATGGCCTTGTCCACTAGTGACTCCAGATCACGGAAGTCATGGACAACCAAGGCACATTGCATCTCATCATGGAGTCCGTTCAGAAAGCGCTCCATCTTCTTCTTTTCCGTGTCGGTATCTTCAGGAGCATACCGAGCAAGATCGGTAAACTCATCCAGATAACCAACCACATCTCTGCCTGCCTGCCTTAGCTTACGGAACTCATCCTTCTTCCTCTCGAGAAGACCGCTGGGAATGTGCTTCTTGCGGAATTTGTCCTTGAACTCCTCCCAGGTAATGACATGCCGCTTGCTGGAGTGTCTTGGTAGTTTCCCACCAAGCTCTTGCAGGTCCAGCAAGGTAGTGGGTAGCATACAGGACCTTCTCATTCTCTCCTACCGAGGCAACTTCCAGGTTGTTCTCAATAGTGCGGATCCAGTCATCTGCTTCCAGGGGTGAAGTCCCTTGGAATAGGTGGGCGGTGTGGTCTTCTGGAAGTCACTCAGGGTAGAGCGCTGGTTTCCACCCTCGTCGCCATTGCCATTGCCACCATTTTGTTCTGGTTGGCGTGGGCAGCAGCAAGTTGCTGCAGGGCGGCGAGATGAGCTTGACGCTCTTCCCGGGCAGCTTGGCGATCCTCCATGATGATCGCAAGCAGTTGAGCAGCGGTGGGTTCCGGCGGTGGTGGTGGTGTCGCGTGCTGGTTGTGGCGAGTGTTCGTCATCCTGGAATAGATACGATATAAGAGGCAAGGCAAAAAGGCTTTGGCTAACGATGAAGTCACAAAGGGGGTGGTTGATGAAACACTAGTCAAACAAGACCATCACATTTATTCAACACAATCATCACATCAAGGAGTTCACACATCAAGCTTACAACATCCTACTACACCTAATGTACATACAACATGGTTTCTCTAGGAACCAACACATAAACTCTACTCGCATAGGGGGTCGACACAGTCCTAGGGTAGTGCTCTCGTCGCTCAACTACTGAGGTGGAACCTCAGGCTCGACGATCTCAACGTCTGAGTCGTAGGGTGGCTCCTCGGGATCCTCCTCCTCGAGAACTGGCTCAGACGGCTCCTCCTCCTCGTCAACTAACTCCTCCTCGTCGTCCTCCTCCTCATAGTCCATCTCCTCTAAGTAGTCCTCATCATCGCTGATGAAGGCACTGTTCTCCTTGCGGAGATCCTCGCCCTCCTCCTCCATCTCGTCTATCATCTCGTTCTGCTCTGCTACCTTCTTGCGGAGCCTGACGATAGTCCTCCTCTGACGGGCCAGCTTCAGGCGGAGATTGTCATTCTCCCACTTCAGCTGGGTCTCACGGACTCGGGCATCGTCGAGGGAGCTACGCTGGAAGTGAACCTTGAGTCTAGCATCGCGCAGGTTCTCCTGGGTGTCGTGAAGTAGCACCTCCATGTCGGTGATGTACTCGCCGAAGAGAGTGTGCTGCGCGGGGTAGGTGGGGTTTCCCTCATCGTCACGTCTCCCGAAGTACTGGAAACGAGTGCCAACCAGCTCGTCCTTGTGCTCCTCACAAAGGCGGGCTAGCAGCCTCTGCATAACTCGGGTCAGACCGTCAACCCAAGTAGTGTCCATCGTGGAGTAGACCAAGTCCTTGGAGCGGGGTGGCTGAATCCTGCCTCGGACGGACGACTTGATGAGCCAGGACAGGTTCCCATCACCGAGGGAATCGACCTGAGTTCCCTCAAACTCTGGAACAGGGCGTCCCAAAGTCTGGCTCAACTCGTACAAGTCCTGCTCGAACATCAGCAGGCCGTCCTTCCTAACTTGGACGAACTCGGTGACGTTGGGTGCCATCTACAAGTTTAAGCAAAATTTTAAGTTAGTTAAGTGACATGAGTATCAAATGTAAACTTAATGGAGGGACAAGTGTGCAAAATTTTAAGGGTTCAAGAAAAGACAACTCTTAATGAGTATAAGGTTTTTACATAAATGGAAGGGTTGGGGGAGATAAGAAATTTTCGAAAATACTTCACTTCCTTGTTTTAGAAATTAACTTTTGTAGCTCCTAACTAACGCCCATGTTAACTAAGGTCTCCTAAAGTCAGGATGGCTCTGATACCAGCTCTGTGGGGACCCCGGACTAGCCGTCCGAAATACCCGATTATGCTTAACACAACGATCCCGTGATCAGTATGTCGTTGCACATAATCCGAACTGAATATCAAAGTTTACATCCATACAATACCGAGTTTCGAGTCTTACACACATGGCCATACTGGCCTAATTATACATAGGTGCCTTCAAGGGCCAAACCATCTTTATTCAGCGGAAGCTACGGTAGTAGGGCTAATCCATCCTAACAGCACCCGACAGGCAGCTGGCTTATGAAGATCTTAGTTCGCATAGACGTCGCCGAACTCCTCTTCAACATAGGGCTCCTCGAAATCTGGCTAAGACAATAGCCAGGGACGAAACCAATATGAGTACATTGATGTACTCGCAAACTACCCCAACTTGAGTAAGCACTAGTTCTCGTTTTATTTCTTAAACTTATATTTGAAAACTCTCAAAATCTTTACTGAAAAGGGGTGAGAAGAAGTTTATAACTATCCTTTAAGAAGACATCATTTTAGCTGTTTCCCCGAAACTCCTCCGGTATCCAACCATATCCCAATTCATGGTTCCAACCCCGTCACAACCTCGTACCAACTCATTGGTACAGGTATGCAATCCTTTCCACTTCCTTTTTCCTTTCAAAACTCAATATTTTATAAAACTTGCACATGGTCTTAAGACAGCCTCCCAACTGTCCATATCCGAGGACTCGGCTATTCGAATAGTTTTACCCTCTGCAGAGGTAGCACGCTTTTCCCACACCCATCCGGTCACTCATCGTGTCAGCCACGTCCCGCCATACCAGAGGTATGCGAAGTTGAGTTCCCGGCCATAGCCTGTCCTTTGCTCATGCTAGTATAGGACCCTGCCTCTACGACACTTTCCATCGACACTTAAATCCTCAGAAACTAAGTGTGAGGACTCGTAGTTCTGTCCGGCGGACCCAAGGGAGCCCTTCAATCCTCTTTCTTCTTTACGCTCATACCGGCTTCCGGTAGACTTCTATTAAGAGGACCCAGGTCAGGGGGTAGGTCCTCAGACCATCCCCTCATGGAACGAGGTTATCCTCGTTATTGAGGCATCCAGTACTAACACGAGCAAATTATATGACTACGCCCTTGCCCATATGTGGGTAAATGTGGTCGCACCGGTTATTGGTTGGTCGCCATAGTATTAGGACACAATGTGCACTTTTCCAAAACAACACCACCATTTTCCAACTTAATACCGACCTTTCGGCATTTCACCTTCATCCAAGTACCTTCAAAGGAGTTTTGAAAAAACATTGTTTTTCCCAACTTATAGTTTTAACAACTACTTTATACTTCTACATAAGGTGGCAAAATAGTTTTCAGGTATTTTGCAAAAGGGGTTTTTCTAAAATCATTGATTTCTTGGAATAACTCTTGAGACTAAAATAGATGTATATAAATGCAAGCTCAGTGAAATAGCTTGCCTTGTTCAACACAGTGGTACTGGTCCTGATCTTCGGGTTCAACGAAACCTCCTTCTTCGATAAATCCGTCAACGGTATCGTCTAAACGTTAAACAAGCAAGACAAACAATTACTACTCTAACTAAAGCATCATCACATCATTACAATCACAACTGCTATAATTAGCTACTGCACACATCAAGCAACACAAGGTGGTTTTTCATTTAATTGAATTAATCTTTATTTAATTGTTTTCAAACTAAGGCAGAAACTAGTTGTACACCAATTAATTCACCATTTAATCTATGTTGGTCACAAAATTTCAAACTAAAATTCTATGGATAGCTACTGATGTGTAGAAGATCACCCAATTGGATTGGGGTCATTTGGAGTTACCAAACTCCCTACACATTGGTTTTAGTTCAGAAGGTTTTTAATCAATTTTTAGCTACCAAACAATTTAGGTTGCTCCAAAAATTAAATCCTTTTAGGGATAACTAACCTTGGTTGTATGTGACCTAACAAAATTGGTTTTAGTTTAATTGGACCTACTATTAATTCACACTAATTGGTTTAGTGCAGAAGGGTGCACTGAAGTTCAACCAAAGGCTAAGGAGTTTACACTACTCAATTAATTCTACCAAAATTTGGGGAGCTAAAGGATCCTAATACAAAGCTACCAAAATTTGTTTCAAGTGGTTTGGACTAATACAACTCCAGAAACTACTAGTTTGGTGTTTTAAACCTTCTGTGGCATTTTTACTAATACTCTTTTGTTATTTAACTAAATGAGATGAGACCACTTTGGTGAGTTAAAGAATTTTATAAGCTTTCCAGAACATTTTGACTTGATTTATTTGGATTTATAGAACTCGAGATATTGAATTTCAAAGTTCAGACCAGTACTGAATCCTTCTGGATTTTAAATTTAGAAAATCTAATTGATTTGGATAATGTGGAGAAATATGACATGTGGGGCCTACACATCAGTGACTCAACGGGAAAATGTTCCCGCGCTGGAAAAGTTTAAAAGTCTGACGTGTGGGTCCCGCTTGTCGGTGTCTTAACGAGACGAAGCGGTAAGCTACCGTTGGATTTAAATCCAACGGCTGAGGTTCTAACGCACCGGCGAGTACCGGAGCACGACGGTGCCGTGGCTCCGGCGACGGCGAGGTGGGTCAAGGGCTCACCTAGAGGGCTCGGGTAGATGCGGCGAGGCTGTGATCGACGGCGGAGGCTCGGGGAAGGTCGCTGGAGGACTGGTGCTTGCTGGGGAGGTCTGGTTCGTCGGCGGCGAGCTCCGCAGTTTCCTCGGCCGTGCTCCAACTCCGGCGAGTCCCCTGCGTCGCTCCTGGGCACGAAACAAAGAGGGAGTGAGTGCGGGAGGGTGCGGTGGTAATGGTGAGGCTGTTGCAGTGCAGAGAAGAGAGAGGGGGAGCACAGCACGGCGGGCCGTGATCGACCTCTTCTTCGGTGCGGCAGTGCACAGCCGAGCTTGTGCACGATGGCTGTGGTGGCGTGCTCGCCCTCCTGGCGATGCACGGGTGTGAGGGGTGTGAGGGGGAAGTGCTGGCGATGTGTGGAGAAGAGAGGGGGTGCGGGGTGGTTTTTATAGCGGAGCTCTCCCACGGCCATCAATGGCACGGAAGTGCAGAGGGGGTAGGAGAGGTGCGGTGTCCGTCTGGAGGTGTCTGGGAGGTTGCGGTGAGCTAGGGGCTGCTGCAGGTGCGGTCGGGTGGTCGAGGGGAAGCAGAGGTTGCGCGCGAGCTTGCGGTGCCGTGCTCTGTTCGCCATGGCGTACGGCGAGCACGGGCGCGTGCACTGGAGGTGGTAGGGTGTGGTAGGGTTCACCGAAGAGGGGGCTGTGGTGCTCGTGGCGTTGCGGTGAAGCAGATGGAACACGAGGGGTGAGGTGGGGCAGTGCGGAGGCGTGCGGCGCTCTCCGTTGACCTCGGCGTCGCCATGACGCGCGGCGTGCTCTGGCACGGACGGTGCGCACGCCAGAGGGCTTCTGCGGCGTGTGGTCTCGTCGGGCAGGAGCAGAGGGAGTTGGGTGGTGTGGCGGGCACGGCGCGGCGTCGTCTCAGCGTTGCGTCTGCTCCCTCCACGGAGATGACCCGTGCGGCAGAGCTCCGAGGACGGCAATGGCGTGGAGCTTCGGCCTGCTTCCTCTGGAGTCAACGAGCGCGTCTCTTCATCGTCCTTCGAGTGAGTGAGGTGAGGTGAGGGAGTGGAAGCTACTGGACTGCTTGATTGCACTGAATCGAGCTCCAATTTTGGATTGGATTTTCGGGTTAGAGATGAACATGGTGGTGATCACCATGTGCTCGACCAAATTCCCGAACCAAGTTCAAATTTGAATTTTCTGAAATTCTTTCCATGGTTTGCTTCAAAATATTTTTCCAAGGTTTGTGGTACCACTGGATTATTTATTCTTGAAGTGCATCTTGGTGTTCTTGATGGTTTTCCAAAGTTAAAGAAACATTTGGAATTTTGAAAATAGAATTTAGAATAGAATTTAAAATAGAGAGAGGGAAAAGAATGTAAGGGTAAAGTAGGAGTGATCATCCTGTCACCCCACTGAAGTTTTGTTTTGAAAATAAAATTTGATTTTCTTAATAAGATAAAATTTGTGTGACTTTTGTCACATGATTTTATGTGGGAAACCTTTTGTTGTGTTTCTTTTCTTTTCTTCATAAATTTCTTTTAGCAAACAACAAACACAAGCAAGCACACAAAAAAAAAGTTTTTGTTGGCCCACATTTTTGACTAATAAAGCTGGGTTACAATTTTGGGATGTTACAGATCCTTCCCCCCTTAGAATAAATCTCGTCCCGAGATTAGCTAGGCTTAGGTGCTAAAGAGGTTGGGAAATTCGCTTCTAAGATAGTCCTCACGTTCCCAAGTTGCTTCCTCTTCAGAGTGGTTAGTCCACTGGACTTTATAAAACTTGATCTTGTTCCTCCGGGTGAGACGAATATCTTCGTCGAGAATTTTGACCGGTCTCTCACGATAAGTCAGATCATGGTTCAGGTCGATGGAGTGGTGGTCAATGTTCTTGAACACGTCTGGTTGGTCAGGAACTTCAAGACACTTCCGGAGCAGAGAGATGTGGAAGACATCATGAAATTCCGATAATTCTGGGGGCAACTCTAACTGATAGGCTACCTCTCCGCGACGGGCAAGAATCTTGAAAGGTCCGATATATCTGGGTGCCAACTTTCCTTTGACATGGAAACGTTGCATCCCTTTGAGTGGTGTCACCCGAAGATAGACAAAATCTCCAGGTTGAAAGGTGACGTCACGACGCTTGGGATCAGCATAACTTTTCTGACGGGATTGGGCCGTTTTGAGACGTTCACGGATAAGTTGGACTTGCTCCTCGGCTTCACGGAGGGTATCTGGTCCAAACACTTTTCCTTCTCCGGTCTCGGACCAGTTCAAAGGTGTACGACACTTCTTGCCGTAAAGTGCTTCAAATGGGGCCATTTGCAGGCTGGACTGATAACTATTGTTATAGGAAAACTCTGCAAATGGAAGACAATCTTCCCATTTAGAGCCATAGGCTAGGACACATGCACGAAGCATATCTTCCAGAATCTGGTTTACTCGCTCAGTCTGTCCTCCGGTCTGAGGGTGATAGGCTGTGCTGAAAGATAAGTGGGTTCCGAGGGCTTCGTGAAGAGCTTTCCAGAACCGTGAGGTGAACTGCGTGCCTCTGTCAGATACAATTCTCTTAGGCACTCCGTGCAGGCTTACTATCTGGGACATATACAAGTCTGCTAACTGTGATCCAGTGTGAGTGGTTTTGACGGGGATAAAATGGGCAACTTTGGTCAGCCGATCAACGATGACCCAGATTGAGTCATGGCCTCGGTTTGACCTAGGAAGTCCGGTAATAAAATCCATTCCAATTTCATCCCATTTCCACTCGGGGGTCTTAAGGGGTTGGAGCAATCCTGCAGGGCGCTGGTGCTCTGCTTTGACTCGCTGACAGATATCACATTTGGCCACGAAAGAACCAATCTCTCGCTTCATTCCATGCCACCAAAACTTCTCACGAAGATCTTGGTACATCTTGGTTCCTCCGGGGTGGATCGAGTATGGGGTATCGTGGGCTTCTTTCAGGATCAGACCCTTGAGTTCCTTATCATCGGGCACACATAGGCGTCCTTTGAATTTCAGAACTCCTTCAGCATCTACGGCAAAACCAGGTGCTTTGTCGAGGGATAGCTTCTTTTTAATTCCCTCGATACTCTCATGACCCTTCTGGGCCTCTTTGATTTGGTCCAACAGGGTTGGGGCTAACTCCAGGTTGGCAAGATATCCATGGCTAACCAATTCAAGTCCGAAATCTTCGAACTCCTTAAACAAGGCTGGTTGTTCTGCTTGGATTAGGGTATTCAGGGTGCAGGGCTTCCGGCTTAGGGCATCGGCTACCACATTGGCTTTTCCGGGATGGTAATGAATTCCGACATCATAGTCCTTAATCAATTCCATCCACCTTCTCTGCCTCAGATTCAACTCCTTCTGAGTGAAAATGTACTTCAAGCTTTTGTGATCTGTATAGACCTCGCAGCGATGACCCACAAGATAGGGTCGCCATGTTTTCAAAGCAAAAACCACAGCTGCTAATTCCAGATCATGGGTTGGGTAATTCTCCTCATGCGGTCGCAACTGTCGAGACAGGTACGACACAACTTTTCCTTCTTGCATCAGAACGCAACCAAGTCCGAGACGTGAAGCATCGCAATACACGTCGAAACTCTTGGTGACGTCTGGCATGACTAGGATTGGGGCTGAAGTCAGTCTCTTCTTCAGTTCTTGAAAACTATCTTCACACTTCTGGGTCCATTCAAACTTCTTATCCTTCTTCAACAACTGGGTCATGGGTTTGGCTATACTGGAGAATCCTTCAACGAACTTGCGGTAATAACCTGCGAGTCCGAGAAAACTTCGGATTTCCGTTACACTGGTGGGTGATTTCCAGTCTAGAATGGCTTTGATTTTCTCGGGGTCAACAGAGATTCCTCCTGCAGACACAACATGTCCGAGGAATGCCACTTCACTTAGCCAAAATTCACACTTGCTAAGTTTGGCATATAGTTGGTGTTCTCTGAGGGTCTCCAAAACTAGACGCAGATGTTCAGCATGCTCTTCTTCAGTCTTGGAGTAGATAAGGATATCATCAATGAAGACGACCACGAACTTGTCGAGGTACTCCATGAAAATCTTATTCATGAGATTCATGAAATAAGCAGGGCATTGGTCAAGCCAAAGGACATAACGGTGTATTCAAACAATCCGTATCGGGTGGTGAAGGCGGTCTTGGGAATGTCAGACTCTCGAATCTTCAACTGGTGATAACCTGTCCGAAGATCGATCTTAGAAAAGACTCGGGCTCCGTTCATCTGATCGAACAGATCCTCGATCTTGGGCAGGGGTACTTGTTCTTGATGGTTACATCATTGAGCTTGCGATAATCCACACACAGGCGTGTGGTACCGTCTCTTTTGTCCACGAAGATGATAGGTGATCCCCAAGGTGATGCACTTGGGCGAATCAGACCTTTGCTGAGCTGATCAGCTAACTGCTTCTTCAATTCCACCAGTTCCTCTGGGTTCATCCGGTAGGGTCTCTGGGATATAGGGGCTGTTCCAGGAATAAGTTCAATCACGAACTCAATATCCCGGTCTGGTGGCATACCAGGCAATTCCTCCGGGAAAACATCCTTGAATAGGTGGACAACACGGATCTCATCTAGAGCTGGTCGGGCTATACCTTCATGACAGGTTGGGATTGGTTGGCTTGTGATGCATACTCCACTTCAATCCTGGTCTGTGGTGAGAGATACTGCTCTGCTGGCACAGTCGATACGACCATGATACTTTGCTAACCAGTTCATACCCAGAATGATATCTATGCCTGAGTTCCTAGATGATTAGGTCAGCTGGAAAGTTTTCTCCTTTGATCTCAAGAGAGACGTCGGGCAAAACAGCTTGGTCTCTACTAGGAACTCTGGGGTTTGTATAAGCAGGGGTTTGGACAAGAGACTCCCGACTAGACCTCCCTTAACAACAAACTCCTTGGTAACAAAGGAATGGGTAGCACCAGAATCAAACAGAACAGTTGCAGGTACTGAGTTGACAAGGAACGTACCCAGCACAACATCTGGCGCTTCCTGGGCTTCTCAGTGTTGATGTGGTTCAGACGGCCTCTTGCAACAACAGCATTGCCACGGGGTGCAGCATTCTTGCCGTTTCCATTTCCATTACGGCCTTGTCCAAAGTTGGGTGCTGGTGCATTGGGGCGCTGAACGTTCCTCTTGGGATTGGGGCAGTCTCGGGAGTAGTGACCCTTGTTGCCGCATTCAAAGCAGACAACACTGGCAATAGGGGTAAAAGTGTGGGTGTTTCCTCCGGGACGATTGTTGCCATTGGGTGGTAGTTGTTGTTGGTGTTGGGCGGGGGACATTGTTGTTGTGTTGGGACGGTTGGGATAGTTGGGACGTGGAGCTGGGGGTGGTCGATAAACTGGCTTGGGTGCTGGCTGGAAGGTGCGGGTTTCTGGCTGCTGGAACCTTCCTGAATATTCATCCTTCTCTTGCGGCCTTCAAACATGGATTTGCGCTTGGTCTCCAGCTGAATGGCCTTGTCCACTAGTGACTCCAGATCACGGAAGTCATGGACAACCAAGGCACATTGCATCTCATCATGGAGTCCGTTCAGAAAGCGCTCCATCTTCTTCTTTTCCGTGTCGGTATCTTCAGGAGCATACCGAGCAAGATCGGTAAACTCATCCAGATAACCAACCACATCTCTGCCTGCCTGCCTTAGCTTACGGAACTCATCCTTCTTCCTCTCGAGAAGACCGCTAGAATGTGCTTCTTGCGGAATTTGTCCTTGAACTCCTCCCAGGTAATGACATGCCGCTTGCTGGAGTGTCTTGGTAGTTTCCCACCAAGCTCTTGCAGGTCCAGCAAGGTAGTGGGTAGCATACAGGACCTTCTCATCTCTCCTACCGAGGCAACTTCCAGGTTGTTCTCAATAGTGCGGATCCAGTCATCTGCTTCCAGGGGGTGAAGTCCCTTGGAATAGGTGGGCGGTGTGGTCTTCTGGAAGTCACTCAGGGTAGAGCGCTGGTTTCCACCCTCGTCGCCATTGCCATTGCCACCATTGTTGTTCTGGTTGGCGTGGGCAGCAGCAAGTTGCTGCAGGGCGGCGAGATGAGCTTGACGCTCTTCCCGGGCAGCTTGGCGATCCTCCATGATGATCGCAAGCAGTTGAGCAGCGGTGGGTTCCGGCGGTGGTGGTGGTGTCGCGTGCTGGTTGTGGCGAGTGTTCGTCATCCTGGAATAGATACGATATAAGAGGCAAGGCAAAAAGGCTTTGGCTAACGATGAAGTCACAAAGGGGGTGGTTGATGAAACACTAGTCAAACAAGACCATCACATTTATTCAACACAATCATCACATCAAGGAGTTCACACATCAAGCTTACAACATCCTACTACACCTAATGTACATACAACATGGTTTCTCTAGGAACCAACACATAAACTCTACTCGCATAGGGGGTCGACACAGTCCTAGGGTAGTGCTCTCGTCGCTCAACTACTGAGGTGGAACCTCAGGCTCGACGATCTCAACGTCTGAGTCGTAGGGTGGCTCCTCGGGATCCTCCTCCTCGAGAACTGGCTCAGACGGCTCCTCCTCCTCGTCAACTAACTCCTCCTCGTCGTCCTCCTCCTCATAGTCCATCTCCTCTAAGTAGTCCTCATCATCGCTGATGAAGGCACTGTTCTCCTTGCGGAGATCCTCGCCCTCCTCCTCCATCTCGTCTATCATCTCGTTCTGCTCTGCTACCTTCTTGCGGAGCCTGACGATAGTCCTCCTCTGACGGGCCAGCTTCAGGCGGAGATTGTCATTCTCCCACTTCAGCTGGGTCTCACGGACTCGGGCATCGTCGAGGGAGCTACGCTGGAAGTGAACCTTGAGTCTAGCATCGCGCAGGTTCTCCTGGGTGTCGTGAAGTAGCACCTCCATGTCGGTGATGTACTCGCCGAAGAGAGTGTGCTGCGCGGGGTAGGTGGGGTTTCCCTCATCGTCACGTCTCCCGAAGTACTGGAAACGAGTGCCAACCAGCTCGTCCTTGTGCTCCTCACAAAGGCGGGCTAGCAGCCTCTGCATAACTCGGGTCAGACCGTCAACCCAAGTAGTGTCCATCGTGGTGTAGACCAAGTCCTTGGAGCGGGGTGGCTGAATCCTGCCTCGGACGGACGACTTGATGAGCCAGGACAGGTTCCCATCACCGAGGGAATCGACCTGAGTTCCCTCAAACTCTGGAACAGGGCGTCCCAAAGTCTGGCTCAACTCGTACAAGTCCTGCTCGAACATCAGCAGGCCGTCCTTCCTAACTTGGACGAACTCGGTGACGTTGGGTGCCATCTACAAGTTTAAGCAAAATTTTAAGTTAGTTAAGTGACATGAGTATCAAATGTAAACTTAATGGAGGGACAAGTGTGCAAAATTTTAAGGGTTCAAGAAAAGACAACTCTTAATGAGTATAAGGTTTTTACATAAATGGAAGGGTTGGGGAGATAAGAAATTTTCGAAAATACTTCACTTCCTTGTTTTAGAAATTAACTTTTGTAGCTCCTAACTAACGCCCATGTTAACTAAGGTCTCCTAAAGTCAGGATGGCTCTGATACCAGCTCTGTGGGGACCCCGGACTAGCCGTCCGAAATACCCGATTATGCTTAACACAACGATCCCGTGATCAGTATGTCGTTGCACATAATCCGAACTGAATATCAAAGTTTACATCCATACAATACCGAGTTTCGAGTCTTACACACATGGCCATACTGGCCTAATTATACATAGGTGCCTTCAAGGGCCAAACCATCTTTATTCAGCGGAAGCTACGGTAGTAGGGCTAATCCATCCTAACAGCACCCGACAGGCAGCTGACTTATGAAGATCTTAGTTCGCATAGACGTCGCCGAACTCCTCTTCAACATAGGGCTCCTCGAAATCTGGCTAAGACAATAGCCAGGGACGAAACCAATATGAGTACATTGGATGTACTCGCAAACTACCCCAACTTGAGTAAGCACTAGTTCTCGTTTTATTTCTTAAACTTATATTTGAAAACTCTCAAAATCTTTACTGAAAAGGGGTGAGAAGAAGTTTATAACTATCCTTTAAGAAGACATCATTTTAGCTGTTTCCCCGAAACTCCTCCGGTATCCAACCATATCCCAATCATGGTTCCAACCCGTCACAACCTCGTACCAACTCATTGGTACAGGTATGCAATCCTTTCCACTTCCTTTTTCCTTTCAAAACTCAATATTTTATAAAACTTGCACATGGTCTTAAGACAGCCTCCCAACTGTCCATATCCGAGGACTCGGCTATTCGAATAGTTTTACCCTCTGCAGAGGTAGCACGCTTTTCCCACACCCATCCGGTCACTCATCGTGTCAGCCACGTCCCGCCATACCAGAGGTATGCGAAGTTGAGTTCCCGGCCATAGCCTGTCCTTTGCTCATGCTAGTATAGGACCCTGCCTCTACGACACTTTCCATCGACACTTAAATCCTCAGAAACTAAGTGTGAGGACTCGTAGTTCTGTCCGGCGGACCCAAGGGAGCCCTTCAATCCTCTTTCTTCTTTACGCTCATACCGGCTTCCGGTAGACTTCTATTAAGAGGACCCAGGTCAGGGGGTAGGTCCTCAGACCATCCCCTCATGGAACGAGGTTATCCTCGTTATTGAGGCATCCAGTACTAACACGAGCAAATTATATGACTACGCCCTTGCCCATATGTGGGTAAATGTGGTCGCACCGGTTATTGGTTGGTCGCCATAGTATTAGGACACAATGTGCACTTTTCCAAAACAACACCACCATTTTCCAACTTAATACCGACCTTTCGGCATTTCACCTTCATCCAAGTACCTTCAAAGGAGTTTTGAAAAAACATTGTTTTTCCCAACTTATAGTTTTAACAACTACTTTATACTTCTACATAAGGTGGCAAAATAGTTTTCAGGTATTTTGCAAAAGGGGTTTTTCTAAAATCATTGATTTCTTGGAATAACTCTTGAGACTAAAATAGATGTATATAAATGCAAGCTCAGTGAATAGCTTGCCTTGTTCAACACAGTGGTACTGGTCCTGATCTTCGGGTTCAACGAAACCTCCTTCTTCGATAAATCCGTCAACGGTATCGTCTAAACGTTAAACAAGCAAGACAAACAATTACTACTCTAACTAAAGCATCATCACATCATTACAATCACAACTGCTATAATTAGCTACTGCACACATCAAGCAACACAAGGTGGTTTTTCATTTAATTGAATTAATCTTTATTTAATTGTTTTCAAACTAAGGCAGAAACTAGTTGTACACCAATTAATTCACCATTTAATCTATGTTGGTCACAAAATTCAAACTAAAATTCTATGGATAGCTACTGATGTGTAGAAGATCACCCAATTGGATTGGGGTCATTTGGAGTTACCAAACTCCCTACACATTGGTTTTAGTTCAGAAGGTTTTAATCAATTTTTAGCTACCAAACAATTTAGGTTGCTCCAAAAATTAAATCCTTTTAGGGATAACTAACCTTGGTTGTATGTGACCTAACAAAATTGGTTTTAGTTTAATTGGACCTACTATTAATTCACACTAATTGGTTTAGTGCAGAAGGGTGCACTGAAGTTCAACCAAAGGCTAAGGAGTTTACACTACTCAATTAATTCTACCAAAATTTGGGGAGCTAAAGGATCCTAATACAAAGCTACCAAAATTGGTTTCAAGTGGTTTGGACTAATACAACTCCAGAAACTACTAGTTTGGTGTTTTAAACCTTCTCTGGCATTTTTACTAATACTCTTTTGTTATTTAACTAAATGAGATGAGACCACTTTGGTGAGTTAAAGAATTTTATAAGCTTTCCAGAACATTTTGACTTGATTTATTTGGATTTATAGAACTCGAGATATTGAATTTCAAAGTTCAGACCAGTACTGAATCCTTCTGGATTTTAAATTTAGAAAATCTAATTGATTTGGATAATGTGGAGAAATATGACATGTGGGGCCTACACATCAGTGACTCAACGGGAAAATGTTCCCGCGCTGGAAAAGTTTAAAAGTCTGACGTGTGGGTCCCGCTTGTCGGTGTCTTAACGAGACGAAGCGGTAAGCTACCGTTGGATTTAAATCCAACGGCTGAGGTTCTAACGCACCGGCGAGTACCGGAGCACGACGGTGCCGTGGCTCCGGCGACGGCGAGGTGGGTCAAGGGCTCACCTAGAGGGCTCGGGTAGATGCGGCGAGGCTGTGATCGACGGCGGAGGCTCGGGGAAGGTCGCTGGAGGACTGGTGCTTGCTGGGGAGGTCTGGTTCGTCGGCGGCGAGCTCCGCAGTTTCCTCGGCCGTGCTCCAACTCCGGCGAGTCCCCTGCGTCGCTCCTGGGCACGAAACAAAGAGGGAGTGAGTGCGGGAGGGTGCGGTGGTAATGGTGAGGCTGTTGCAGTGCAGAGAAGAGAGAGGGGGAGCACAGCACGGCGCGGCCGTGATCGACCTCTTCTTCGGTGCGGCAGTGCACAGCCGAGCTTGTGCACGATGGCTGTGGTGGCGTGCTCGCCCTCCTGGCGATGCACGGGTGTGAGGGGTGTGAGGGGGAAGTGCTGGCGATGTGTGGAGAAGAGAGGGGGTGCGGGGTGGTTTTTATAGCGGAGCTCTCCCACGGCCATCAATGGCACGGAAGTGCAGAGGGGGTAGGAGAGGTGCGGTGTCCGTCTGGAGGTGTCTGGGAGGTTGCGGTGAGCTAGGGGCTGCTGCAGGTGCGGTCGGGTGGTCGAGGGGAAGCAGAGGTTGCGCGCGAGCTTGCGGTGCCGTGCTCTGTTCGCCATGGCGTACGGCGAGCACGGGCGCGTGCACTGGAGGTGGTAGGGTGTGGTAGGGTTCACCGAAGAGGGGGCTGTGGTGCTCGTGGCGTTGCGGTGAAGCAGATGGAACACGAGGGGTGAGGTGGGGCAGTGCGGAGGCGTGCGGCGCTCTCCGTTGACCTCGGCGTCGCCATGACGCGCGGCGTGCTCTGGCACGGACGGTGCGCACGCCAGAGGGCTTCTGCGGCGGTGTGGTCTCGTCGGGCAGGAGCAGAGGGAGTTGGGTGGTGTGGCGGGCACGGCGCGGCGTCGTCTCAGCGTTGCGTCTGCTCCCTCCACGGAGATGACCCGTGCGGCAGAGCTCCGAGGACGGCAATGGCGTGGAGCTTCGGCCTGCTTCCTCTGGAGTCAACGAGCGCGTCTCTTCATCGTCCTTCAAGTGAGTGAGGTGAGGTGAGGGAGTGGAAGCTACTGGACTGCTTGATTGCACTGAATCGAGCTCCAATTTTGGATTGGATTTTCGGGTTAGAGATGAACATGGTGGTGATCACCATGTGCTCGACCAAATTCCCGAACCAAGTTCAAATTTGAATTTTCTGAAATTCTTTCCATGGTTTGCTTCAAAATATTTTTCCAAGGTTTGTGGTACCACTGGATTATTTATTCTTGAAGTGCATCTTGGTGTTCTTGATGGTTTTCCAAAGTTAAAGAAACATTTGGAATTTAGAAAATAGAATTTAGAATAGAATTTAAAATAGAGAGAGGGAAAAGAATGTAAGGGTAAAGTAGGAGTGATCATCCTGTCACCCCACTGAAGTTTTGTTTTGAAAATAAAATTTGATTTTCTTAATAAGATAAAATTTGTGTGACTTTTGTCACATAATTTTATGTGGGAAACATTTTGTTGTGTTTCTTTTCTTTTCTTCATAAATTTCTTTTAGCAAACAAGCAAACACAAGCAAGCACACAAAAAAAAAAAGTTTTTTGTTGGCCCACATTTTTTACTAATAAAGCTGGGTTACAATTTTTGGGATGTTACAGTCCTCGTCCACCTCGTCTACCGATATCGCCGATGGCCATGAACAAGAGCCGGTCCTCCAACGCCTCTCCTGATTCGTACGAGCTTCCTCCGGTTGCTGCCACCTTTCACCGCCAACGTAGAGGATGACACCTAGTGGACGCTATGGAAGGAAATGGAATGACGAATTTATATTTTTGAACCATTGATATGTGGGCTCCATATAATAGTGTGTATGAAAAAAGGGAGCTCGCGATATGACTTTGTCAAAGCAGTTCATCCTTAGTCCCTCAAGCATTTAAGTGGTTGTAATTGTACCTAAAACACTTATGTGTAATGCAGTTTTAGAGTCTAGGCTAGAGATGCTCCACCTCGTTCTTTATCCAAAGTCTTGTGGGAGTTGTTATGACATTGCATCAATTGATTTTTAAACATGTCACGTATAAGACCCTTACCTGTGCAAAAGAAAAGACCCTTCAATTGACTTTTGAGATATTCGGAGTAAAATGAATGCACATTTGACAAAATAAACCACATATACACCACCATCGGAATGGATTTTCCTTTCGCGCCAACGGAGACCATTTTATAATGCGGGGAGTGACCCTTTTCCCGGTTTCTCGCAAGATTGTCCATGGGAGAATCGAGAACTAGGATGTGCCTTGGTACTCTCTCTATTTTAAATTATATTTTGTTTTTTCTATGAAATCTAATACACCTTTCAAGGTGTATTTTAGAAAGAAAAAATTGTGTTTTAGCTTTCGTATATAAAAAATAAACTTTCCAATTTTGATCGAGTATATATAGAAAAATATAAACATCTTTAATATCATATCAATTTAAAACTATCATGAAATATGTTCTTGTTCTGTATGCATATAATATTATAAAGCATATTTAAAAAAAATCTATATACTTAATCAAACTTTTATAAAAATAATAATTTAAAAGTAAGCTGATTTTCCTTTTTTATTTAGAGAACTCTGATTTTACTGGAGATCACGTCACCTGACAGGTGGCCAAGTGGGGCTCTGGAACCGATCTCTTCCCGTCCGAGTCACGCGAGCCGTGCAAGATTTTGTCGAGAGAACAAGTCCGAGTCCTCCTCTCCCTTGGCATGAGCAATTAATTTGTTTGGATCGCTGGACTGAAATTTGGTGGTCGTTTTCCAGCTGCCGATCCCATCACTGCTTACGCACTTGCTTGTCCAGGTGCCACACGTACGACCGTAACAACACGGGTGGAGTGGAGTTTCACGAGGTAGATCAATATCATGGCGACGAAAGGAAAACTGCGTTGCGCCGGCGTACCCGGTTCGTTTTCCCAGGTTACCGCTTCACGTCTCTCGCAGTTTTAATACCCTCTCCGAGTAAAATAAGTGTTACAGTTTTGAACTGAACACAGTTAAATGAAAGTCGACTAGGACTAGTCCTTGGTGGGGCTTGGCTACCTTATGCGCGTGCGTGACCGCCTCGCCGCCCTGCTCTGCTCGAATCTCCTCCTCGGTGAGAATTCCCGAAATCGAACTCGGGTCACAGGGCGCCACATCGACTCTTGGCACTAGGCTATATATTGTATGGTTCTCTGTTTTGACCGGTCGATGATGATGCAACTTTTGAGAGAGGGAGAGAAAGAGAGCAAACAACACATTGTTGATATGTGATTTATTGTTTGCCATGCCAGCTGAATGCAGTAACATCGACCCAAATCTTCTCAACAACCAGCCATGACTTGAATCTGAAGACAAATCCGGAAATTAATAGCCCAACCTAAATAAAAGGAAACACATCCCATTCGCATTAATTCAGAAATGGAAAGGACAAACTGTACAGGCGCGGCAATGCCCCTCGCTCGTCTTCCGTTTTCACATGGTGGAAACTAAATTCTCATCACGCATGATTTCGGGACCGGACAACTGTTACCGAATAGTACTCCAGTAATTAAGAATTAGTAACGCTAGTTGCTGTTTTTAGCACACCATTAAGGAAAACCCAAAATCCTAGGGTAAATCAGCCGCGGTACACAATTCATCCAACGGCCAGGATTAAACCTCACACCATCTGCCGCTCAAAACGAAAAAAAGAGGAAATGATCTGATGACTGATGATCAGAGCCAGAGGGCACCGGCCTTCTTGAGGATGGGCACGAGCTCGCCGGAGATGTGGACGGCCATGAGGCGATCGAGGCCACCGAGGAGCTTCCCGCCGACGAACACCGCCGGGAGCGCGGTCTCCCCGACGACCCCGGCGAGCGCCGCCTCGTCGGCGACCTCGTGCACGGCGGGGTTGACCCCGAGCCCCTGCAGCAGGCGCTTCACCACGTGGCTGAGGCAGCAGGCACGCCTCCCCACCACCACGACCGGGCTCTCCGACACCGCCCTCCCGACCTCCCGCGCGTCCGCCTCGTCACGGGACGCGGCCGGCGCCTCCGTGGTCTCCGTCTTGACGACGACGACGGCCGCCGTCTCCTCCGGCCGGAGCCATGGACGGGCGCTGCTGCTGTAGGGGATAGCCTGGTACATTTCGCTCGCCGCTGCGTTGGTGGCGCGTTCGCTTCGAAGCTCCGGTCGTTCTCCTCCCCAGTCTTGTTCTTGCCCGATCTCTCTCGCGCGGCGCCGGTGTGTGATGGTTGGGCGTTGGTGGTAATGGGCTAATGGCTTCGGGAGGCAGATATATGGAGGGAGGTGACGTGGGCGGATGACGTCAGCTAGAGGGTGGTACGTGGGGCCCGCGCGACGCGGGGGAGCTTCCCGCGAGGACTACTGCTGCACACGAGTTGCCGGGGGAGGGAGTGACGTGGAGGGGCGTCAGCCGCTGTCGGGGACGACGTATGCGTCCATCCGTGACGACAGCTGCTGCGACGCGGACGGAAAGTCAGACCATGGGGAAATCAAGCCAAACAGGAGGCAACGAATTTTATTCTGCCCTCTCCGCTTCCTTTTCTATACCTAATAATAAAAGCATTAAAGTTTCTTGTGGTACGTCATTTTTTTTGCCGATTTTACCCTTCCACCAAACTACATATTTACCTACCACTGCCACCCATAAGTTAAATACCGTTTCATCTATTTTTTTGCGCGTCAAATCAACTTCCAGCGTTTGGTTCGTCCGTCATACGGGCTCTGGTAGAACAAAATAACTCCAAGCCGATTGGGTTTAGGAATTCCTAGCGGGCACGTTCATAGCTCTGATCCTCTGATTCCTATATATACAGACGTGAGATCAGAACGAGGAACAAGATCGAAAATATTGGTCACGCACGCACGATTCTTCCTGGTCTCGGCATCCCGCAGACCTGATTCTCGAACGCGGCGAGCACGGCCGGATGCAGGCGTGGGCGAGAGGTTGCCGTAGAAGTCGAGAAGTCGCAGCACCAGGATCGCGAGAAGCGCGTGGAGCCGGAGCTCGCCGTCGAGGCCCATGCCGTTGAGGTTGACGGGCGATCGACAACGCGGCCGCCGGTCGGCGTCACGACAGGGTGCCATCGATCTGTTCCAGACCGCCGCCTTTGTCCTGTCGTCTTGGAAGCCATGAGCTACGGACGAGCCCGGCGCGGCGGCGTTGCGTGGCGTGCTCGCGCGGTCGGCGGCACGGAGTACAACTTGGGACGCGCCATGCATCGCGGCACCAGCACCACGCTCCCCGCGCTCGTGCGACAGAATATCGACGGCTCTCCAGGAGGTCCTCACGCATCTGGACGGCGCCGATGCCGGCGACCCAGACAGAGTCGGCGGCGGTGCAACCGTGCAAGCGGGATTGGAGGGCAGAATACCGCAAAAGGACACGTGGAAGCCGTTCTGGCCACGTGGGGTGGACATGGTGGCCTACTCCATCAACGACCACGCGGCCGTTCGTGAAGACCGATGTCAGTTGCATTCACCTTGCAGTACATCACACTGTAATACTGCATTTTCATCTAGGCTTGCAAGGAGAACGGGGTGAGGCTTTGCTCGGCCATGGCTGTCACGATGCAGCTAGCAGGAGGGGTACTCCATTGCGGCCCTGAGCAATTTATCGATCTCGCGCGCGTCAGGCGGTTGGTGTGGCCGCTTGTCGCCTGTGCCATGCCAATAATCGCTTCTGTCCGATCATGTCGCTTATTTACGTATATTTCGTCAAGGTACACCATGTCTAATCCCACCCCGTGTCGTCTAATTTAGCCATCAGATTAATTAGCTGCAGTTCATAACTAAGATGGAATATATAATATTGTCTTATTTTGTGGAGTATATGAGTTCTGGAAAGTAAAATCCTTCTCTCATGAGAATGAGAAATATATATTCTCTAGGGCTGACTTCAAACAATTGGTCCTGAAAAAAGCGTGGGCAATTCAGAGCAAACTAGATTATAGGAATTCATTTTTCCTTGATATTGTTTTTAGAACAAGAAACTCTATTTGTTCGTCTTTGTGGTTGTGAGAGTCCATCTTGGACCCGGTTCAAGCTAGAGTTGCTTCTCTGACTGCAACATTGGCAGTATAATTTATCTAGCCATCCAAGATACTTGATGTTTCTTCCTCATTGGTAATTTATTTTTACTCGCTTACATGATGGAATATGGCAAATTATTTAAGACAAGTGAGTTCAGAGGCGACTCTTCATGGTAAATATTATATTTAGAGGTCGTATAGTGCTCAAGGGCATCGATATTTTAGTTGGATGAACTTATAATATATCTTCCGTTGCAACGCACGGGCACGTTTCCTAGTTTTTTATAACAAAGCTAGATGTTTTTTGCGAGTAAAACCTAGATATATTGAAATTAAAGATCCTTGTACTACATCACAACACGGCTCAATAGTAGAGTAAGAAAGATTAGGTGCATAACTGCACAATACAATAAGAAGTCGATCTAAACTCGTGAATAATATGTTGAAGATCATAAATGTAACCATACGGCGTTCGACCATCTGTCGGCAACCCGAATCCGAAATTGACGCATCTGTAACCTTCAAGGGCCTCGATAGAGGTGCGATTCAGTTGATATCCCATGGGTGGCTTAACGACTCTGCAAAGTGCACACGAGGTGTAAAGTTGAGCTGTTTATATCGAATAAGCTTCACCGAGATCAAAATTAGGGCATCCTTGCTGTTAAATTTGAGTATCAACAATGAAGGAGTTGTCGTCCACGTCAAATGACACAGCTTGAAAAGTTTAGAGACAACATCTTAAACATCGTGTTTGGATCTCAATTACAGTTTGCCTCAATGGTTGTTACTTGTCTTGACATTGAGGCGGGTGCTCTACATTGTCATATGATCTCAATGCAAATTAGTGGCAGTGATATACACTCGATTGAGCGAGCCTGGCGCCTGTCCTCTCCGCTTTGGCGGGCGAATTTGTGTAAATATTTTGCTCTACCTCTACATTGAACGCGCTGTTTGTAAACAAACCTGCAAAGCGTGCAAACTTCAACAGAGCATGCAATTAGGACCCACGGCGAGCACGCCGCTAATCGCCGGCCGCGAGGTTCATATCCATGCTCCGGTTGTACCGTTGTAGGGGTCGCTATTGATGTCACGTACGTACAGACGTACTCCTATCCTACCTTACCTAACATGGCGTGCACAATCCAATCTTGGTGAGCCGAAGTTTTGGACGACGTTGGGCGCCCGACGTTTCCCAGGCGGAGTTGGCGTCGGCGCCACCATCCTAATCCAAGACGTC
Source organism: Poa pratensis (assembly GCA_947311845.1). Taxonomy (NCBI): domain Eukaryota; kingdom Viridiplantae; phylum Streptophyta; class Magnoliopsida; order Poales; family Poaceae; genus Poa; species Poa pratensis. Next base: position 42,214,539 of record CAMZMU010000055.1, on the reverse strand, counting down.
ACTCCGTTTGGACCTTGACATTAGGCGCGCGCTGGTTTCTGTACTCTACTGCTCCAACTTTTTTTCACAGACAAGTTGGCCGATCGTTTCCAAGCAAAGTACTGTTCGTCAAGCTCACATGTGGGTCTAATCGATCCCTCTCGCCACACGGCCGGTCAGACTGTGTGTACGTATGCGCGTGCATAATCATATATAGTGTATTGCCGCCAGTGGAGATTATACTACCGCTCTTGTGTAGCGTGTAACATCACGAGGATCACGTGTGACGTCGTGTGTGATGGCTCCCTCATCTCTCCTGAGAGAAGACAGCACGCATCTGTGGAAAAAGTTTTAAAATACTTATAACAATAGTCTCTCTGCTCGATCGTCATGTTGGAGCTACTCCCTCCCTGCATGAATATATAAGACGTTTTAGTTATCCAACATGTTGTCTACATGCATACTAATATGAGTGCACATACACACTAAAATATGTCTAGATATATGTGAATATGGACAAATGCTAAAACATCTTTTTATGTGATGATCTCACAAAACTTATTCGGAATTATTGGTGGGGTGTGGAACGTGGGAAGCGCAAGATGCACTGGATGAGCTGGCCCAAACTGAACCGTACGAAGCAACAAGGTGGGGTATGGGTTTCCGAGATATGAGAGTTTTCAATCAAGCACTCTTGGCACGACAGGCTTGGCGGCTGCTGGAGTTTCCAAATAGTCTTGTTGCACGAGTTCTTAAGGCACGTTATTACCCTAACGGTGAACTTATTGATACGGTTTTCACTGGGAATCCCTCCTCGACTTGGTCAGCCATATCACATGGCCTTGAATTATTGAAAAAAGGATTGATCTATCGTGTCGGCAATGGTCGTCACATTCGAGTATGGCGTGATAGTTGGGTTCCGAGACCGTCATACTGTAAAGTTCTGACTTCGCGCCGTAACCGTCGTGTGCGGCGTGTCTCTGAGCTAATTGACGATACCGGACAGTGGAAAACTGAGCTAGTCCGGGAAACCTTCTTGCTGATTGATGCAGACATTATCTTGAGGATTAAACCATCACATCGATTGGAGGAGGATGTGCTTGCATGGCAGCCTGAAAAAACCGGAATTTTCTCCGTACGTAGTGCGTACAAACTGGGGCTTAATGATCTCTCTGATCAGCAAAATTTTGGAGCCTCTAGTGGATGTCCTGATGGTGCGGATCCTTGCTGGAAAAGAAGATTTGGCAATCAGCAGTCCCTCCAAAGGTTAAAGTGTTTGCTTGGAAGGCAGCGTCTAATTGCTTAGCCACCGAGTAAAATAAGCTGAAACGTAATATGTGTGTGACAGGCCAGTGTAACATATGTAAAGCGGCTGTTCAAGATGTCGCCCATGCCCTCTATGCATGTCCTCATGCACGAAACCTCTGGATGGCTATGCGTCAGTCCTGGGTGCTACCGGCGGACAGCACGCTCAGAAGGCCACCATATCACACTACAAGGAGAACCCCGTGTAGCAACACATGATTTACAACCATTCTGATATGCGTTGCCAAAATTTACTCTAGATACACACATGTATGCGTAGCTGGCTTTATCCGTTCTCCTGTCCGTCTACTGCCCCATGGATGCGTTCTAATTTTCGAAAGCGCGTACCGGGAATTTTTTGACCCCGCTGCAGGAGCTATTGGCGCGTACAATGAAATTTTATTGGGCCGAGGGCGGTAGGATATCTACCCATCACGTATCAAGTATAGCAACTGCAATCCTGATTTAGTGCTAGTCCGATCTGTGAGCCTCGTCCTCCGCCGTCCGCCGCCGCGCGCCTCCCCCCTCCTCCATGTCAATCCTCCCCTATGTTCCCATCCGCACGCATCTGCATCTTGGCCGCCCTCATCGGCGCCGGTGAGGGGAAGCAGATGGTCCTTGTCGCACGACTTATGGGCGGCGGATCGACCTGCCCATCGCTCCACTGGTTGTTCTCGATGTAGGTATTGCGGCACCAGCGCCCGTTCGACTCCATGGCGTCATTGGGGGCTCGAGCGAACCAGATGCACCCAGCCGCCACCGCAGCATAGGGTTTCTACACTGCCGGTCACCGTCACCGTCACCAGGTGTCGCTGTGCCCCATCGCGCTCACCACGAAGGGAGCCGTCATAGGAGACTTGCCGCCATCAGAGTTTGCCGCTACGTTGTTTCTTAGCTGTTTCCAATGACCAGGTTAGTCCTGCTTTTGGCGTTTCTGTAATCTGCAGTACAGGATGGAAGAGGTACTAGTTTGGGCGTGGTAAATCGATAGTGCCGCTAGCTGAGTTTGGACTGAAATTGATAAATGAGTTTTTTCTTATCAGATCATCGGATTAGTAGTGATGTCGAGTTCGAAGTAGCACAAGTGATTCTGGTTGACTTAAGAAGGACCCGATCTGTCCATCATGTTAGAATATATAGAGAAAAACATTACTGGCCTGTTTGCGAAAGTACAGGGGCAGGTGTGTATATCGGTCAACTCCCTGTGTGTGTACCAGACGAACTAAACATGAGATTTGGATCTGGCGCTAACAATGGGGAGAAATGGAATTATGTCATTTTGTTTACCTTGCAGATTTTATGCCTACATGATGTTGTTCAAGTTACCAATTCCTTCCCACTCTTAGCTAATCTTTTGTATTAAACATTTCCTCTCAGGTGCCTTGTTCTTAAGCTGCATAATTGCAATCAGAAAGAATGGATTTGTAATCAGGGAACATGTGCGAAGGACTAGAAGTTTTTTACCATCTCATATTGATTCAATTGTACTTAGTTAAAGGAAATTACTGCCTCATGTGTGCAGCATGCAGGTTTCTTGGTCGGTTATAATGATGATGTGTGATCCCTTCCTCACTCTATGGGTAAGCATGACTTGGTTAGCAAAATGAACTTACGGTTGTCCCTTCTTTTGGATTGTGCAAAACATCTTATGTTCAATAGACAAAATGATTTGCCAGTTCATATCGTATCTAATAAGCACACCATAATTGCTAAATGCCTTGTCAGATATGCAGCTTGAATGTTCCCTTTCTATTTATTTTAAGGAGCAAATAACTTGATTTATTTATTCACCCTTTCCTATACTTGCATGGCCTCCCTGCTCACGGTAGATGACTTGAGCCGTCATATTTAATTCCTGGTGTGTTAACTTCTACTTATGCATTTTATTCCTTCGACTAGTTAATTAAAGGATTCTGGTCTTCTTTCTGATGGAGGACCCGTTATTTCTTATGCAGGTTCCTTCTTTTTCTGTGTGGTAGCAAATATTACTTGTGGGTCTGATGTGCCATTTCAAATGCATAGGATAGCAAGCATGCCGTGTATGCTGAATTAACTTTGGCATGCCACCAAGGTGAATATACCTACAATTTTTTTAGCAAGTTAATTCACTACATGCTTCACTGTTGTTTTCCACTTTGATACTGAATATAAACATTTTGTATATGCAGGTCGCATACATCAGAAGACTAGCTATATTCAGATTTCAGCTTTGAACTTGTTGGCAAAATATTACAGTGGATATATATCTAGGACTAGGTAGAATATCATGTTTTGATGTAAGATTGTAAACAGTCTACTCTTCATGTAATTTTCATGTATGGAATGCTGATTCTAATAAATATTGATTTTTTCGTCGAAATGCAGTCATATTCTATGATTTGTGTGTCGTGGTATGTTACCTATGAATTATGTGGACTCGCTGATAATATTCCAAATTGATCAAACCATCTCATCCAGAAAATAATATTATAAATACAATTTTGAAACTGTATACCGATATCTCTACCAACGCATACAGTTGTTGCCTCAAATCTGTAGCTAATTTTGCAATGATTATTCCATTGGTTACCAACGCACGTTTATGCGTTGCATTATGCCTTTGCAACGCCCAATAAGGCAACGGATACATATCCGTTGGTAAAGTCGCTAGCAACGCTTATATGATCATTTAGATACGCATGAGTGCGTTGCTGTAGGGAGGGTCCTGTTGTAGTGTCACTGGTTCAGAGCTGTGGTCGCGCAAATACCTGTCGAAATGATCGATGCCACTGTTAGTAGCTTGGCGTGCTTGGCATGCACGAAACGAAATTACCCATGACAAGGCCTTGCCAACTATTGAGAGCTCTAAACGGTTCCTGGATGGATATAGAAAATTAGTACATGAAGTTCGTACCCATACTGTGGATGAGATAATTACTTCTATAAAAGCTCAAGCCCTGCCCGCCTTCTGCCCCCGTTTGCCCCTCCCTGCCCCGATATGTGAATTCTGGCCGTTAGATCGTGGTCAAAATCACGCTGTCATTCTTTTTCACCGTTCGATCGGGTGAAAACGGTTTTGCACTAAAAGACTGAGGGGCACAGGCGCTGACCGCTGGGGCCAGATTTCGTGGGCCAGGTTCGTCAGTCGAACAAGCTGGGCGCGGGTCGGAGGACAAGCAATTTCACCGCACGAAAGAGCAACACAAAACTCGGGCCCGGGAGTGAAACCCTAGCCCAATCCCCGCTCCCTCTCCTCCTCCAATCTCCTCCCTCTCAGCCGCCTCTCTCGTCCCTGTTTGCTCCTGAAGTCCTCTCCTCCTTCCTCTCAACCAAGCCTGCCGCCGCCCCTCTCCTCCCCGACCCTCCTTACCTCTCATCTGCTGCCCGCCCTTGCTGCTGGAGGAGACAAAGATGTGCGCCGCTCCCATTGGCGTTTGGTGGCGCTTGAAGCCGTGTGGAGGATACGGGGACGGAGGCAGGTGGAGGCCAGGACCGGGACGGCGGGCCGCGGCGGCTGCGCACGGAGGCGGCGGGTGGCCAGGCCGCGGCGGCCGCACACGGAGGCGGCGGCCAGGCAGGGCGGGGGTGAGCGGCCGGGCCGCGGCGGGCGCACATGGAGGCGGCGGCCGGCCAGGGCGGTGGTGGCAGGGCCAGGCAGGGCGGCGACGGTCAGGCCCCCAGGGGAGGATGAGGCTAGGGTTTGTCCAGGTTTGTCTCTCCCTTTTCTCTCTTTGCCTCCTCTCTCTGCTCTCATTCTCTGTCTCTCCCCGGAGGCAGCCATGTTTGTGAGTGGAGTTTGAGGAGGAGAAAGGAAAAGGGGCGGCCTGCATGCCTGAAGCTGGTGCTCGTCGTCAGTCACGTTTGTTTGCAGTAGGTTCAGAAATTTGGTTGTCCACGCCTCTCCATGCAGAGAGACAGAGGAGGAGGAGGTCGTCCTCGCCTCTCGATACACCGTAGGGACGAAGTACGGTGGTCCAAGATCTACTGACCTAGGTGAGTTTCTGTTGATTTCCAGCAGCATATTTTTGCATTGATGAATTGGGATTTGGCCGTCACAGATGCAAGCTTGGGTGAAAGAAAATGTGGAAATATTTCAGTTATTTTAGCAGCGTGAAAGTCTGATTGTTTTTATTCACTAATGCTCTTTGCCTGGATCAGCGCTAATGAATAATAATACTATGAAGGATAACCATCATGGATCAGATGCATCACATTTAGCTCAGAATTCATTGTTGCTTTCCATTTCATTTACTAACATCTGGCCACTCTGTTATTTAGATCGTTTGGACTTTTTTTTTTTTTTTGAATTTTCTGGTTTTATAAATTAAGAAAGAACAATATGGTAACAGTCACGATTGATCACCCCAACCGCGCAGGGAGGGACTGAACCAATCAACACATCTCCACTCAACCCAGATTTACCCAAACTAGCAAGACAATGAGCAGCCTGGTTTGCAGTTCTGTTCACTTTCAAAACTTTTACCCTTTGCAAAGACAACATCAATCTATTGATATCAGAAACAATTCCAGATATAGCCGATCTATTCTCTCCCCGGCAATTTACCTGAGTAACAAGCGAGGCACAATCACTCTCAACAATGAGCTGTCCTGAATAATTCGGCTGCACAGTTTTCAAACATTCCAACCCAGCAATCGCTTCAGCTTGTTCTGCATCAGTACAGAAATTTATGCGGCCCCAAGCTGAAAGCAACACCTTTCCTTCACAGTCCCGAAGGATACCACCCCAAGAACCCGATTGATCATCCGCTGAAAAACTTGCATCAAAATTCAGTTTTGCCCAGCCAAGCTCAGGTTTATGCCAGGGACAGGGTTTTTCTTTCCTCTGAACCTTACAGCTTTCAACAGAAGGTGAGACAGGTTGCTTACCTTTTGGGTCAGCAACAACATTCATCTCTCTTTTATCCTGGTAGTTAGCCAGATACGATTGCAGGAAAACAGCAGAATGTTCAATAGTGAGTTTTCCATCTCCAAAGATGAGATTATTCCGGAGATACCAAGTTCTCCACCACAGCATCAATAATCTTGCTCGCATATCCTCATTGATTTGACTCAGCAGGACAAGGACCCAGTTTTTACCAGTTTCAGAGAGTTTATGGTCAGGTGGGAGATCCCAATAATTCTTGATACATTGCCGAAGAGCCATCGCTTTTGTGCAATTTACCATCGCATGATGGCTTGTCTCTTGTTCCATACCGCATATATGACACGTAGGGATTTTGTCCATCTTTCTACTACATCTCAAAGACTGAACCCCTAAAGAATCTGTGGCTAATTTCCAGCCAAACACCTTGACTTTAGGAGGGATGTTTGCCTTCCAGATTAAGTTCCACAGATCTCTTTCCCCATTAGGTTTAGAGCTAGATCCCGGTTGGCCACAGCTTGAGTTAAGGGTGGCAGCGAGTCTGTAGGCACTTCTGACCGAGAAACACCCATTACTTTCATGATGCCACGCCAAGAAATCATCACCATTGAAAGAAGGGATTTTAATCTGCAAAATCTGATCCGCATCTGCCGGGAAAAATATTTTCCTAACAAGCTCAACTTTCCATTGTTTGGAAGCCGGATCAATCAGGTCCGACACCCATTTTTCTCTAGTAGGAGAAGCTTTACCTATGCTCTTCAGGTTACCCCTTGGAATCCAGTTGTCTCGCCAGATTTTTACTTTAGACCCTGAGTTAATTCTCCAAATAACACCTTTTTTGAGGAGATCCAAACCATGGCTAATACCCTGCCAGCACGGGGAAGTATTCTGAATGAACGCAGTGTCAATTAGATCACCTGCTGGATAGTACTTGGCCTTTAAAACTCGAGCACAAAGGCTATCAGGTTTAACTATCAGTCTCCAAGCTTGCTTTGCTAGAAGAGCTTGGTTGAAAAGTTTTAGATCTCTAAAACCCATACCTCCTTGTTTCTTGGGTTTTGTTAATTTTTCCCAAGACTGCCAGTGAACTTTTTTATTTTCCACATCATCTCCCCACCAGAAATCTCTAATGATGTGATTCAGCTCTTCACACATGCTAGCCGAAAATTTAAAAACACTCATGGCATAAGTTGTAATAGATTGGGCCACTGCTTTGATAAGGGTTTCCTTCGCCGCCCCAGACATATACTTCTCGGACCAATCTGAGCACTTCTTCGAGAGTTTTTCTTTCGAGGGTTGAAATTTGTCATTTTTTAATCTACCTTCTGGAATCGGCAGGCCAAGATATTTTTCATCAAAGGAGGTAGTTTCCACATTCAGCGTTGATACTACCATATTGGCATCAGCATCATTAACAAATTGTCCCAGCATGAGGGAACACTTGGCAGGGCTGAGGAGTTGACCAGTAGCTTTCTCATACATGCGAAGAGCATCATTAATGTGCCCAGCCTGCTCTCCATTAGCTTCAAAAAAGAGGAGGCTGTCATCAGCAAATAGAAGGTGAGAAATGCCCGGGCTCCTTCTGCACACATGAAGTTCTCTAATATATCCATTGTTGATTCTGTTTTGAAGAATGGTAGAAAGACCTTCAGCGACAAAAAGGAACAAATAAGGCGATAGAGGGTCGCCTTGTCTCAATCCTCTTGAGGGTTTGAAACTGCGTAGCATTTTACCATTGAAACGGACAGAGAATTTGACCGTTTTAACACACGTCATAATCCACCCAATCCATTTTTCACAAAAACCAATCTTACGCATAGCATTTTCCAGAAAGTTCCAGTCCACACGATCATAGGCCTTCATCAGATCAAGTTTGTAGGCACAGTACTTTCCAGCTTTCTTTGGTCCCTTTTGGAGAGCATGTATACATTCAAAGGCAATGACTGCATTGTCAGTGATCAGACGTCCAGGAATAAAAGCACTTTGAGTTTCTGTAATGATGTCCTCAAGCAACGGCCTCATTCTGTTAACAAGGCATTTTGACACAACTTTGTAAATAACATTGCATAGGCTTATCGGTCTATAGTCTTTCAGAGTGGTAGGGTTTTTTAACTTCGGAATAAGAACAATAGAGGTATCATTTACACCATTCGGCATCTCCCCTGTCAGAAAAAATTTCTTTACTGCCACAATGATATCCTCTTTTAGAATGCCCCAGTTTCTCTGAAAGAAACAAGCAGGAAAGCCATCAGGTCCCGGAGCTTTAGTAGGCCCAATTTGAAACAGAGCGAAACTAATCTCCTCATCAGTAAACTCTGCGCAGAGGTTTTCATTAACATCCCCATGGATCTTCTGCGAGAGCAAGTCAGTTATCAGGCTTGGCTGAACAGAATTGTCAACAGAATACAAATCCTCGAAAAACCCAGTAGCAAGGTCTTCCATTTCAGTCAAATCAGAGACCACCTGACCATTTGGCTTCTCCAACTTCTCAATTCTATTCTTTTTCTGTCTCCAACTCGCCTTTCGATGAAAATACCGAGTGTTCCTATCCCCTGCTCTCAGCCAAGTAACCCTCGACCTCTGTCGCCATTTTATTTCCTCCTTCTCCAGCAGTTCATCAAGCTGAGCACTGATTTTTAAAACCAGTGCTCTACTATTTTGATCAAGTCTCGCATTGGCTCTCTCTAAATCTTTCCTCTTCTTCTCTATTTCTTTATGAATCGATCCAATTGTTCTTCCACTCCAAGCATGGAGAGAGGACATTACTCCACTAAGGTTTGCAGCCACATCACCAAGGTCTGTAGGCTTTTTATGCAAGACCCAAGCCGTTTTAATCTCTTCTTCAAGCGATTGTTCACGCTCCCAGAAGGCCTCATATCTGCGAATAGGACAAGATCTATTTACAGCAGTAGTCTTGTCCAGAGAGATTAAAAGAGGGCAATGATCAGAGCGAGAAGAAGTTAGATGCGTCACCTGGCAAAACGGGAATATATCTGTCCAATCTGGGCTAGCCACAGCCCTATCAAGACGGACTCTGACATTATTTCTGCCAGTTTGTTTATTATCAAAAGTCCAAGGTGTTCCTTTGTACCCCAGGTCATGGAGGTTGCATTGGGAGAGAACCTCCCTGAAATCCAGCATTTGTTTCTCTCCACGTTTCCTAGAAGAGAAATGCTCATCTTGCCACATACACTCATTGAAATCTCCAAACATCAGCCATGGATATTTGAGAAGAGGTTTAATTCTGCGCAAAAGGTTCCACATATTGTATCTCTCATGCACACGAGGCTCACCATACACAAAGGTGCATCTCCATTTATTTCCATCCGGCAGATTGGTAATGGTTACATCAATAAAGTGCTCACCAATCTTAAACAGATCAACATTGACGCTCCCATCCCAGAACAGAGCAAGCCCACCTCCTTTCCCCTCACCCTTAAAAGTAACAACATTTTTCAGGCCTAACCTCCATCTAAGCCCCTCAACATACATTTTATTCTGACGAGTTTCAGAGAGAAACAGAAGCTTCGGACGATGCACACGAACAAGCCGTTCGATTTCTTGAACTGTCCCGGGCCGGCCAGCACCCCGACAGTTCCATCCTAACAGCATCATGGCTCCTGACAGGTGCGAACATCCGCACCTGTCAGTTGACCAGCGGCCCCGTGGCTGGTTGCCTCCTTTTCCACCTTCCTTGCCATGTTTTCCTGCTCCTCATGTTCAGTTTGCTTGTTCAGTTTAGTCCAGGCTTGTTCTTTTGTCCTTTCTTCCTCCTGCAGCTTCAGAAGCCCCTCTTTGCCCAAACACTCGAGAAGCATAGGCACTGGGATGAGGCTCTTCTTTCCTGCACGCATGGTGAAGGAGGGTGCGAGGACCCTATCATCAAGAAGATCAGCACCTTTGCTTGCCATCAAGCAATACCACAAACACCTGGTAAGCACTATTGTCTTAGTTGGTCTGGGCTTTGTGGTATGTTGAGTCTTCTTCCTCTCTAAATCATCTTCTAATATAGCACTCCAAACCGTCATCGATCGTGCCGTCTTACTCCTCTGAATAGAAGCTGTACATGCCTTCAGTTTCCATCCCACGATCATAGCCAATTGAGGTGCTTTAACCCGATCATCATGCCCGCTCGTAAAGTCATTGAGCATAATGCATAGCTTCGCTGCCGCCCCACGATCAGGAGGAGCGTTACGGTCCTCATCAAGGTGACTGATGAACTTCACTCTTTTACTGACGGCTTCGATGCACAAGAGCTTTGAGAAAAACATTGCTTCAGAAACATATGCAAGACTACCATAAACAACACCTGAAATCAGTTCTGAAGAAACGCTGAATTTTCTGAAACCAACCCAATCAGCCACAAACAAAGAATGCAAAGCTGAATCTTCAACAGAAGACAAATCATCTACAAACAAGGACTGCAGGCACTTCAGAGCAGAAACCTCAACAGAACACAAAACAATTGAATGCGGAAGGACGGCCACCAAAGGGGAATCGACTGGAACAGGGGAGGGGGCACAGGCTTGGATCCCCAAAGAATTGTAAAGAACAGGCGGAGGATCTGGGCCAGCACAGGGGGCGGGTTGTGGCTCCGGTGTCTTGAGAGGATTAGCGGATACCTCATTGCCCTGGCCTGAGAGGAAGGTGAGGGCGCGACGGCGGAAACGGGCGACCATTCCGGCCGGGTCTCTGGTCCTGCGGACGCAAGCCAAGGCTCGTCTCCTGAAATCCGAGGGAAGGAGGCTCTCGCCGGTGGTCGGGGAAGCGGCGAGCAGGGCTTCATCGCTTCCAGAATCGGGGGAAATTGGGGATTTTCTCACAATCGCTCTCTGGTTTTCGGTGTCGCCATTGTCGTCGCCAGAGAGGCGAAGCGACATGTTTTTCCGTTTCTCGCTCACTGCCCTCTTGAAATTCAGATCGTTTGGACTTTTGATGTTGATGATAATTTGCTGCTGAGGGAGAAGCCATAGGTGCAGAGAGGAGAGGGAGAGGTCAATCATGTTGATGTTGAGGGAGAAGCCACCACTTCTGCCACCACCACCAGCAAGGAAGAAGAAGAGGATAGGAAGAGAGGAGGCGGCGCGACATTGTGGTGAGTTGATGCATTGCAGATCTGCATATGTTTTTTATAATTATGCCTTTATGTGTTAGGTCACTAATACACATTACTGCAATTTTGGTCCGTTGATGCATTGCAGATTTCTTATGAAGCTTGTTCTGGAATAGATTTCCTACAGAGACACGCCTCTTCGCCAGAACAGCTAGCAGGTGGTGAGGTGCTGCTCCACAGAGGAACAGTGTGCAAGTAATAACACATGGATGATCCGCTGCATATTCTTATTTGGCCTTGTCGTGGTAGTGGTACTCACATGTATGATGAGATACATAGATTATGTTTATCAAATACTTCTTTTCATTTTTGAAATCTGTAGTATTTGTGGTAATTAATTGTGACTCTGTTTTAAATGGCAAGGTCGGTAAACTAGCAGCGAAGGTGTGGAGGTACCTAGCAGCCTTCCCGACGAGGGGACGCAAGGCAAGATCACAAGATTTCGTTCGCAAAAACCTCTCATATAAAGCAAGTACAAATTACATAAATCACATTTGGACATGGAGCCTCATCCATTGCCAAATAGATCACCTTTTGCATGGTGAGTCATAGTCATCTCATGTTTTTTAGTCAACATAATTATCTCCCTCTCCTCTTTCTTCCATGCTATGGATCCATTTTTCTTGTGTATTATTCCTACCAATAAGTAATAACACGTGAATGATCTGCTGCATATACTTATTTGGCCTTTTAGTGGTACTGGTACTCACATGGATGATGAGATACATAGATTAGATTTATCAAATACTTATTTGCATTTTCAAGATCTGTAATATTTGTGGTGACTAATTTTTACTCTGTTTTAAATGGCGAGGTTGGTAAACTAGCAGTGAAGGTGTGGAGGTACCTCGCAGCCTTGCCGACGAGGAGATGCAAGCAAGACAAGACAAAAGATTTAGTTAGCTGAAACCTCTCATATAAAGCAACTAAGCAAGTGCATATTACATACAAGTTTTGGACGTGGTCTTCTTTGGCCTTTTAGTGGTAGTGGTACTTACTTCACATATGTATGGGAATGCTTCTGGAACAATATTGGTCTTGGCTTATGTGTATGTTCTTATGTGAAAATGGTGAAAGTAGTTAAAAAGGAAATTGATTGTGAGTAATTGTGGCCTTATCTGCCTTTTTCATGGCCTAATCATCTAACTGAATGATTCCTTCTGCAGTTTAATTGTGTGCTGCTGGAAAGTATATCGTCCAATAAACATAGTTACGGAGGTGGTATCAGCTATCAGGTACAATTATTATTCGATTCTTCTTCAGTTCTTAGCTTATGTTGTGCACAAAAAAAATCCATTGTATTTCAGCTTTAATCTGGTGCCTGCCTCTCTTGGAACTCTGAATTTGACTACTGCCTTTGTTTGAAACAATGAATTTGACTACTACTTTGCTTAATCTCTTGTGAATCAGACACTAGAGAGTTCTACCGTTTCTGAGTTATTGATATTGTATGCTTATTAATTGATATATCGTAGGCGGTATTTACTTTTGTGGGCCTGATGCGTCCAAACCTATTACTTTCACCCTCCATATATGTGATAGGTAGTATACATCATATATATTCACTATGTGTCAAATTTCTGCTTGCCCAAATTTTTCTCCGCTTAGCAATTGATGTATTGCAACGCTGTGTCAAGAGAATTTCTCTGTTTCTTGACTGATGTATTAAATCTGGGAGGAACTTTATGCTAAAATCAAAGAATTTCTTCAGCTACATAAAACAGGAGTTCTGGCTTCCATTTTAGCTGCATGCCAGCGGCTTGAAATGTCTGGGATTTATATTTTCTATCTTCCCATTGTGGTATAATATATATGAAGAGTGACTTGGAAATTGCAAGTAGATGGTTACTCTGTCCCTGTAGCTTCTTTAGGAGTGAGATATTTATGCTGGTTGCATCTAGAGATGCTTGCTAAGATGAATAGCTCGGATGAATTTTGTTTCAGGAAGGTTGTCTTCTTTATTTGTATGGGTGATTATAGGACACATATATATTTATCACATACTGTTTCTCTTCTTTATTTTGTACAAACCTAAAGCCAATGTTGGTTTCAGTTCATACTGGTTTCCTAGATCAATTTCTAGGTCAGGCCTGACTATATATTTGTGAGGTAATTTCTTTGATTTAAATCAATTTTGTAGGATGCAGACTGAAAGCTTACGTTTCCTACAAATTAAAAGCTACAAAATTGATCAAACATATTATCAAGTACACAATTTAGTTTATTGTGGCAATTTAGTATGGCTGATAAAAATTTGATTGTTTTTAGTTTAATTCCCATTTACTGTTCTGGTGTTGTTTGAGCATTTTGATAGTACCGAGCTTCCTTTCTTCAGGAACATAAGGTCAAGAAAAGATACCCATGCTGTTTGGTACCTTACAGAAGATGCATTATGTGATGCTCTCAGAAACTGCAGCAAGATTTTTACAGGTATATATTGCCAGATTGGTTTGGATTCTGAAACCTGGTAGGAAAATGCCATCTTTCACAAAATGAAATTACCCCTGCATAGCTGCCGAGGGAGGCCCTGTCGTGGACTGGCCGAGACTGTCGGGCATCGTGTTGAAGTTTCTTCAGAGGTATATCCCTTGTTTCGTGTGACTGATTTTACAAGGTTAGATTCAGCGATTCGTTGTTGTCGCATTCACATGGTGTCGCAAGATCTAGAGGTTGCGATATACTTTGTCAACCAATGTATTTTTATAAACATTACCTTCTCATTACTGTGTTCACTTCTATGTGAAGAAATTACTCTTAGTTTCAGACTGTATAATTCTGTTTTTAGAACCTATATGTGTTACTCTAACTTCTGGAACTACTTAAACTCCCAGGCCTTTCTTTAAAAGGGGATGCCTACTTGGCCTTCGGTATCACCTCAGCCCTTGCTGGCCACAACCGCTATCTGCAAGGATCATTACAGTTTACTTTCTCTGGTTTGGCTTGCATTCTCGTGCTGCAGAAAATGATTGTGGGCTGCTGGCAGTAGTTACAGGTTTGTTCTCCCCATAAAATGATTGTGGACTATGCTCTCCTCTTGTCATCTACCATGACAATTATAAATTGGTCACCAATAAGACAATCCATTACATGTTATATAAAATGAAACGAGACGCTCCTGAAAGTATTAGGTTAGTCTACTAGATGATATTTGATTCATGCTTACATATCTCGCTATTATCTGAGAACGGCCGTGGAGCAAGTTTTGTCAGTCGTTTTTTCCCACTAATGTTACCATGTTTGAAACTTGTAGGTATTCTTCTAATATTTTGTTTAGAATCTTGTGACGGTCCTATTTATAGTCTCAAGGTATATCGCCATTGCTGGCTGGAATCAGGAATTATCACCAAGCTTCTGAATATTGTATTGTCGACAACAGGTATTATCACTTTCTATTTTATTTTGCTATGGGAGTGAACTTGCCAATGATGAATTACCCCATCATATTTGATATTTGTATCTATATCAAATGAATCTAAATTCACAAAATATTAAATTACTGAGTAGTGGTGTCATTCTTGGCAGAAATTATTGGATCAAGAGGTGGACTTCAGTGATTCTACCATATGTCTTATGTATATGTTCTTATGTGAAAATGATAAAAGTAGTTAAAAGGAAAATGGACTCTGAGTTATTATTGCCTTATCTGCATTTTTTTCTTGACCTAATCATCTAACAGAATGATTGCAGCTGCAGTTCAATGGTGTGCTGCTGAAAAGTATTATCATTCAACAAAAAATAGTTATGGAAATGGTATAACCTATCAGGTACCATCATCATTCAGTTCTTCAATTTTAGCTTATGTTGTGTACAATTGTTTTTCATTTTTTGTCTTAAATTTGGTGACTATCTTTGTTTGAACTCTGAATTTGACTGCTGCCTTGAACACTGAATTTGACTACCGCCTTTGCTTAATCTCTTGTGAAGCAGACACTAGAAGTTCTACTGTTTTTTAGTTATTAATATTGTATGCTTGTTGATTGTTATGTTGGAGCGGTATTTACTTGTGTGCACCTCATGCATCCAAACATATTACTTCCATACTCCATATATGTGATAGGTAGTATACAACATATATCTATTCAATTTGTGTCAAATTGCTGCTTGTGATCCTCTCAGCCAAGTTTTTCTCCGGTTAGCACTTGATGTATTGCAACGTTGTGTCAACAGAACTTGCTTTCTTTCGTGACAGATGTATCAGCTAGGGTTATACAGAACTTGCTTTCTTTCGTGACAGATGTGTGTACTGAAACAAAAAGAGCTTATGAAAATAATATGGCCTTGATTTCGGTAGTTGCGCAGTTGCGCAACGGGTCATCTAGGGTCAGCTAGGATTATGCTGATAAATTTATTTTCACTTGATTGGTTCCAGGTCGGTGCTCACCATAAGTTGTCCGAGGGGGGCTGGTGTGATTGATCCCAGTGCCAAGCTAAGAACTGATTTTGAAGGTTAGTGATAACAGTTCGTCTTCCTGATACTCTTTGTTGCCTTCGCAGTTTGTAGTTTCAGTATCAATCATGATATGTATATGCGCTATTTCTTTTATTGCTCCAGTTAATATGAGGCCACCCTTTTCATTCACTGGGCAATGACAGGTGTAAGTCCAAAGATGCGGGGTATGTTCCAAAGAAGATAAATGGTAGATTACTTGATTTCTAGAAGATGGTATCAGTGTTGTGCCATTTTAACCAGGATTTTAAAAACTTGCACCGGTGTACTGTGTTTTTGTATTATTGTGTAAGGGCGAATAATAAGATTATTAATCGTTGAGATTCTGCTTTGAACTAAATGGTAGATTACTTGATTTCTTTGATTTGCTTACTCTAATTTATATAAAAAATCATTCATTCCTTTACTTTAAGGAAGACATGCACTACTTATTTTATTGTTGTCATCTTTCTTCTATACTTTCTCTTGCTATGAATTAAACGATGAAAGCTACCTGAAGCGTCCCTTTTAGTTTCTTAAATAAGTTCCTTCACGTTAACAGTAATGTGACATGCACACACATATGCTGCTAAACAATATGGTCTTTGCATCCGGCAGTTCCGTAGTCGCGCAACGGGTCATGTGGATGTGCTACTGCTCTGTTCTAATTAGATGCTGAAATTTGTTTATTGTGGTTTCATGTGGATGTGCTACCAGTCTGTTCCTTTTTGAATTTGATATCTGCCTATGTTTAAACATTGTCGACGTATGGCTGCTTATTTACATAATGTAAGTGCAACTTTCAAATTTTTATTGTTTCTGAAACTGTCAATTTAGACATGAAAATGAAACGATTCTTTTTGTTTAGGTACATAACTTTCGATATCAAATGATAACAGTGCTACATACAAATTATGGGTTTCTATATGGTATAAGTTAAATGAATGCAAATAAAATTAATTAGTTTTCACCAATGAATAAAGCGTGTGGCAACAATGTGGTAGTTGCATCCGGCGGTTGCGCAGTCGCGCAACGGGTCATCTAGTGAGAGGAAAGCATCCGGTCTCCTTGATCCGTCATGGCATTCAGCAGCCGCAGGTGAGTGCAGCCTCTGTTAAACCTTGGAGTAAACCACCAGCTGGCTGGGTGTCCGTCACCATCGACGGATCTTTCCGAGATACAGACCAGGCTGCTGGGCTGGGCATAGTTCTACGAGATGAATATGGACTGACGATCTCTACGTCATGTCACTTCCTACAAGATTGTGAGAGCCCGCTGGAAGCGGAAACGAGAGCATGTGCTGAAGGTCTCAAGTTGGCGCTCATTCATTCACAGCTTCCGATCAGAGTGGAGACGGATTGTACTCAATTAATCGCGATGCTCTCTTCTACTGGAGTAGAACGCTCTCCTCTACTTCATTTAGTATCAGACATTAAGCTTTTGTTTTCAGGCATTAGGGAGTGCTCTTTTGTAAAGGTGCAACGTAGTCAGGTTAGGGTTAGCCACCACCTAGCAAACCTTGCTAGGATGGAACGCTGTTCTCAAGTTTGGATCGGTTCGGACCTGAAGAAATTCTTCAGTTGCTTAAACTAGATCGTTGTGTAACCCTTCCTGATTAATAAAGTTCTTGTTCTATCTGCAAAAAAAAAGGTAAAACATCTTATATTAAAAACGGAGGGAGTACCTCCTTTGCGTGCCACATGTACACAGCATTACGATCATGGCGATTCTACATGCAAGTTGGCTGCGCAGGATTTTTTTTTGCTAGGTATGCGCACGGTGTTCCCAGGAGCTAACGGAATGCTCCATGGAAAACTCGTCTATTCCAAAGCCAACGCCTAGAGAAAACTGGGCCTGCTTCCATTCGCGCCCAAATATATGAGTTGTTTGATTATCTTTGGCGTCTTCGTAAAATGCTGATCACCCGCGTGGGATTCGAAACAGGACAAAGAGATGACATAATATTACTAGATGACAAGATTCATCATCTATACTACTACTCCCTCCGTTCGGATTTAATTGACACACATTCTGTTACACATGGATATAGGATTTGCCATTCGATTTGCGATTTGGCATTTGGGCTCATCTACCGAACTCCTGCAGATTTAGAGTGACGCGTCTTTTGCCAGTCGATTTGCGATTCGCTGGGCGTCCGCGCATATAGGCTTCTCTCTGAAAACCTGAATTCACACAACTGCTCGCTCCGGGATGTACGGGGGCGATCTTGGGGCGTCGGCGCGTCGCCATCGCCGGGCGACCTTGGCGCCGGCGGCGTGGGGCTGTCGTTCTACGGGTTCGAGGTTTGCGTGCCTGGGCGGGTTAGTCGCTGAGCCGTCCGCGACGGGGCTGGACGCCGGGTCGGAGGCGGCGTCGTCGTGCGAGTCGGACCCGGAGGCGGAGAGCCTCGGAGATGCAGACCACGTCGCCGTGCGAGTCGCACTCGACTCGTTGAATGAGGAAGGACCGACGCGCAGGAGCTCCTCGCCGGTCAGCCGCCCGGCAAGACCAGATGCGGTCCTTGTCGACGAGTTCTGGGCGACCGCGGGTTTCCCGTCGCCGTCGAGCCGTACATGGGAGCGAGGTTCGTCGTCGGCGACAGGTGAGGTTTCTGATGGTTTTTTCGTGTGCAGATCGGAGCCGGGACGACGGACTGTCGCGACGCCGCCGGCGAGCCGAGGCGCGAACTCCTCGCCATCCGGTCTTCGTCTAGCTCGGGCGCCGCCGCGCATGGGGCCGTGGCGTGGCCCCCTCCCTCCTCGCCGGGTCACGCCACCGCCAGTGTTCGGGGTCTTCCTCGACAAGGCCGTTGCAGCGCGGAACGGGCTGTCCTCGACAGGAACGCCGTCGCTCGCGGTGGAGGCTTCGAGTTCGTCGACGCTGGCAGATCCTTCGATCACGGAGCGGGAAGCGGAGCCATTTTCGAACTCCATGCAGGTGGGGCCACGGTGTCAGGCGGAGGATCGAGTCCGTCCAAATCAGTGGGCTCATCTCCACCGTCCGCGCAGACCTAGCCCTAGCTCGTCTGCGTTGCGATTCTGCCTCAGCGATCAATCGCATAGCCGCCATCGCCCCGTCTCCGACTCAAGCGCCTCGCCAAGCTCGTCGTCGACTTCTCGTGCATCGTCGCTGGCACACCGGTGGGAGAGGTCCTTCTCCGCCGTTGCGGCGATTCCCGCTCGCCCCATGGCGGCTCCGCCGCGCCAGCAGCAGGGTGGGGCGCCTCGGATGCCCGCACCTCGTCCAGTCGCTCCTGCTCCGGTCCCTCTCCATCAGCAGCAACTTCCTGCTCCGGTTCCTCTCCAACAGCAGCAGTTCGTGGGCCAGGGAGCCGGGGCCGGGGGGCAGCACGCCGGAGTGCTCCCGCAATCCGCAGCCGGGCCGGTCCCCGTCGTGCCGGTCAGTTCATGCCTCCCCAGGGCCTGCCGATGTACCGACCGCTGCAGAACCCCTCAAGGCAGCCAGGTCCTCCGGCGTACGCCGCTCCTCCGCAGCAGATGCAATACCAGGGGCCGCCTTTCGTGCCGATGCCGCCCTTCGGATACATGCCGATGCAGCAGCAGCCGCCGATGCAACGGCAGCCTCCGCTTGCGCAGCCAGCGAGTCAGGGTCCGAGGCCAAAAAGGAAGAAGAAAGGGGTGCCGCAGCCACAGCTCCAACCGCAGCAGCCTATCCAGGCCGTGGTGCCCCTTGCGCAGCAACAGCCGCCGCCAGTTCTGCAGCCTCAGTTTTTCTCGCCGCCTACGGTTCCGTTGCAGGGTCTGCAGGTGTCAGCTCCGTTGACTGGGCCAGTTGCCGGAATTGCTACCCCGGATGGTGTTCCTATGACAGTCGTTTCCGGTGTGCAGGAGGGGACGAAGTCTGGGGTCGGTAGTAAAGCCAAGAAGCAACCTAAGTGCTGGAAGTGTGGGGTTGATGCGCACACAACTAAGGGATGCCCGGTGCAGCATTACTGTCTCGTGTGTGATAACGGGGCTCATCCGACTTTCAGGTGCCCAACTCTTCGGCTCCCTAGGCCCACAGCGTTCACGGCTGGCTATGGCACTGAGGAGACGATTTTCACGCAGCTTCCGGATAGTGTGTACAAGCCTCACTTGCTTCCTGCGAGCTCGCCCACAACACTGGTGAAGATTGTAGGGGACTCGGTGCCTGCGACAGCCGTTCAGAGCTTGATATCCAGGATGTGTCCATCGAGCTAGTCGTGGACTTGGGAGGTAATTTCACATGGTACTGATGCCTTTCTTATTGGTTTCCCTTCTGTCGGGGATCTTCAGCGGATGGACGGGATGCAGATGGGTGTTCCGGGTTACAAGGCTACAGCCACTATTTCCGTCTGGAAGAGGCAAGATGTTCTCCCTATGAGGGTGCTTGAGCAGGTGTGGGTCCATGTCCAGGGGGTTCCGTATCCGTTGAGGCATTTTCTTGGTATTTGGGCTGTTGGTTCCTTGATTGGGACGACTCTGGATGTTGATCTTGTCACGCTGAGGAGTCGAGGCATTGTGCGTATCCTCGTTGCGATGCCTTGCTCCAAACCCCTGGACAAGCAACAGGACCACATTGGACCTTATGTTGGCACGGCCTGTGTGGTTAAGTTGAAAGAGTATGCTTTCGTTTTTCGGCGAGAGACACCGGAGTTTGTCCCTGATGCAGAGTTTGTTCCTTATTTCTGGCGCCGTAAGGGAGATGAGGCTGATGATGAGGCCGAGGGTGCCGAGGAGGGTTTGGAGGACTCCATGGGTAATCCTAGCATGAGCACGTCACATAATACAAGGATGGACGTGGATTCGAGCCACTCCTCGGGGGCGGCGAATACTGGGAAGACCGTGGCCAATTTTGCTATCACTCCGTATAATCCAAACCCGCAAACTCCACGTGGGATCGAGATCATAGCAAAGATTCACCGGGTCTCTCCAAGTCTACTGCGTCCGATCGAGGCTGAGAGCACATCTCAAGGCGTGGCAGCTGCCCCTGGTGTCTCTGTTAATCAGGCAAAGTTGGTTGCTAACGCTTGTCTGCAGAAGAGCTTTGCTGGGCCAGGTGGGCGACAGACAGCGGAGTACAGCGCGGGGGCGATGCATTCCGGCCCAGCACGGGCGCCAGAGCCCCAGTCTTCTGGGCTGGCGACGGACGCCGTGACGGCAGCGGAGCCGCTGGTGGCCCAGCCAGGCCGCGCGCGGGCGTCGGAGAGTGGCCCATCCGGGTCGCTTCTGGTCAGGGAGGCCTCGTGGAGTCCAGGAACAGCATGGAGGCCGTGCAGATGTTGCACCAGGCCGCCTCGGAGCCAGGCCTGGGCACGTTTTCTGTGGGCTCTCCTGCTGGGCCGGAGCAACAGGAGGGGGGCGCTGTGCAGGTCTCCGGGGGAGTTTTTCTTCTTCGACACCTCCCTCGGATGGACTTGTTGTAGGAGCTGTGGGGACGGGTGAGGTATCGACTCCGACAAATACTCACCCGCCTCCCGCTGCTGAGGCGATAGCTGGGTCGGCTGCTACTTCGACAATGCAGACCCAGGTTATTGCTTCCCCGATGGCTACGTACACGGAGGGAGGCTCCATCACCCCGTCCACACCTTCACCCAGGATGGTGGGCTTCTCCGATGGGGTTTCCACGCCCCGTCGTAGCGAGAGGTTCGGGGCGGCGGTGGACGGGGCTTCTGCGACGGATGAGGACTCCTTGAGGAAGGCCATGCGTCGCAAAGCGGTGCGCAACTTAGACTACTCTGGTACGGAAATGAATTCGAATTCCATTTTGTCTTTTTCTACTCAGTCGATTCATTCAAAGCTTAATAGGATAGGTGTCAATCTTGGTAATAATAAAAAGGAAGTACTTGTTTCAACTAGTGTCTTGAGGCATATGGAGTTTGACCGTCTTACGGTTATTCCTAAAGCTTCGACTGTGTTGACTTCCACCTATGTGGATGAAGAGGAAGCGATTGCCACATCAGATGGTCAGCTTCTTTCTCATCTAATCGGTGAAGTGTTGGAGGGTGGTTTGGATGATGACGGTTTGAGCTCATTGTATGAGTTAAAAGCATCCGGTCGGAAATCTCAATCTAACTCCAACAAGTCGTCCCGGAAAAGGGCAAAGTTATCCAAATCCCCCAAGGTTTCCCAATGAATGGCATGTTCGCAAATAGCAGAGGTCTTGGTGACTTGGCTAAATATTTGCACTTTGCTGGTTGCATTCGGGACCATAATTTGGATTTCTTAGCTATTTCTGAGACGGGAAGACGTGAGTTCTCACAATCTCTATTGAACCGACTTTCAGGCGGTATAGATTTTGAGTGGTACTTGCGCCCTCCCCATGGCCGCTCCGGAGGCATCTTACTAGGGATCAGGACAGATACCATGGAAGTGTTGGATGTTACGGATGGTGATTTTCACATTAAAATGCACATCCGTAATAAATCCGACAATTTCATTTGGAGTCTTGTTACCGTGTATGGGCCGGCTCAGGAGGTGGCTAAGACCGCTTTTCTCTGTGAAATGGTAAATTTGGCAAAAGATAACCCTCACCTTTGATCATTGGAGGGGATTTCAACTTGCTTCGTTTTCCATTTGAGAAAAGTAGGGGTCGTTTCGACAACCGTTGGCCTCTTTTGTTCAATGCAGTCATTGACAGCTTGAATTTAAGAGAGATAACAATGGTCGGGAGACAGTTCACGTGGGCTAATTCTCTCCCGGAACCCACATACGAAAAGCTAGATCGTGTACTGATGGATACTGATTGGGAAGCGAGGTTCCCATTGGTGTCGGTACGGGCTCTGAACGTATTGAGGGATTGTCGGACCATGCTCCCATTCTTTTGACCACTGGAACACCCAGGCCACAATGTAAACCACGTTTCAAGTTTGAACTTGGGTGGCTGCATCGTGAGGGGTTCCATGAGATGGTTAAAAGAATTTGGGAAAGACCGGTTGCTGGTGATACGCCGATTCAGAGGTGGAATAATAAAATCCGTGCTCTACGCACACACCTTGTTGGTTGGGCTCGTCATATACTGGTTTACTTAAAAAAGAAAAGATACGGCTATCCTCGATTATTGATGCTCTAGAGGCTTTAGCAAAAGTCGTTTGCTATCCGCGCAAGAGATTGAGTTAAAAAGCCAATCAATGCACAGATAGCGAAACTACTGCGCGAGGAGGAGTTAAAATGGTATCAACGTTCCAAAGCCCAGTTCATCCTAGAAGGGGATTCGAATACTCGCTATTTCCATAGTATTGCCAATGGCAGACACAGGAAAAAGCGTATTCATTCTCTAGTCCAGGAAGAGGGAACGATTGAGGGCCATGAGCAACTAAAGTCGTATATTACAAATTACTATAAAGTCCTGTTCGGAGCCCCAGAGGAAGGAAACTTTACACTGGATGAGTCTCGAACAGGGGATATACCCCAGGTTTCAGACGAGGAAAATAGCCTACTTACTAACCTCTATTCAGAGGATGAGGTAAGAAAGGCGGTTTTCCAAATGAAACATAATTCAGCACCTGGTCCTGATGGCTTCCCGGCTGAGTTCTACCAGAACTTTTGGGATGTCATCAAGCCTGATCTGCTACAACTGTTCGCATGTCTTCATGATGGACAATTAGAGTTGTTTCGTCTCAATTTTGGTGAGATAATCTTATTACCTAAGGATTCAACAATACAGACCTATATGCCTCCTTAACGTTAGCTTTAAGATATTTACCAAAGTTGCTACGATTCGACTGAACAGTGTGGCGGATCATGTGGTTCGTCCGTCTCAGACGGCTTTTATGCAAGGTCGCAACATTCTGGATGGAGTGGCAATTTTGCATGAAACGGTTCACGAATTACATAGGAAAAAGCTGAATGGGGTAATCCTTAAAATTGATTTTGAGAAGGCTTATGATAAAGTCAATTGGTCTTTTCTTCAACAGACCCTCAGAATGAAAGGTTTTTCAACTGAGTGGAGAGCGTTAATAGATAGCTTTGTTTCTGGAGGAAGTGTAGCCATTAAAGTCAATGATGACACTGGCAAATACTTTCAAACGAAAAAAGGCTTAGACAAGGTGACCCGTTATCGCCAATATTATTTAATATAGTGGCTGATATGTTGGCTATCTTGATTGAACGCGCTAAAAATGAGGGCCAAATTGAGGGAGTGATTCCACATCTAGTTGATGGTGGTTTATCGATTCTTCAATATGCCGACGACACAATTTTTTTATGGAACATGACATTGAAAAGCTCGTAATTTAAAGCTGATTTTGTCAGCATTCGAGCAACTTTCGGGTCTGAAGATAAATTTCCATAAAAGTGAACTGTTTTGCTTCGGCGAGGCTCAAGAAAACGCCGCCTTGTATGCCGAACTTTTTGGATGTGAGCAAGGACAATTTCCTATCAACTATTTGGGTATTCCGATTCATTATCGGAGACTTACAAATGCTGAGTGGAAA
Organism: Poa pratensis; assembly: GCA_947311845.1. NCBI lineage: Eukaryota > Viridiplantae > Streptophyta > Magnoliopsida > Poales > Poaceae > Poa > Poa pratensis. The sequence continues at coordinate 42,190,442 of CAMZMU010000055.1, read as the reverse complement.
AAGGTGGAGGAAAGACTACAATTACGTTTAAATAGCTGGAAAGGCAAACTCTTATCCCTAGGTGGAAGATTGGTTCTCATAAATTCGGTACTAACTAATATGGTACTGTATATGATTTCATTCTTCCAATTGCCCAAAGGAGTCTTAAAACGATTGGATTATTTCCGGTCTAGATTTTTTTGGCAAGGGGATTGTGAGAAGAAAAAATATCGTCTGACTAAGTGGAGTGTGGTTTGCTGCCCTAAAGACCAAGGAGGGCTCGGAGTTCATGACCTTGAGGTCAAGAACAGAGCCTTGCTGGGTAAATGGCTCTTCAAGCTTCTTTCGGAAGATGGAGTTTGGCAAACCCTCCTTAGGAGAAAGTACGTGGGATCTCAAGCCGTATCTCAGGTTCTCTGGAAACCTGGCGATTCGCACTTCTGGGCTGGCCTTATGGCTACAAAGAAGTTCTTTTTCCCACATGGATCTTTCTCAATTAGGGATGGATCGGAAATTCGATTCTGGGAGGATAAATGGCTAGGCCAATTTACCCTCAGAGAACAATATCCGGCTCTATATGCGATTGTACGAAACAAGGGTGACACGATCGCTAAGGTGTTGGGTACCTCCCCACCAAATGTTTCGTTCAGAAGAAGTTTATTTGGAACAAGACAAGCATCCTGGAATGCTTTGCTCATCCGATTGGATTCCATCCATGTGTCGGAAGGTCCAGATAAATTTCGATGGAATCTTACGAAGAATGGTAAATTCTCGGTTGATTCTATGTATAGAGATTTAATCTTACCCGAAGTCCCAGTCGATATTAAGGATAATAACAAAATTTGGAAGATGAAGATCCGCTAAAAACTAAGGTGTTTGCGTGGTATCTCCGTCGAGGTGTAATTCTTACAAAAGATAATCTTGCCAAACGCAACTGGCACGGAAGTAAAAAGTGCGTATTCTGTCAACATGACGAGACTATTACACACCTTTTCTTTCAGTACGAGTTCGCTAGGTCTATATGGTCAGCCATCCAGATAGGTTCTACCTTACATCCCCCGCGTTCCGTTGCAAATATTTTTGGCAACTGGTTAAACGGGGTAGATCCTAGGTTTAAACTCTTCAGTAGGGTGGGAGCGATTGCCGTTATTTGGTCGCTGTGGCTATGTAGAAATGACAAGGTTTTTAACGATAAAGATGCTTCCATTATGCAGGTTATCTATCGGTGTATAGCTACGATACGAGCATGGTCGGCACTGCAGCGTGTGGAGCACCGGGACTTGTTTTTGGAGGTGGCGTCACGTTTGGAGGCTGCGGTCAGGGAGTTATTCTCCCGGCATGGATGGCAACATAGTCTCCGGATAGACCTACCAGCATCTTAGGCGGCTTTACAATTTCTCATGATGATATGTAATTCGTCTTTTAATTTCAGCATTAGATTCTCTTGAACTCGTGAACTTGTGGCTGTGTGCATCCTAGTTATGCAGAGGCCGGGTGTAATGCTTAAAACGTTTAAGTAATAAAATTCCCTTTATCAAAAAAAAAGATATATCTAGACATCAAACAAGTATAGATACATCCATATTTAGACAAAACCAAGTCAATTAATTTGGAACGGAGGGAGTATTAAACAAGCGAACTTTATCTTTCTTAAAGCTACCCGGGAACGTACACAGACAGACTAGTACCACCAGACCGCTCCACTTACGTAGATCGAACGGCCCAGATTAATCTAGCCCAAATCCGTGTGCGCGTAGCGATTATATTTGGCAGACAATGTTCTGCCGAGTGGAGGAATTTCCCAACTGCGCACAAGGGCATATGGCGCCAAGGCGATCCGACGGCCCAGATTCGCCGTTGACCGGTCAATTTTTGTCCACGAATCTAGGTCGTCGGATCGCCGAAACGGATGGTCCAGATATGCCCTTGGCGCCATATGCCCTTGTAATGTTCATTTCCGGCCCAGGTCCTCATCTCCTCCATAAATTTCTCCCATCTAACCGGCCCGCATAATCTCCGCCATCGCACGCCCATCGTCATCGTCATATGCCGCGTGGTCCTCGCGGCCACCACAGATGCCGACGACCGGCCGCCGTAGCCCGTAGGCGCTGAGGACTGATCACAGTTCGGATGCCGCCGCCACCCCCGCCGAGCCATGATCCAGCACCACCTTGCTCATGCCGCCGTCCTCACCCCATCGTCGTGCGCCCCTGCCCATCATCTGTCCTCGCCTCGCGGCTGGCAGCCTGCCCGTCCGCTCGCGTATTCCCATCGAGGAAGACGACGAGAACCTCAGGCACGTCAACGTGCTCGCCAGTAGTTACGCGCTCAGGCCCTTCATCCCTTAGTGCAATCGCCATGTGCTTCTCCGCTGGTGCAGTCGTACAAACATCTTGCAAGTATGTGGCCGTCAATCTAATTGCTGCCTTTCTCTGCACTTTCAGTTGCTTTCTCACGGTAACCTGAAGATGCATCTTTTTTAATGTAATTTATTATAGCTCACAATTACAGATTACTGTAATGCATAATTTTACTTGGCATGTGTAAGCAAAACGTTCTTACAGGACATCATGTTCACTTCAAACATGTCAAGCAATTTAACATACAAGGTAGAGAAGTTTATAGCGTACAACATACACATGCAAGCATCGGCCATGATTTCTCGCTTTATTTGCTGACGATTGCCTAACCTTTGTGAAAGCTGGTGGGATGAGTGAACAGATATTGAATTCCATCCTTGATGCTTATAGCCTTGTTCTGGCCAGAGTGCTAATAAAATGAACAGTTTGGTGTTTTCCAGGACGCACAGTACAGATCATATTCTTTTGAGGTGAAGACTGAATTGCCAATAGAGTGGGAGGCTCTTTCACAGAGATATCAGGTCTGCCAACAGCTTCATGGCGCTAATTATATAACACTCTGAGCATGTACTGGGGACTTGGAGAGGGCTCAATCTAAAGAACATGGGTGGTGTGAAAGTAAATTGTTTACTTGCCTGAATGCCGGCCCTGGTGTCCAGGCCTGCTAACTGTATTTATATGCAGGGTGTTCTGCTAGGAAAGAAAAGATACTAGCTTTGGAATTTAGGTTTCGCATTGTGTTTTGTTGCCATGCATGCACGCGATTTTCAAGGTACTGTAATGAAGATAATCTCATGGACCTTGATTGTCTTTAAATATGCAGTTGGACAGAGATTTATCCTTTACTACATAGACTTTCAAATCATTTTGAAGAAATCCACCTTGAAACCCATAGGTTTGCAAAATTAGTCTGATATTTTGCATGTCGGCAACTTTCGTCCATAACCATCCATGCTTGAGCCTGTAGTGGTGATTGTTAAAGTTTTTTTCTACACACTATTTCTTCTTTTGCCAAACCCAATGCAAGTTAAATCATATAAATGCTATTAGCATCATATGGAGGTATATTTGACGGATCTAATTTTCCGTCTCATGTAATCTCAGCATATGCAATGTTATTACAGTAACAATTACATGACTCTTATTCAAATACTGCAGTCCTTGTTTTATCACAATATCCCTCATTGAAAAATAACGTTATTTGCTTGATTAAATGGATGGAATCAGACTAGGGAAAGTTCATGCTGAATGAGTATTGTTCTCAGTCACAAGGAATTTATGAAAACTGGTTGTTGCAGAAGTTACGTACAGGTTAGTAAACTTTGTCACAATTGGTCAGTATTTACACAGAAGATGGGTTGATCTCATTTTTGTATTTCATGTCAAATAGGGCTACGGGTGATGAAGGAAAGAACAATTGTATTCTTGTGAGTGGTGCTGCTAAAAAAAATTATGAGGCATATTGCTTATTTGTAAACAAAGGTGTTGCATTAGAACTAATTCAGTTTGAAGCGTAGATTACAGGGGTTTCGTGAGGTCTCTTGACTCTTTACCTCTCACACGTCCACATGTATATATAATGATCAGAATACAAGTTACAAACACGACTCTATACGTATACACGTACGCTAGACTGAATAATACTCTAACAAATTAACTTTAAAAGTTTGGTCAATTATGCTTGACATTTGTCCTGTCATTGCAAGGTATGCACGGGAATACACGCAGTCCATCAGGTAGAGGCTGTCGGACACGTCTTCCATCACAAACATCAAGGTAGGCAAAGAAGTTCGGGAAAAAGCTTCAGTATATTGACGGCAATGATATTAAGCTTCAGGCCAAGTGGAGGATTCTCTTATTCCTGTGAGTAGTTTCTGAATTTTTTCTTAGCAGTTATATTAAACATGGGTGTGATTTTAGAAAAATCACATTCAAATAAATTTTCCCATGTTAGCCTGTTTGTTATCTCTGTAAAATAAAAACCCATCTTTCGATATCATTAATTTCATTGTTATGATTGGAGTTTTAAGAGTCTTTTTCAATTTTCATGGTTTTTGCTTGGTCGACATTGTGTTCCTCTTGGAACGACGAATCACATATGTCATCTTCTAATTGGAATGGGGTACATACTCTATTCTAGGGCCTAATTAAGCAACTACGCCCGAGGTAATTATCACCATGTACTGCCTAAATCTCAATAATGTTTTATTCCTTTAATGGTTTTCTGAACTTTTGAAGTTTTCATTTGCTTTTTTCCCACATATGCTTTTTAACCGTGCAAATATTTTCTAATGGTTTATATTTTCTGATCATCTCTACAGATATCTATTCTAATTTGGATTGTCAAGGCGGTTCTCTGCGTTGTAAATCTTCGAGATGGTAGGACATCTACATGGTATAGCAGGCATACAAGATTCATCTGTATCATTTTTTAGGAAAGACCAAACATATTGGCTGTAAGTATTCGTAAGCTATCCTCGACACTTTTACGTGATGCACTTGTGTATGATAATCCATTGTGTCGAACATAAATTCTACCGAAATGACGGATCACAGTCTATTCTGCATTGGTGGTATAAGATATGGACACGTTGTGCGAGAAGAACTTTTTTCTTTAATATTGTAGTGAGTTTTGAAGCTATATAAATTCAAATTGAATGACACTAACAAAATACAAAAAAACATGCTCAAACAAGGATGGTGCAGGTGCAGCATTTCATGGTTTACATTGCATCGGTTGCATTAAGAAAGACGTGTGTTGCACGTGCACGCTAATTAGTACGAGAAAACAGAGCTATGCCCTTGCCTCATAGAGCCAACTGTCTGTACATAAAATTTGTTTTTTTTTTGGGATAGCACATAAAATTTGCTTTTTTTTTTAGGGCCAACTCGTGTTTTGCGGTGTTTTTGGACTGGGCCGGGATAATACCTAGCAAACCCACTCAAAACTCCTGTGCCAAACAAGCCCTAATGTGTCACAGTTTCTTTGCAGTCGACAAAAAGCTACTAGTACTACAATGTATGGATAATGATCAAGTAGAATAAAAGCATCACTGCAAAAGTAACTCGTACCAGCAAAGCGATCACCATAGTCATCCGTATAAAATGAACTGCAAACCGACAGTGCTAGCTGGCTACTCATCATTGAAAGTGACGTGCCGCCGCGCCACTTTGTAGGAGTATGTGCGTACACGTATGACAACGCAGACTCCACTGTACGATGCGTACCAGACTACCAGCAATGTCGTGCTCCTAACGAACGGAGTTGAGAAAATTAAACCACCACAATTGGTGACTAAGCTTAAAAAAATCACCGATTTTTTCCTCTTTCGCAAATCATCACCAGTATTTGTTGACAACATGACAGAAAATATTGATTTTGCCTGTTAACTCGTTTAACCATGATGGGGCCACTGTCAGTCATGACGTGGCATTTTTTGATGTATCGCGGAAACGGCCATTAACGGCACCGGGTCAGAGAGGTTTAGGTTCGAACGAGTCCTCCTTCCTCCGTGCCCGACCTCACTCTGTCTGCGCTCTGTCTCTCTCAAGTCCGGCCGGCGATTTCACGGCGAGCTGCTCCTCCACCGCTCCCGCCATGCCTTTGTGGAACGACGGCGAGACCGACACCGATAGTCTCTACTCGGAAGCTGAGGTGAGTCCTCTCTTTGTATTAGGGTTAGGGTTTCACCCGATTTGTCTTCGTCCTTCTCTCGTGCTGGCGATTTTTCTTCGATTTGAGCTTTGCTTCATTCTGATAGAGCTTTATTTGAGCGACTGTAGGCCCCCCTGACCATCTACGATTCCGATTTCTGCGGCCTCGAAGAGGATGAGAAGCGGCTGTGTAACTCCCGCGGACAATTTGAGAAATCTGTGGCATTTGAGAGTTCTGACAATGGTAGAAGGTTTCTTGGATGTGGATCTGTGGTCAGTATTAGTTTCTGATTATTTTGTTAACTACTCCCTCCATTTTTTAATATAAGATGTTTTAGCTAGCTCACATGTTGACTAGGTGCACACCCAAATAAGTGTACATACACACTAAAACGTGTCTATATACATATTGACACATGTGAATGTGGATAAAAGCTAAAACATCTTATATTTATGAACGGAGGGAGTAGCTGGTAGCTTATTTGTGCAGTATAAATATTTGTCGTCAGTATATATTGCACCTTATACAAGAAAACTAATGTGCTACTGATTATATATTGTCTAACTAGCTGGTAACAAATTTGTGTAAATTTCTTAGTGTAATTTTCTGACATAATTATTACACTGCTGGTAATAATTTTATACTGCACCTTATACAAGAAAACTGCTAATGTGCTACTGGTTATATATTGTTAACTAGCTGGTATATTATTTGTGTAATTTTCTTAGTGTTTTTTCCTTGAGAAATAACTTTACACCGCTGGTAATAATTTGGAGTGTACTGTTCTGAAATATTTTGTGTATAAACATTAGGATGGAGCTGGATGTGGGACAGTAGAGTGGGTTGACCCAGAATGGCCTATGTCACTTAAGAAGGCTGTGTGGTTTTATTTTGTACTTCAAACTATGTTCACTTTGAAACCTGTGGTTTTATTGTATAAGGTGTAAAACTTAACTTGTACTTGAAACTATGTCACTTCTTAAGTACGAGCCCAACTGTTCGTACTGGGACGAGCAGATCGAGGTGTAGTTCAACTACCGGCTCCATTCCTTCTTCGCCAGAGTGGTTCGACTCCGACGACGACCGCCTCACCAACACTCCCGACGAGTACTTCACGGCGGGCATGGAAAGGGAGAGCGTGAGGTACGAGGCGGCGCAAGAAGCTCGGCGCGCAAAAAAAGAACAGGGGCGCGCGGCACCTCCTCCGTCGTAACCTCAACAAGAGGCGGAGGAGATTGATGGTGATGATGACGATGCCGAGGACTGGCCGTTGCCGCAGTGGGACGCAAGCGAGATGCAGCTCGCCATCGAGGCCTCCTTGGCCCCGCCCGCGCCGCCCTCCACCGCCGCCGATGGCTACCTCAACTGCCTCTGCGCCGGCTGCCGCTGGGCACCTCTGGCTGCATTGGCGGGCTCCTGCCCGAACTGCCGGTGTCCGTCATGCCGTCCTACTAATTAGGTCTAAGTTTTAATTTGAATGAATTATGTCTAGTTTAAATGAATTGTGTCTAGTTTGAACAAAATATCAATGAAATCTTTGTATTTCCGTGTTCAAATGTCGATTTGCCCATAGCGCCCGTCCGGACGCCCATCCGGACGCCCGTCCGGACGCCCATCCGGACGCCACTGGATTTGAAGTGAGTGAAGATATCGAGCAATCTAAAATTGTCTTAGCTGAATTAAACTTCCCGTGTGTCCTGAACTCTGGATAACTATAAGCCAACCGAACATTGTCACCTCAATCAAATCTGAATCTGCTCTATGCACGCAGACGCAGATAACACTTGTACTATGCAATGGAATCGACTGGTTACCGAACATACTCGGCACCACGTGCTCGTGTAAAAGAATGGACCCTCCTTCTCCACTCTGTTCCACACTTTCACCAACTCCATGATTAGTAGCCTAGCTAGGCCCCACCGACTGATAAATCCAAAATCGAAAACTCGACGACAAGTACTGTTAATTATCCTATTTTGAGCGGAGAAGAACACGTCCAAATCCACATGGGGTAGCTAAATCTTAGCCTGATTTATCAGGTCGGGTCATTATCGGCTCACCAAACGCGAGTAAAGCACCGACAGTTTCTTGCCGGGCACGACAAGTTCTTTGATAAGAAAACACACACTCAACTTCCCAATGGACCATGTCTTTACATCGATCGCACTACCAACGATAATTAGGAGTGAAGAGCATCTAAAGTTGCTCAAAATGTAGTGCAATATTGACATCCAGCTGGCCGCAAACACATAAATTCAATCAGATAACCCAATCTTACAAACTGCCAACAAGGCAAGAACAAGAATGGAAGGAAGGAGTTTGAACAAAGAGGAAGGAAAGAAACACCGCCGGCAGGCTGGCGGCAGGAACCAAAGACAAAGAAACTCATCAAATCTATGCACATTGATGCCCATGGCCTCCTCTGGTCGACTCATCTGTAGGTACCCATCTTACAAGAGGTAGGCAAGAAGGGCGGCCATGGCAGCCACGCCCCACCCGAGGGCCCTGGCGCCGGCGGCGGCCGAGGGCGTGGCCTCGTCATCCGACCCGACTGGCCCGGAGGCGGCGTCACCCTTGTTCGTCTTCCCTCCCTTGGAGGCGGTGGGCGCGGCCGCCGGCGCCACCTTGGTCCCGAACAGCTCGTTGGGCAGGAGCACCTTGTCGACGGGGTAGACGGCGAGGGGCTTGACGGCGCTGAGCGCGTTGTTGACGGTGACGGTGACGACGCCGCTGGAGACGTTGACCTGGTTGTTGGCGGTGGCGGTGATGTTGAGCGTGAATGGCCCGTCCTGGCCGGAGGCCTGGGTGCGGATGGGGTTGCTGGCGGTCTGGAAGGACTCGAGGGTGTAGAACTGGGGCAGGATGTGGCCCTGGACGAGCGCCACCTGCTGCTGCGCGGTGAGGCCGTTGAGCGCGCCGGCCTTGAGGTTGTTGAAGGCGTTGTCGGTGGGCGCGAACATGGTGTAGCCGTTGCCGTTGAAGGAGTTGTTGAGCTGGCTGTTGAGCTGCGTGTCCTGCTGCGTCGACTTGAGCAGCCGGATGAAGGTCGTGAACTGCCCGCCCTTCTCCAGGATGGCCGTCACGTTCTGCGGCCCGCTCGGCGTCGCCGAGGGAGCAGGCGCCTGCGCGTGCGACACCGCGAGGATGGCCAAGAACGCCGCCGCAACGACGGCAATGCCGCTCCTCATCGCCGCCATTGTTTAGCTAGCTGCTCGATCTGTGGGTTGCAGAATGGAGCTAGGCTGCAGGAGAGAGCGGTAATGGTGCAGTGCGTGTGATCGATGCTCGGGTGGTAGTGTTGGTTGATATAGGGAGGTGGACGTGGGTGGGGCAAGGGTAATGGCTGGAGCTGAGCTGGTCTGACGGTGCGTACCGAGCGGTGGTTGCCCTTGGCGGGGAGGTTATGATCTGCCAGCCCGTGGAATTACTTCTATAAAGCCTCACGCTCCACCCGCCATATGCCCCTGGTTGCCCCGATCTGCCCCGCCGAGCGATTCCTGGCCGTTGGATCGAAGTAAAAATCGTGCTGTCACTCCTTGTTACTGTCGGATGTGGTGAATTCCGTTTTACACTAATTGACTGAGGGGCACAGGCGCTGACCGCTGGGGCCAATTTTTGCTGGGCCATGTTCGTCAGCCGAACGTGCGTGTGCTCGCGTCTGAGTACGAGCAGTTTCACCGCACGAAGGGGTAACACAAAACTCGGGCCCGGGGGTGAAACCCTAGCCCAATCCCCGAGCGTCCTCCTCGCCCAATCCCCTCCCTCTCCACCCGCCCAAGCCGCCGCCGCGCCTCTGGCCCCTCGCCTCGATCTCCCTCCCCTCTTCCGTGTGCTGCAAAAGCAGGGCTAGGAGGGAGTGCGGGCGCCGCCACCTCGTGGCTCGCATGGGGCGGAGCAGGGCCAAGGACGGGAGCCCAGCGGCTGGGGCGCATCGACGGAGGTGCAGGAGGGCCCCGCGGCGGCTGCGCACGGAGGCGGGCGGCCGGGCCGCGGAGGCTGCGCACGGAGGCGGCGGCCAGGCAGGGCGGTCGCGGGCGGCCGGGCCACGGCGGCCGCACAAGGAGGCGGCGGGCAGCCAGACCGCGGCGGCCGCGCACGGCGACGGCGGCCGGCCAGGCAGGGCGTCACCGACCAGGCTCCACTAACAAACAGGGCGTCTGCGGGCGGCCGCACAAGGAGGCAGCGAGCAGCCGGGCCGCGGCGGCCGAGCACGGCGACGGCGGCCGGCCAGGTACAGCGTCGACGGCCAGGCCGTGGGAGGAGCGGGCTAGGGTTTCTCTCTCTGTCTCCTCTGCTCTTATTCTCTCATCTCCCCGTAGGAAGCCATGTTTGTTAGTGGAGCCTGAGGAGGAGAAAGGAAAAGGGGCAGCCTGTATGCCCGGAGCTGGTGCTCATCGTCGGTCAAGGAGGAGAACGACCGTACGGCGAGCGGACGGAGCCGGACAAGAGGATGCTGCAGAGCACATTCCAGGCGAGGGCAGCAGCACGGAGGTTGGCGGCGCCGCCACGTGAAGTTCGTCCGCTGCAGTTCAGGGCTCGAGCCTTTCTCTTGTTGCTGCGGAGCAACGAGCTATGAAGACTACATGCTGTTGATTAGATTAAGGTGAGTATCTGCTGCCCTGGATTTGATTTTTCTTAGTCCTTTTGACCTTAGGTTTTGGCATTTGGGTATATTTGACTGCTTGCTTGTTTGTTCTGCATATGAACTGTTTGATGAAATGATTATGTGCTGGTCTTTTCTTGTCGCTTTGTCTGAAGCTGCTGATTTTTCTATTGTTCAGGTGGAAGTGGCATACACGCTTGAAGTTGCTGCACTATATCCAGAGATGATCTCTACTCATTTTCAGAGTGACAACGATGGTGGCGGATGGATGCCAGCATCTGCCCAAGGTACACCAAGTTAGAGGGCAGCGGTACAAACAATTTACTACAGGATTTGTGCTATTGAGGTTTGATAAATCAAGAAACTAGCTTCAGGATAGTCCTAGGCATGTTGAAAGCATAGTATCAGGAGATATTGTCATCCGCAGCTTTGATTTCTCATTCATCAAAGCATAGTAATTCCCAATCTACTTAAGAGCATAATATCATGGTTATCATTATGAGCAACTTTCCTTTCAGTTTGACATGCCATTATATATTTGGGAACTACAGACTAAGTTTTCCCTTTTACACAGACGCTATTCACATGCTTGGAAATCTTAATATTTTTAATGCCCACTTCTTTGATTTCTTCGGGTTATAGATTCCAGGGCAAAGGTATTTTTTCATTTAACTATTTCTAACATATGCAAATTATAATCTGCCCATTTGGGCTATTGCAGTGACCTCGCTGTTGCTTTTGGTCTGTTTAGAGCATGGGGTGTTTTTGGTCTGTTTATCGTCAAAAGCTACATGTTTTAGCTTCATTTTATGTTGCTGCATATGATTTAATAGAAGTAATATCTTGTTGGGTGTGGGACTTCATAGCTATTCGTTCTTTGGAAGTTGAATGTTTAATTTTAATTTTACTATTTTCGGTTAGTAGTGCTATTTTTCTTCTGGCTACATTACGTTTGTTTTACTATAATGGTATCTTGGAGCTCATAGTGATTGCAGTTTATGTTTTTGGTAGCCGGTGAGGCATCTGTTTGCCAAATGGTACAAAACATTATGTATGTTTGTCTTTCCAAATGCCTATGGTTTTCCAGAGTTGTCAGGTATTTAAATACGTACTTAAACTCGGGCTAGGATAGCTTTTGGACCAGCTTTTATTTGTCCCAGATTAGTTATTTGTTTTGTATATTTGTCACGGGATTAGTAGAGGTGAGAAAGTTGTTCAGGTCCTGATTCTTTCTCTACTGTTTGTGACAATCCATCTAGAATCAAAATTGGGTTAATTTCTGTTTTTCTTGTGGATGTTGCAGGCATGAGGGTGGTGAGCTAATTGACCATGCTAGCAGCAGGCCTGGGTTGCTTTCCCCTTGCAACTAGCATAGAAACATAAGGAAACGAGCAACCAGACATTGTCACTGCTATTACCGTAATTTCTGGCTCACACTATCTATATCTTTTTCATTTCCATCATGTTTTGGTAAAAGAGGACTGCCAGATGTGCATTTACTGTTTGTGTACATGTTTCAATGGAGAAACAACATTTGTGTAGGAAAGTTAAATCCCACCTGATGGAGAAAGTTTAACAAAAACACCTCATTCCCGACTCCATGGTGAGCAGCAGCGGTGGCATTTGGCCGTGTGTCGGCGAGCTGCAAGGTGTGGGGAGTGCAAGCATATGTGGTGGTAGCAGGATGAAGGTACGGTGCTCATCATCCTTTTCCCTTTCTACCATTTTGTTCATGGGAGTTATCTTGATGACATATGTAATTACAGAATTGTTTTCATGTCTTAGGACGTGTGTACCATGTTTGCTGTTGAGTCTCATTCATGGTTGCCAAAATAAGCATCCATTGAGGGCACTAAAAATTACTCTGTTTTGTTGGTACACATAGCTCGAGCACATGCATATGAATTCAGTTCTAGACTGGTAGCTAAAATCCAGTCAATTTAAGAGGATTTTAGGACAGACATTTACATACGCCTGCGCCCCAAGGTCATGCACGGCGCTACTGCAAATGGTAGCTAAATTTGATTCAACATCGTCTCTGTAGTTAATATTTAGGCCTTACGGCACAGAGGATGGGGTTAGGTTGCACATATCATCGTAATGGCAGAGAACTGATTGTAGGTTGCCGAAAATATATTTCTAATTTATGTGTACTTCAGAGGAAACATGCCTTTACTATTTGAAAGCTCTTGAAAATAGCTTCTCCTTGCTTCACTGCTTCCCGTTTCCGCTCATGATGCTAATGTGTGAGATGGATGTATCTACAATTTTGATTTCAAGTGGAATTTGGAATTAAGGTCATCAAAGCCTTTTCTTTCCTACAACTTGGTTTTTTAATGGCACACTTTTGCTTTTGCTGAATGTGTTCAGTAGGCCAGTGACATTTTTTAAGTGATAAATGTTGTTTTTCAGTTAGAAAATTCTAGGAACACGTATTTGTTAATCACAAGAAGCCTTTTCTTTCCTACAACAAGAAGCTGAAGAATTGTTCAACATGACCAAAATATAGGTGCAAGTGTGCACAGTGTACCTACTGGATGAATCTGGTAGCAGAAGGAATGCTTGTTGTAGAGGCTATATTATGTTGACAACTTAAGAAAGTGGATACCTGCCTGAGCAAAACACTTCCTTCAACAACACACCAGTTCTGAATATTCCCATTTTCTTTCATGGGCATTTAGCTATTATTTTCTTAGATTTGATATTAGCAGCCCAGGAGATATTAGATTGTTGCATTTGCAAAATGCTTTGTTTAGGAATACACTAATTCCAAATATTTCCACCTTTTCTATTAATTTAAAATTGTGCACAACTAGGAGGATTTTGCTTTGTAGGCCGATATAAGTTCTTGTCCCTTTATATTAAACATCACAATCTGTGTGTCGGCTTCAGAAACCCTTATTTGTATATAGTTTTAGCTAGGCGCTAGAGCAAATCAAGCAGGGCAGAAAATGGGTTGCAAAACAAAAACAAGCACACCTATACTCTCTTATTCCATTAACCATCTTTGTTTATGGGGCTCTTGGCGTCCCACCAAGGAGGACCTCGTGTTTTACTCAGTAAGGTGAGCCAATCATGGACTTTTAGGACAGATGTTAAGTTTGTATGGATTTGCTTGATTCTGAACAATGCAATTTCTGTATGCTAGAAGATATGCATTTGTTGAGATGTTCTAGATATATTTCTCGAGTTGACTTGATGCATATTTCGAATAGCAGCATGTGCACATGTAAATATGTAATTGATTTCTTAGTCCAGTGAGGCCCTTGAATTAATCATTGTCTTTGCAGTTCTTGGTACTAATGCTTGCATGATTCAGTTTGCGGCTGCATCATTTCAGACTGGTGGTTTTGCTCCAGCTTGCCATCTCAATTCTTTTGTTGGTTGCTCTTAGGTGAGGCCTCCAAGCCCCAAGTCTATCTCCTTCTTTGTTTGTTTCCCTGAGTTGAGGTCTCGATCCCTCCCAGAATGCGCATCAACTTCCCCTCATTTGGTTTTTATTTTTGCGGCTAGGATTTTGGTATGATTTGATTCATGGATTATCCTCGAGCTTCAGTAAATTTCCATTTGACATTTCATCATTTGAATCATTAAATGACGCCGAAGCCCTAGGTAAATACTCTCCTGACAGCTATTTAATTATCGGTTAGTTTCGTTGTGTGGGATTATAAGTAGGACTTTTTGTTAGTTTGGTCTGTGTAAACTATTACAATGTTGTTTTTGTTTCATTCCTTACTTCCAGTTGGCATGTAAATATTATGTGTCCATTTGACTTGCTCAAAATGCCTTTGTTCATGTTATAAGTGATAAGGTTGGTTACTATTTCAGGTCCCTGGTGTGATATTTGGTCGATGTTGGAGCAGCTGTAAATTAATTCACACGCACGAACCACTCAGAAGTGACATGTGATTCCAATCTCGCAGGCTGCAGTCCAACACTCACGGCAAGCATGCCCCATGGTATCTATTTCTGATTTTCAGTTGTTGGTTTGCATATGGGGTGAGCTGCCTTAATTTTCTTGAATTTTTCAGGGCTACTTTTGGCTATGACCACTTTAAGACTTTGACGGTCCTTGTGGTCTTCCTGCAGCGCTGATGCAAATCTGGGAGGATGGTAATCAATATGGTGAAGAGAGCATTGGCACTATGCCAACAGAGCTTGACCGTGGAGCGCCATTGATGTGGTTATGAAGAGTGTACTGGGAAGATGAGAATAATACAGCTACAAGCTCATATTTATCTCCTTACTTCTCCCCATTGAAAGTTCAACATTTACAAGTGTTACAGGAATGCATTTTAAAATTAGTTGCCTAATAATTTGCTTTAGATTTGTTTTTTGTTACTTGTCAGTTATAAAATCTTGATATAGTAGTTAATGTACTAAAGCAGCTGGACCACTATGATTAAACTTTGGAAATCTGTCAAAATAAGTGCATGTGCAATATATAGCATTGTAACGTGAAACGTTTAGCATATCGTATTTTGTCATCATTCCTCAGTGTGCTTTATGTTTTTATTATAAAGTGACGATTCATTATCTGCATTTGTGTTCTTCAACCTGGCAGCTAACTTTCTGTACTTTCTTTTTGCAGTTTATTTGTGTTGTTAAGGATGTGGTAGCTACAGCTGGGAAGTACAATTGGCTGCCCATAAAATTAATTAAGCCATTGATTCGTGGGTATACTTTTCCACTCTCTTATCCTTTTTGTTCTGTTCTCATGTGTTGGGGAACTTTGTTTGAGTGTTTGAACATTAATCGGCAAGACATGGCGAGATTGCGATCAGTATATTGTGTTGTTCATAGGGTGTAGAGTATACGACAACACCATGATTAATCACCAATTTCATCCTGTTTCTACCATATTAACTATATCATTTTGGTAGATGTCTGATGATGCAGTTATAGGTTGCTGCTAGAAAATTTTGAGACACTAATTTAGTTCATCTTTGTTCAGACTAAAGGATTTAACTGAATAAACCATGAAGGGTTTGCACGTAGTTTATTTGATAATTCAGTTCCTTCAGTATTTTCTTAGTATTATCTTTCTTTCTTTAATTATTCGGACATGCATTCAACTATAAAAGGAGTTGACTCCACCCCCCTCTAACCACTAGGTTGATGCTAGGTGAGGCTAGCACCATTTTCTAACAACAGCCTGTACATATTAGCCATGGTCCAAACACAGATCAGTGTGACTTTCTTTGGTTTCATAAGCTCCATACTGTCATTTCTTGTTCTCCATGCAAAGCATCATGATTTAGTCGATCTCTTGCCTGTGTTATTTTTGGAGCTCATCCTGGGAGTGCCTCTGCAATATCTGTTACCTGCCAAATTATTTGCTTTAGTTTCTTAGTCAAACATACAAGTTAAGGCACCCGCCCTTCCTATGTGTCCCTATTCTTGCTTGTTTGGTTTTCATAGCTAGCAAAATATTCTCACTGCAATTATTCTGTTAAATGGTGATATTTTGGTAGCTAGCACCCCTGGCGATGACCACGAGCCACCCAAATGCCCCAATCGTATTCCCTTGTGAGAAAAAGGGGAAAACAGGAACTAACCCCATCGCATGTAGCAGCTGCAGGCTCAAATCTTGTCGACAGGTACGGCTGCCGGAGAGCACAACGGCGTGGCATCTACTTGCTCCGGCAAGCCATTTGGCCACCGAAGAAGACATCCCTCTGTGCAGCTGCAGGTTAAAATCTTGGCGACAGGTACGGCTGCCGGAGAGCACAACAGCGTGGCATCTACTTGCTCCGGCAAGCCGTTTGGCCACCGAAGAAGACATCCCTCTGATCCACACTGTGCTATCGGTGATCTGTGTCGTCTTCCTACCCACGCCTGCATGTATACAAAAGGACACTCGAGGATAGCCTAGGTAGCAGTTCACAAGCGAAGCGATCATTCACCTTTTTTTCTAAAGGATCGCACATCGACCCATAGGCTGGCTTTTATGCCACGTCGGCCTAGCTCAGTTTTACTTTTTCCGTTCTGAACTACAAGTGAAAGATTAGTGTGTTGTTAAGGCTGCAACCATGTGTCAATGTTGCAGTACCAAGGGTTGTAATCCTATGTACTGGAACAAGTAATTTATTATTAAGTAATATTCTCTCCGTTTTTCAATAGAAGATGTTGTAGCGTTTGTCCATATGCACATGTAAATAAACGTATATAGACGTATTTTCAATTTAATGCTAAAATTTGTTTCTTGTGCTTGCATGTGCTAATGCTTTGTTCTTTCCCAAATTTGATACACTTCTATGTCTAAACTTTATCGACGCATGCCTGCTTATTTACATAGTGCAAGTGCAACGTTCAAATTTCCACTATTTCTGAAACTATCAATTAAGACAAGAAAATGAAACGATTCTTTCTGTTTAAGGTACAAACAATGTGGTAGTTGCATCCAGTAGTTGCGCAGTCGCGCAACGGGTCATCTAGTAAAGGAAAACATGCGACGGAATGTAAACAAGAGCCGCCGTGCGCAGTGAGAGTGAGGTCAAGGGAATGGATATTGCTCCTCGAGCTGTTAATGTTGGGTGCGTGTACGGCGGCGGGGCACACAAGAAGAACCCGGCGCAACCAACAGCAATGATGTAGCCTGTGCTAGCACATGTGGCTTCCGTGCGAGTGCACATCCATCATTAAGTTCAATTTAAAGCTCGAGGAGTATGTTGATATTTGGCTCCCGACGGATCGAAAATATGTAGGCAGGTGAGAAGAAGTGAGAATTACTAATTTCCTTGGGTGGGCAAGGCGGCTGCAAATGGTGGCCACTGCCATATCTCAACTGGTTCAAGGTCTGTCGCCCGCTGCAGTATGGCGGGTTGAATATCCCGACCTCGCCAGCATGGCGATCCGTCTTCGGATCCGTTGGATCTAGAGGATGCAGACTCTCTGTGACCTTGGCGCAGGCTCGACATGCAATTCTCCAGGGCTGAGTGGCAAGTGTTCGACGGTTTCACTAGGATGGTACTTGGTCACAGGACCTCCACCTCTTTTGAGAAGATAAGGTGGTTGTACGGGAAGTCGATGACGAACCTCTTCGCGCTCATTCCGAGGCGTCTCAGGAAGCGTCGTACGGTGTGTGAGGTGTTGGTCGAGCGTCGTTGGATCACCGACATTATGGGGGCCTGGTACCCATGCCTTTTCGCAATATGTGAAGGTTTGAAGCCGTTTGTGCGACGTGCAACTCTCAATGGAGCCGGATGCGTTACTTTGTTGATGGATGACCGAGACGTGGGCACCTTCTAGGGTGAGATTATTCCTATGGCTAGCATGCCAAAATGTTGGATGGGCAAGGGGCTAGCGTGACGTGGGCTACCACATCCTGCACGTTGCCTCCTGCATGACCAATTGGTCGAGACGATGGGACACCTCCTTACCGGTTGCCCCTTTCGCGAATGATTTATTGTGAGGTCCTATTCTGGATCCGGTCCACCTAAAGACCCTCGCCGTCGACGACAACTTTGCGGATTGGTGGTCGCCGGTGCTACATTCCCGTGTGCTGTGTAAGAGCACCTCTTTGGTGATCGCGCTAACAACATGGTGGGTATTAAAGTATCGTAACACAGCCGTATTCGGCGACGCTCGCCCCTCTGTGGCCTCCATGTTCGACACTATAAGGGCGGAGGCTCACCTCTAGGGCTCAAGGAGAGGGCGGGGGCTCGTGGGCTCCATCAGATACTCCCCTAAATTTCTCATTTTGGGTTGAATTGTATGGTGAGTGTTTGTCATTATTTGGACTGTACGAGAAATTTAGGGGAGTATTCCTCGATTTTGCGATTTCGGAAAAAAAGACCCTCAACACGAAATCGAGGAATACTCCCCTCAGCATTCTGTTGGAATAAGCAAAACGTTGCGTTTCCGGCCTGGCTAACGAGTTGGGAAACGTGTCGTGTTGGCACGATGTATGATTTGGGACGGACGAAGACGCTAGTTATTCCGTAGCTGTCAGACAGATGAAGTTGCTCTCCACGAACATTATTGCCGTCGGTTCACCGACAGTATGTAGTCCAGCCCTGCACCTTGTTCGATCATTTGTTTGTACAGTTTGCTAGCTCTCGGCTCGTCTGGAAGCAGATTCGAAGAGGATACACGGAGAGCAGGTTCGTTCATAATCGCAATCATTAGTACGTATATAGGTACACCGCACGCGGACGAGGCGTTCATTAGACTATGCCCCACAGTATATGTGAGGAGATCATGATCGACCAGCTTATGCACATATAGTATGTTTTATACACTTTGCTAGTACTCCGATTGTACAATGTTCTCTAGCTGATTTCAATTGGAACCGCATGCAAAAAATGACAGCAGCGCTTCAGACTATATTTAAGGTGTTGTAAAATAAGCTCCAAAAAGTTCAGAACCGAAAAGTCAGTAAATTTGTAATCACCATTGACAATTCAGTTACAACTTAACCAGTATTGACTTTGGAGCAGCGGGTAGAAAGCTGCTTGCCACAAGGTCCATCAGATAGATAGCATCCTGTCACCGCAGATCGATGTAGCATTCAGTGAGGCACCATAGTTTGCCGGATATCCAATACCTCTAGCTCATGGAGATTGTTTATTTCATTGGGAAGATTTGCAACATTTGGGACTGAAAAACACCTCCCTTCGTCTCGTCCGCGTCGCCCCCCGCGGGCGACCGGGCGAGCAAAACCTACCTCCTCCTCCCACCTCCTCCCACCCGCTTCCTCGCCGCCGCCGGCGAACGCCGCCGGGCAAAGCCTGCGCGGTGCCGGCGGCGGCGGACCTTTCCTTTACCCGCTCGTCCGGAGTCCAGCGCGGGGCAACGACTGCCGGCGGCGGTGCGGCATGGGGGCGACGGGCTCGTGGTCCAGTGCAGAGGGTCGTCGCGGCGGCGAGCTTGGTGGTTGGCGAGGGCGAAGGCGCCGTCTGCAAGGGAAGAGGCGGCCGGCGAGGTGCAGGATGGCGTCCGGCGGCACGGGCCCGATCTGGGCCTGGAGGGCAGCGGTTGATTCTGGTCACCGTGCTCCTCTGCTGCTGGTGCCTCAGCAAACCCCTCCTGCCAAGCGTGGATAGGGGGCCAGATTCGGCCACGGGCCTGTAGCTGGTCGCCACGGTGCGGTGTTTTTCCCCGGATGCAGATGGTGCTCGTCTTGGAAGCTGATGGGGTGTGGCGGCGACGCTTCTGGTGGCGGTCGACGGAGCATGACGGCGGGTTCCCCGCAGTGTAGGAGTTGGTAGGGGCGACTAGGATCTGTCGGTGGATGGCGACGGTGATGGCCTTGACGCTGCAGCGCGGAGGCGGGGCTAGTCGGGCTGATCTGGACTGGATTCGCTCTGGACCGGATCTCGGCCTGACAGGCCCTGCCAGCTGCGTCCGGTCGGCGACCGCCTTTGGCGGTGGAGGACGGCGGACTTCCTCCGATTAGCTGCCGCGCGTTGTGCCGACCACGCGGACTGGGATCTGTTGCTGACCTACCTCGTCCGACATGTTGGGCTCGCGGTGCACTATTGTCGCTCACGAGGCTCGAGTTCGGGATGCCGGGGCGGCGGCCCTGGAAGGTGGACTGCGCGGGCGTCTCTACGGCGAGCGACGTGGCGGTGGTGATGGCCTCTTTCCTTGGTCGTGTGGATGGCGAGGAGCGGGCGACGGGGGGTCCTGGTGTTGGTGGCGGCAACTCCCGGATCGTGATTTGGAGGCCATTCTCGGGGTTAGTCGGCGGTCCGACCTTACGAACGTTGTGCGGAGGTTTTTCCGAGCGAAAGCTCTGCGCTTCGGCGCCAATGGCGGCGATGCTTGCGAGTATCGTTACCCTCTTGAGGGCGCTATTGTGGGTACCTTTCCCGCGTTAGGGCTCCGGGTGAAAACACTTGACCATCTTGGTCTCGATGATGGCGGCGTGCTACGTCGTTTCCCTCCTGAGGGCGTCGTCGTGGAGCCTCGTACCTCGGGTCCGTTTCCGGTGTCTTCGGTGGCAAGTTTGGTTCTCCTTGTGTTTCGCTTTTCTATTTTATGATCTGCTTTGTAAGAGGACCCCCTCATCACTTTGTATCGGTTTGGCCGTTGTGCTTTATTTATAAAGCGGGGCGAAAGCCTGTTTCGAGATGTAGCATTCAGCATATGGGCATATAGCATTCAGAAATCTTCTCTCCTAAACGTACTTAGATTATGGTCCGCCATTTAAGATAGAATTATAGGAATTCGGTAGATATATAGACATGAAGTGTGGAATACAAATGCATAAATTACACATATGCTGATTAGTTGTAAAAGAGTGCAATTTTGATAAGTTTCTAAGGAAATAATGTGGTGGCAGGTGACCATAGACCTTAGAAGGAGCCAAAGTAGACAAGAAGAGGGGAGCACAAACTCTTTTCGGCATTGGTGAATAATTCTGTAAAATAATATTACAAAAATAAAAGACAAAGTTGTGCTCAACCTTGAAGGGACACTTACAAATTACCAAGTGGGAAGAAGTTTCTGAAGACGCTCATAGGCAAAGAAAGACATCTCATTCTTAGAAAATAAGACAATTGCATATATATTAGAAACTTGATCTCCGGCGCGTTGTGTTATATCGTAGCAACAACCAATGTACACTATGATTGAAAAGTATAATCCCATCCCTGATAGTGGAGAGAAGTCATTTCTTGTTTAAATATCGAAGGTGAACCAATCTTATCAATTAGAGAAACATACAAAAAGGGTAGGACCTATCGGTGGAGAATGGTGTTTTGTAGTACGAACTACAACTAAATGTATCTCGTTTATTTGAAAATTTTAAAACGACATTTTAAAGTTTCGAAAAATTCTGAAAATAATCCTACATGTAGATAATGATGACTTCTACCACTGTGCAAAAAATCAACACGGAATATTTTGTATTTTGACCTGTGTAAAAATAACAAATTTGTATATCTAAGGTGATGACAGTGCAGATTTTTATATTTTCAGATTTGACAGAATTTGTTATTTTCGTGTAGGGCGAAATACAAAATATTTCGCGTTAAAAAATTTCAGCACCTTAGAGTACGTCATTGTCAACCTCTGTGATTTTTTTTTCAGAACTTTTTTGAAACTTAAAAATTTTAATTCGAAAAATAAAAAAAATTGGGCTACATGTAGCCTATGCTATGAAGTGACTTCTCTCTATCTGGGATCAGACTCGACAAATTCTAGTTGTCGGTTCGTACGTGATAATAGTAGTTCAAGTGGAGACCAACATGAATATACTAGAAGATAACACGCGTGTTGCAGCAGGATCACTTTAGAAGCTATATCGTGTAAACGAACGGTATAAAACGTATGACATATCATGTTCTCTAAATTAATATGCAAAAATCAATTGGTCATAGTTGATATACTAAATTGCAAACACATGAAATGCGTGTCTAATATGAATTATTAATGTGAAGTATTAGATGGTTGGAGGAATGTATGATGTGTATCTTGCATGTGTATATTAATAAATATTAGTGAAGATGACATGAACAATTGATTGGCTAATAGCATGAATGATATGGATACCTTGCATGTTGAGATAGAAAAATAATTAATACGTATTAGTGGGGTTTTGCTTTATAAGAGGTATATATTTATGTTTTTCTTGCTTGCAGCTACGGATAAGTAAAATGTGGGGTGGCCGCGAACTTGAGTCTTGACAGGCACGACCACCGTTTAAGATAGAAATTAGATTAGGCATAGAGGTGTATAACCTACGTTTAGTTAGGTGCTCTAGAAAAGGAGTAATATGAGGGCACAAACCCTCCTATATCGAGGGTGATAAAAAAGATAAAAGGGACAAAATGAAGAAAGAAAAGCAAAATGTGGCATGGTGAAAAAGAAAGCGAGATGATTATGATAGAGGTAATGGAATTGTGCGATGATGAATTGCTTATATGAGCAAGCACTCTCAAAATATTTTCATATTCTATAATCTCTCCAGCGGCACCCACCAAATTTGTGTCCGGTACATCCCCCCCCCCCCTAATTTGTGCCATCTTTGGGGTGTCGGTCATGTGTCCGATACATTCGGGGTGCTGGCCCAGCGCCCCCCCCTCCCCCCCCCCCCCAAACGGCCGCCTCAATCATTTTTGATCATTTCTATCCAAATACTAAAAGGCTTCATTTCAAAGTTCAATAAATAAATTCAAAAATAAAAAATTAAAGTTTATTACAACAATTCAAATTTAAAATTTTCAAGTTCCTCAAAAAAAAACATGTGATAATCAAACCGGGCCTGGTTGGACTACGTTGGCTGCTTTGAGTGCCCCCCAAGTGCGACACAAGATCATTTTGCAGTTGCTCGTGCGTTGTTTCATCACGAATTTGCTGATGCATGGAAAGAAATTCAGCAAACTCGGTCGACACACCCGGTTGTGGCTGGGCCATAGGGCGCTGGTAGTCAAACGTCTCATTGAACACCCTTCTCACATCTCGCTCACTCTTAATGATCATGTTGTGCATGATAACACCAACATTCATAATCTCACACATTTGATCTAGCGACCAAGATAGACAAGGGTGCCAGACAATGGCAAACCGGGCCTAGGGCACACCAAATGCCCGCTCCACATCTTTCGGGACAGACTCTTGATTCTTTGCAAAATGGCCATTTCCCTCACCAACAGGGTTACAGATTGTCTTCACAAATGTAGACAAATTTGGATAGATGCCATCCGCTAAATAGTACCTGAAAGTGCATGTTGCTCCCATGCGTGGTTTTGGTAATTAATGACAATCCTTATGGACTGATGTTTGCTTTGAGATATTCTTATAGATCTTGTCCATAGAAAAATATTGAAATTCATGTTTTGCACTCTAGAAGTGTACATGATGATCAATGCTCTCTTGAAGGATTTATATGAAGAATGGTCATGTGTAGAGTTGAGCATATTGCAAGTGTGGCTTGGAAAAGGAGATTGAATGAACATTCTTGTTTATCTCCAAGCCATCATATATATCAAGAGAAGTCTAGATGAAGTGCAAGTGGAACATGAAGACGGAGCTTAGCAAGGCTCTCCCATAATTGAGTATGGGGGAGTATTTGGAGAAGTCTTCATCAAGCATGTGCTAGCAAGCACAATCAAGAAAGGTGTTCCAAACTTGAGGGAGTCAAGATCGTCATCATCTATCTCAAGTGGAATGCGCAAGGCAAAGATAGGATCTTGATAGGGTTTCTATTTTACCGGTCTCATGGTGTTAGTGGGAGACCGGGTTATAGGATAGACGGCGTACTATCAAGAGGGGCTCTCAAGTGAGTAACTTGATCGCATCTTTGTGGAGAGCTCAAACCTTTGCATACTTGGCATATCATCTTTCTTGGTTCTTATTTGGCTTTTATCCATGTGAGAATTTAGATCTTGTGTTCATCTCCATACCAAGCTCTAGTTCATCAAAAACGGATTTCATATGCATATCTTGTTGCGTTTTTGATATTGGAGGTTTTACCGGCTTATCTTTTCTAGAGAGGTCAAACTCTCTCCTTGTGGCTTTCTCCTCACGTGATGGACTATGATGTATATGCATGATCATGTAGGACTTGTGATTATCTTTGAAACAAGCCCAAGATCATAGAAAACGGAGTCTTGATGATTATCTTGTTGAGTTTTGATGATTGGAGGATTTACTGGTTGTTCTTTTATAGAGAAGGTTTACCTTTCTCCATTTGGTTTTATCCTCCCTTGTTGGACATGATGTTTCACTGCATACTCTTGTAAAGCTTTTCGTTGCGATTCCAACGAGCCCAAGATTATCGAAAACGGAGTCCGGATGCAAAAGTTATTGTCGTTTTGATAGTTGGTGTTTCTGCTGTTTTACCTGTGGCGGTAGTACCGCCCGGGGTACCACCGGAGCTACCCGAGGCCCATTTTCGGCGGTACCGGAAGTGGTAGTACCGCTACCTGGAGCCGTTTAGCTTGTTTTAGTGTTCTTTCTTCCCGGGGGGCGGTAGTACCGCTGCCCCAGCGGTACTACCGCCCCGGCGCGTTTCTGCACCCAACGGTTGGATCTTGGGTTGACCTATTTAAGGGGCCTTCTTCCCCAATGGTTCCCCAACCTTTTGAGCAAGTTTTGACCTCCATTGTTGACCTCCACAAGCTTGCTATCTCTCTATTCCTCCATGATTCTTGCCTCCAATTAGAGGGAAAAGAGAGAGGAGATCTAGATCCACTATTCTACCAATCAATCTCTCCTCTAAGTGAGGGGAAGCTTTTTTGCATCTAGATCTTAGAGGGATTTGGTGTTCTTCCTCTCTTCTCCCCCCATAAGCATTAGTTGCTTTTGGTGGGATTTGAGAGTGAAGGATTTGAGCACTTGTGCTCTTGCCATTGCTTTGTGCATCGGTTTGTGCTCTCCACGAGGATTCGTGAAAGTTGAAAGTTTGTGAGCTTGTTACTCTTGGGTCTTTGGACCCTAGACGCCGTTGTGGTGGTTGAGACCTCTTGTGGTCACTTATAGCTGTTCGGGAGCCCCCAATTCATTTGTGGGTGTGTGTGCCCTGGATCATTGTTGTAAAGGCTCCGGATTCCACCTTGAAGGATTTCGATAGTTGAAGGTGAACCAAACCTTTGTGGTGCGGTTCATCGGAGAAGAAGGTGAATCCTTTGTGGCTGTTGATTTGACCTTTGTGGTATCTCACACCTCTCCACCGAGACGTACTCCCCTAAAAAGAAGGAACTTGGGAATACATCCTCGTCTCCGCGTGCCTCGGTTATTTCTATACCCGAGCTTTTTACTTATGCACTTTACATTGTGATAGCCTTCGTGCTTGAAGTATTCTTGTTGTCACCTTGTTACTTGTCTTGCTTAGCATAAGTTGTTGGCGCACATAGGTGAGCCTAGTATATTTAGGTTGTTGCCTTTTTAATTTAAACACCTAGTTTTATTCCACAATTATCAAGCCTAAACCGGAAAAGTTTTAATCGCCTATTCACCCCCCTCTAGGTGACATCCTTGTCCTTTCAATTGGTATCAGAGGCTCGGCTCTCTTTTTGGGCTTTGCCGCCTAGAGAGTAAAGATGTCGCTTAGAGAATTAGTGCACGATCCCACTCTTATATTCGATGGCACAAATTATGATGTTTGGAAAATTCGCATGCTTAACCTTCTTAGGGACATAAACCCAAATTTTAAGAGAATTGTAGATATGGGTGTTTCTCCTCCAAAGGATTCCCAAAAGTTATCTTTAGAGGATGAGGAAAACTCTTATCTCGATACTCTTGTATCTAATGGTCTTATATGTGTTTTGAGCGATGTAGTTCTTGCATCAATCATGCCTTTTCGGAATGCTCATGAGCTATGGACCAAGGTTCAAGATAAATATGAAGTGTCCAACATTATTGAGGATGATTGTTCTCCTTCCACCTCCGGCCATGACGAGTTCACAACTTATTCCACTTCACCAACATGTGATTTGTCACAAGGTAATGATATGGTGAGTGGTGATAGAAATTGCATTGTTGATGATGAATCTTCTATTGACTATACTTCATCTCTATCAATTTCAATGTTCTATCTTTGGACTTAAACTCTTCTAGCACCCTAAATGTCTTACATGCTAGTGTTGATAGTCCTTGCATATCATGTAATAGTTGCTTAACTAAATCTCATGATGATATGCTCTATATGTCTTGTTGCCTTGATAAAAATGCTTCTATTTCCTCTAGTATTTGTTTGTCTAACAATGTAGAGGAAACCGAACACTCCATGGAACAAGATATGGATTTATATGGTGCTTCAAGTAATTCTTCATCATCTTTGTCCACTACTCACTTTTGCCTTATGGCTAAGGATTCAAAGGTATCTCCTACTTCGAATCCCAATATATCTCATGATGATGATGATGATGAAGAAAATGATAACGATGCTTCCATTCATGAGATGGGTAAAATAGTTCTTTGTGCTCTTTCAAAGAATAAACTTGCTAGTGATAACTTTAAAAAAATGAGTACCTTTGTTCACCGCAAGCTTACAATTGAGGTTTTGGAAACTCAATTTGGTGAGAAATGTGAAATTGAGAGAGAAGACTCTATTACAATAGCAACCTTGAAGGCTGCCCTCGAGGAAGAGGAAGATCTTAGGGCTTCTCTTGAAGAGAGGCTTGAGTCTCTTGATGAGTCAAATGATCCTATTATTGCTAAAATCATTAAGGAAAGAGATCATGCTATTGCTAAATATAAAGTGCTTAAAAAGGAAAAAGTTGAATTTGGTGTTGGCAATGCTAGACTAAGTGAGGACATAGAGAGACTTGACAAAGCTCACAAGGCTTTAGAAAGTGAACACTCTCTCCTTATCAAGTCTCATGATCAACTCCAAACTCAACTATCTAAAAATGATGAGCTTGCCAAGTTGTCTTCTTCCATTTCTAATATTGATGATGCTTGTGCTACTAACTCCATTTCTCGTGAAGCATCTATTTTGAAGAGAATGTTGAGCTAAGGCTCAACTTGAGTTGCTAACTAGCAAGTATAGAAAATTGGAAGAAAGTCATGAAAAGCTCTCTAGCTCTAATGAGGATCTTCTAGCATCCTATGCTAAGCTAAAGTTAGCTCATGAGGCTATTATGTCAAAGGTAACATCTTGTGAGCCTCATGTGGACAATGGCACAACTTCCTCTCACAATGCTTTATTGCCATGTGCTAGTCCTAGTAATTCTACATCACATACTATTGCTAAATCTTGTGATGAATTACCTTCCTTGCCTTGTTGCTCTAACAATGAAATATCTACTTCCTCTAGTGTTTGTGTTGATACTAACCATGTAGAGGAATTAAAA
Organism: Poa pratensis; assembly: GCA_947311845.1. NCBI lineage: Eukaryota > Viridiplantae > Streptophyta > Magnoliopsida > Poales > Poaceae > Poa > Poa pratensis. Next base: position 42,163,100 of record CAMZMU010000055.1, on the reverse strand, counting down.
GAGCTCAAGGCCCAAGTCACTTCTTTGAAGAAAGACTTGGAAAAGCGTCATGTTGGGAGGTCCACACTTGACAATGTGTTGAGTGTTCAAAGACGCCCCAATGACAAGAGTGGACTTGGATTCAACTCCAACAACAAGAACAAGTCCAAGCCTATCAAGAAGAACAAGGGCCAAGAACAAGTTAAGGATTCGGCCAAGATTGTTTGCTTCAAGTGCAAAGTTGAAGGGCACCATGTTAGATCTTGCCCTTTGAAGAAGAAGCCTCTTAGTGAGAAGCAACAAGGGAAGCGGCCTCAAGTTCAAACTCAAGTTTCAAGTTGAAGAACGACCACTTCCCAAGAAGAATCAAGCTACCTCCTCAAGTTGAGATTCCAACTAAGAAGAAAGGAGGAAGCAAATGTTGCTACATATGCCGTGAGAAGGGCCACTTTGCTTCTTCATGCACTAATGGTACCTTATCCAACCCCATTATTATTGATGATGTTTATTCTCTTCGGAAGGATAAGGTTGGCAATGTGTTTGCCAAATATGTTGGTACTCAAAGTGGTGTCAAGAAAAGCACCATTTGGGTTGCCAAGCCTATTGTGACTAACCTCTTAGGACCCAACTTGGTTGGGGACCAACAAGCTAAAACTTGATCAATAGGTGTTGTTGGAGGCATTGGAGACTTGGCTACATCATGAAGAATTAAGGGATCTTCATCAATTATATTCTCTCAAGCCAAGTCATTTGGATTATATTGTTCTATCTCATATCCAATGTTCCTCCTTGCGGTAACTTTTTTTAAATCATATATATTGAAAGTTGCTTGCACCCTTGCATGTGTTAGGTTTTGTACCTTGCTAGTGTTTGTATGTGTTGTGCTCTCTACTTACTTATCTTGAGTAATCAAGTATGTGTATGTTGGTTTGCACACCATTTACTTGTTTTGAGCCTTATTGCTTTTATTTGATATCTTATCTTGTTGGCTCTTTTTGAGAGATTAATGGACTATCTATTTTGGGGGAGTGATGTGCTCCGTGCACTTCACAATCCTAAAATGTGTGTACATGAGGAATACCACTTAGTGATGATATATCAATATTATCTATTCTCTATGTGGTATGTCATTCTCATGAGAAATTCAAATTCTATAATGTCCATTAATTATCTCTAGTTGGTTTTTTTGCCTCTTTTAAAGAAAATTTGGATTATCACATTATGGGGGAGTAATAAGCTTGTGCATATTACAAACCTAGAAAATGTGAACATGTGAGGTATTGCCACCTAGAATTGATATTCTTCATTATCTTATTCCTATGTGGCATGTTGCTCAAACAAGTTCCATATTTCTAAAATGATTTTGTTTAATCACTCTTTTGGATCTTGTTTGTGATGGACATTCTTGGTACGACTTTCCCCAAATATGTTCGCATTATCTTTTTGGGAAACCGATTGCTTCAAGCTACTCTTTGTAGTTGCTTTGCATGATCGCGTGAATTTTTGAAGCTATCAAGAATACCTATTTTTAAGCTTTGGCTTTTAAATCTTATCCTTTGCCATATGCTTATTTGTTGTGAAATTGGTCTTCAATATCATTCCTATATACCACCGAGAAATATCTCTATATACTCCTTGTCCTTGACAAGTGATACTCATATGTGTGGTGAAATTTGTGGACCATCTTCACTTTGGCTCTTGCTTTGAATTGCCTTATTTTATTGCCAATGATTTGGTTTGATCTAACTCCTCTTGTCTTCCTTGTATCTTTTGAATGTTTTGCTCTACTCAAAATTTGTTTTGTGCTTTCTTGTTTAGGAAAAGCAATGATCCTATTCTAGTGCATTTACATTCAAAGTCATACTTCTAGATAATGCACTATTCTTGGGGAAGCTATCCTACATTGAGTAGAACATCATTCTTTAAATTGGTTTATATCTTATTGTTTTCTTTGAACATGACTAGTGTTTGAATAATATGTATGGAGAGTGATGATCCCATTTGTGTGCATTTTGTATTCAAATGCAAGATCATAAATAATGCACAAATCTTGGGGGAGCAATCCTATATGCTTTTGAACATTAGTTGTCTTCAATTGACATTTTGATCCCGATGACGTGTCTCTTTGGAAGACAAACATTTCTCGTCTTGGTACTTTGTGCCATCATGAAAGTGTAGAGGGTTTGGTTTATTCCTTGATGGCATTTTCATCAATTGGTATCTTCTTTCATTTGGCATCTTTTCAAAGTGGTATCTTCAATCATGTGTTGATTTGGGTTTTGATATAATTTGGACAATTCTTTTCTTGTCACACTTGTGTGTGTTTTCTTGGTTTAATTGGTGTTTTGTCCAATTTGTATCTCGTTTGGTTCTTGAAAGTCTTGTGCATGCATATTTACTATATGTATATCTTATGGCATGCTTACTTTCGTTGATCCAATATATAGGATAAACTCCATCAAATCCTAAATGGCTAAGATGTGCATGAAATTCAATTTCATATCAATATGCACATATTTATGTGGAGTTTGTCCTATGTATTGTAGTTGCTCTAACTACTTTGGACCCAATGAGTTTGGGTACCATTTTGTACTTGAATTTGTTTTAGGTACATCGAAAGTGCATTGGAAGCTTGTCTCATTTACAAGGAAGGTGTTATCACCATGTGCTTATTGGAGCCAAGCTCGGATGATCATGAACTCTTATCTTCTACATCACCAATGCTATCTCGGTAACAAGTATCTACCTCATGCATACTTTTCTAGTTTTCAACCTTGTGTAGGTTGTTTCATGGCATGAATCTCTTTTGTTGCAATTGATGTGTTCTTTAAAAGCCTTTATCAAAACATCTTTATTGCAAATGTGAGCAAGCCGGGATGATTACATATCAAGGGGAATATACATAATCATTTTATTGATTCAACAATCCCAAATATGTTAATCTAGCATTTCTTCTCAAAGTCTCTCATATGCAATATTGATAATTTGCAAATTCATTTGCCCTTTGTGATACTTGTTATCTTTCTCGGAGCATCCCAACTATCTTTTTTTTCCTTGTGGATATTTTTGATGCTATGATGAGATTGTGTTGGAAGTTCATCTGTATCCTTCTAAGATAAAATTGAGCTTTGTGCTATGCTTTTAAGCAATGATCTTATTGGTATATATATGACTTCCACTTGGATATCATGTTCTTCACCATAGTATCTATTTTGTGTGTGCATGTTTCTTTGTGGACTTATATCTTTATGATTGATATCTACTTAGAAACTTATACACATGAGAGTAGTTACATCTTTAATTGGTATTCTAAAAATACTCTCTTACACTTGTTTGTGTTCTAAAATTGTCTAGGAGGGAGTGATAATTCCATGTTGTGCACTCCATATTGATTTGCAAATCCTACTTTGTGCACGTACCTTGGGGAGTTCCCTCTTGTTGTTTAGAACTTTTTTCGGATCATTTTGATTGCTTGCTTCTTTCTTCAAAGTATCTTTCTCTTTGGATTGGATCCTTGATATAGTTTGATCTCCCTCCATCTATTCGTCATTGAATATGTGCATTTGATTCCATTCATGTCATGAGAAATGCACACTTTATGGGGGGAGCTCTTATTATATTGGCCTTCATAATTTTTCACCCATTTCGGCAATCGATGCCAATGGGGGAGAGATTTAGTGGGTTCAAGGGAATATGGTTTTGTTCTCTTTGCCACCGTGCTTTTTGCGTTGCATGGTTGCTTAATTCATTATATAAACCCTCATAAAAGGGATTGTCATCAATTACCAAAATGAGGGAGATTGAAAGTGCATGTTGCCCCCATGCGTGGTTTTGGTAATTAATGACAATCCTTATGGACTAATGTTTGCTTTGAGATATTCTTATAGATCTTGTCCATAGAAAAAGATTGGAGTTCATGTGTTGGCCTCTAGAAGTGTACATGATGATCAATGCTCTCTTCAAGGATTTATATGAAGAATGGTCATGTGTAGAGTTGAGCATATTGCAAGTGTGGCTTGGAAAAGGAGATTGAATGAACATTCTTGTTTATCTCCAAGCCATCATATATATCAAGAGAAGTCTAGATGAAGTGCAAGTGGAACATGAAGACGGAGCTTAGCAAGGCTCTCCCATAATTGAGAATGGGGGAGTATTTGGAGAAGTCTTCATCAAGCATGTGCTAGCAAGCACAATCAAGAAAGGTGTTCCAACTTGAGAGAGTTGATACGTCTCCAACGTATCCATAATTTCTGTTGTTCCATGCTTATATTATACCATTTGCTACATGTTTTATATACACTTCATATCACTTTTATGCATTTTCTGGGACTAACCTATTAACAAGATGCCACAGTGCCAGTTCCCTGTTTTCTGCTGTTTTTAGTTTCAGAAAGTTACTTCTGCAAATATTCTCGGAATTGCACGAAACAAAAGGCCAAGTCCCTATTTTTCCAACACGTACACGGAGTCCGAAGGAGAGCCACGAGGTGGCCAAACCACCTGGCGGCGCGGCAGTGGGCCCAGCCGCGCCAGCCTATGGTTTGGGCCCCTCGGGGGTCCGCCGACATCGCCCCTTCGCCTATTTATTCCCCGAGGCGTGAAAACCCTAAGGCTCCGAGCCTTTCATCCAGAACATATTCGCTGCCGCCAGCATCGTCAACCCTAACTCGGGGGGTTCTGAAGCTCTTCCCGGCACCCTGCCGGAGAGGGGAATCATCACCGGAGGGCTCTACATCGCCATACCCGCCTCCGGAGTGATGCGTGAGTAGTTCATCCTTGGACTATGGGTCCATAGCAGTAGCTAGATGGTTGTCTTCTCCACTTGTGCCATCATGTTTAGATCTTGTGAGCTGCCTATCATGATCAAGATCATCTTATTGTAATGCTACATGTTGTGTTTGCTGGGATCTGACTTATATTGATACCTATGTGGAGCTGAATATTATATTATCATGTCTATGTCATTTGTGATCTTGCATGCTCTCCGTTACTTGTTGAAGCCTTGGCCAAGTGAATACTTGTGACTCCAAGAGAGGGTATTTATGCATGATAGTTGGGTTCAACCTCTATTTAACCTGGGATAGTGACAGCAAGTTCTAAGGTTGTAGATGTGTTGTTGCCACTAGGGGTAAAACAGCAATGCTTTATTCAAGGATGAATGTATTGTTTACATTACGCACATTACTTAATGCAATTGTCTGTTGCTTGCAACTTAATACTGGAAGGGGTACATATGTTAACCGGAAAGTGGACTATTTAGGCATAGATGCATGCTGGATAGCGGTCTATGTACTTTGTCGTAATGCCCAAATGAATCTCATAGTAGACACCACAACTCACACATGCATGTTATATGCACTTATCAATTGTCCAGCTGTAATTTGTTTACCCAACATGTTAGTTATCTTATTGGAGAGACACCACTAGTGAACTGTGGACCTCGGTCCATTCTTTTACATCTGAAATACAATCTACTGCAATCATTGTTCTCTACTGTTTTATGCAAACAAACATCATCTTCCATTCGATACGTTTAACCCTTTTTTTCAGCAAGCCGGTGAGATTGACAACCTCACTGTTAAGTTGGGGCAAAGTAATTTGATTGTGTTGTGCAGGTTCCACGTTGGCACCGGAATCCCTGGTGTTGCGCCGCACTACACTCCTTCACCAACACCTTCGAAGCAACCTCGTTTTCCTACTGGTTCGATTAAACCTTGGTTTCATACTGAGGGAAAACTTGCTGCTGCACTCATCATACATTCCTCTTGGGGTTCCCAACTGACGTGTGATGTACAAGCATTGTTTCCGGTGCTGTTGCCGGGGAGATATTCCCTCGTCAACTTAGCGCTAGCAAGAGTCAAGATCGTCATCATCTAGCCCAAGTGGAATGCGCAAGGCAAAGGTATGATCTTGATAGGGTTTCTATTTTACTGGTCTCATGGTGTTAGTGGGAGACCGGGTTATAGGATAGACAGCGTACTATCAAGAAGGGCTCTCAAGTGAGTAACTTGATCGCATCTTTGTGGAGAGCTCAAACCTTTACATACTTGGCATATCATCTTTCTTGGTTCTTATTTGGCTTTTATCCATGTGAGAATTTAGATCTTGTGTTCATCTCCATACCAAGATCTAGTTCATCAAAAACGGATTTCATATGCATATCTTGTTGCGTTTTTTATATTGGAGGTCTTACCGGCTTATCTTTTCTAGAGAGTTCAAACTCTCTCCTTGTGGTTTTCTCCTCACGTGATGGACTATGATGTATATGCATGATCTTGTATGACTTGTGATTATCTTTGAAACAAGCCCAAGATCATAGAAAACGGAGTCTTGATGATTATCTTGTTGAGTTTTGATGATTGGAGGATTTTCTAGTTGTTCTTTTATAGAGAAGGTTTACCTTTCTCCATTTGGTTTTATCCTCCCTTGTTGGACTATGATGTTTCTCTACATAATATTTCTGTAGCAACTCCTTTGTATCTTTATTTTATCGCAATGTTGTGCCAAGTAAAGTTCTATATTGAAAGTTGATGCAAGATTTGGATTTCTGCGCAGTGACAGATTTTTAGCTGTCACGGATTTGAGCTTATCTCCCTGTAGAAAATTCAAAAAATTCTGAAAAAATCACGCATATTCCTGAGATATGTACGCAACTTTCATTATTTTAGGCCAGATCCATCTGAGCAACTTAAGTGCCTCGAAAAAATTCGTCATTCCAGACTGTTCTGTTTTTGACAGATTCTGCCTTTTGTTTTGCATTCGCTCTTTTACTGTGTTTGTGTGGATTTCTTTGCTCCACAAAGCATTGGTGGCTGTAGCTAATGTCCAGAAGCTTTGGGATTGATTGTATCATTACAGAATATGAGAATTTTTGATTATGCACTAACCCTCTAATGAGAACTGTCTTGAGTTTGGTGTGAAGGAAGTTTTCAAGGATCAAGCGAGAAGGGTGATATTATGTGATCAAGAAGAGTGAAAAGCCTAAGCTTGGGGATGCCCCCGTGGTTCATCCCAACCATATTCAGAGAGACTCAAGCGTCTAAGGGGCATCCCCTTCTTCATCAACAAACTTATCAGGTCATCTCTAGTGAAACTATATTTTAATTCTTTCACATCTTATGCGCTTTACTTGGAGCGTCTGTGTGTTTTTATTTTTGTTTTTGTTTGAATAAATTCGGATCCTAGCAATCCTTGTGTGGGAGAGAGACACGCTCCGCTTTTTCATGTGAATACTCATGTTCTTCACTTATATTTGTTGAGTATTCTTAACTAGCTACTGCAGTGCTTTTAGCTCCTGTTTTTCATGCATCTCTTCGAGCTGTTAGCACTTGTTTATAAATACTCTCTTGCTGCATTATATTATCATTTGGAGAGTTTATGTTTAAATAAATTATTGGTGTTTGTTTGGAAGAAAGAAAATGCTACATGTAGTAGTTGGTATTGGAAAAGACATATGCATTCTTGTAGATCATTGTCTTGTTTCGATTTGATGCTTTGCAATTGTTTTGAGCTCTCAAGTAGATCATGTTTAAGCTCTTGCATCATGTAGTTAAAGCCTAGTAGTGGAGAACTACCGTAGAGCTTGTTGAGACTTGGGATGCATATTTGTTCTCTCTAAGGTCTAGATATTTTCTGGTAAAATGTTTGAGCAACAAGGAAGACAGTGTAGAGTCTTATAATACTTGCAATATGTTTTTATGTGATTCTTGCTGTACCGGTTTATACTTGTGTTTGCTTCAAACAACCTTGCTAGCCTAAACTCTGTACTGAGAGGGAATGCTTCTCGTGCATCCAAAACTTGAGCCAAAACCCATGCCATTTGTGTCCACCATACCTACCTACTATGTGGTATTTCCTGCCATTCCAAGTAAATATTTCATGTGCTACCTTTAAACTATTCAAAACTTTATTACTCCTTATTTGTGTCAATGTTTTATAGCTCATGAGGAAGTATGTGGTGTTTTATCTTTCAATCTTGTCATTTACTTCTGACAGACTTTCACCAATGGACTAGTGGCATATACATCCGCTTATCCAATAATTTGCAAAAAGAGCTGGCAACGGGGTGCCCAGCCCCAATTAATTACAACTTTCATTAATAATTCTCTTCACATGTTTTGCCCTGATTTATCAGTAAGCAACTTAATTTGCAAATAGACACTCCTCCATGGTATGTGAATGTTGGAAGGCACCCGAGGATTCGGTTAGCCATGGCTTGTGTAAGCAAAAGGTTGGGAGGAGTGTCATCTATAAAGAAACTAAAATACATGTGTAAACAAAAGAGAAGAGGGATGATCTACCTTGCTGGTAGAGATAACGTCCTTCATGGGAGCCGCTCTTGAAAGTCTGGTTGACAAGGGGGTTAGAGTGCCCACTACCATTCGTTGACAACAACAAACACCTCTCAAATACTTATTTTGTGCTCTCTATATGCTTTCGAAAACTTAAAAAGCTCTAGCACATGATTTAATCCCTGCTTCCCTCTGCGAAGGGCCTATCTTTTACTTTATGTTGAGTCAGTTTACCTACTCCTTTCTATCTTAGAAGCAAACACTTGTGTCAACTTTGTGTGCATTGATTCTTACATGTTTACTTATTGCACTTGTTATATTGCTTTATGTTGACAACTATCCATGAGATATACATGTTACAAGTTGAAAGCAAATGCTGAAACTTAATCATCCTTTGTGTTGCTTCAATGCCTTTTACTTTGAATCTATTGCTTTATGAGTTACCTCTTATGCAAAACTTTTTGATGCTTGTCTTGAAAGTACTATTCATGAAAAGTTTTTGCTTATATGATTCATTGTTTACTCTTTATCTATTTGTTAGCAAACTATAGATCATTGCTTTGAGTCACTTCATTCATGACATGAGCCTTGCAATATATTGATCAAGATTGTGTGAAAGCATGTCTCCTCAGAAATTATTTGTTGTTATCGTTTTACCTACTCGAGGACGAGTAGAACTAAGCTTGGGGATGCTTGATACGTCTCCAACGTATCCATAATTTCTGCTGTTCCATGCTTATATTATACCATTTGCTACATGTTTTATATACACTTCATATCACTTTTATGCATTTTCTGGGACTAACCTATTAACAAGATGCCACAGTGCCAGTTCCCTGTTTTCTGCTGTTTTTGGTTTCAGAAAGTTACTTCTGGAAATATTCTCGGAATTGCACGAAACAAAAGGCCAAGTCCCTATTTTTCCAGCACGTACACGGAGTCCGAAGGAGAGACGAAGGAGAGCCACGAGGTGGCCAAACCACCTGGCGGCGCGCAGTGGGCCCAGCCGCGCCAGCCTGTGGTTTGGGCCCCTCGGGGGTCCGCCGACATCGCCCCTTCGCCTATTTATTCCCCGAGACGTGAAAACCCTAAAACACCGAGCCTTTCATCCAGAACATATTCGCTGCCGCCGCCGTCGTCAACCCTAACTCGGGGGGTTCTGAAGCTCTTCCCGGCACCCTGCCGGAGAGGGGAATCATCACCGGAGGGCTCTACATCGCCATGCCCGCCTCCGGAGTGATGCGTGAGTAGTTCATCCTTGGACTATGGGTCCATAGCAGTAGCTAGATGGTTGTCTTCTCCACTTGTGCCATCATGTTTAGATCTTGTGAGCTGCCTATCATGATCAAGATCATCTTATTGTAATGCTACATGTTGTGTTTGCTGGGATCTGACTTATATTGATACCTATGTGGAGCTGAATATTATATTATCATGTCTATGTCATTTGTGATCTTGCATGCTCTCCGTTACTTGTTGAAGCCTTGGCCAAGTGAATACTTGTGACTCCAAGAGGGGGTATTTATGCATGATAGTTGGGTTCAACCTCTATTTAACCTGGGATAGTGACAGCAAGTTCTAAGGTTGTAGATGTGTTGTTGCCACTAGGGGTAAAACAGCAATGCTTTATTCAAGGATGAATGTATTGTTTACATTACGCACATTACTTAATGCAATTGTCTGTTGCTTGCAACTTAATACTGGAAGGGGTACGGATGTTAACCGGAAAGTGGACTATTTAGGCATAGATGCATGCTGGATAGCGGTCTATGTACTTTGTCGTAATGCCCAAATGAATCTCATAGTAGACACCACAGCTCACACATGCATGTTATATGCACTTATCAATTGTCAATTGCCCAGCTGTAATTTGTTTACCCAGCATGTTAGTTATCTTATTGGAGAGACACCACTAGTGAACTGTGGACCCCGGTCCATTCTTTTACATCTGAAATACAATCTACTGCAATCATTGTTCTCTACTGTTTTATGCAAACAAACATCATCTTCCATTCGATACGTTTAACCCTTTGTTTTCAGCAAGCCGGTGAGATTGACAACCTCACTGTTAAGTTGGGGCAAAGTAATTTGATTGTGTTGTGCAGGTTCCACGTTGGCACCGGAATCCCTGGTGTTGCGCCGCACTACACTCCTTCACCAACACCTTCGAAGCAACCTCGTTTTCCTACTGGTTCGATTAAACCTTGGTTTCATACTGAGGGAAAACTTGCTGCTGCACTCATCATACCTTCCTCTTGGGGTTCCCAACTGACGTGTGACGTACAAGCATTGTTTCGGTGCTGTTGCCGGGGAGATATTCCCTCGTCAACTTAGCGCTAGCAAGAGTCAAGATCGTCATCATCTAGCTCAAGTGGAATGCGCAAGGCAAAGGTATGATCTTGATATGGTTTCTATTTTACTGGTCTCATGGTGTTAGTGGGAGACCGGGTTATAGGATAGACAGCGTACTATCAAGAAGGGCTCTCAAGTGAGTAACTTGATCGCATCTTTGTGGAGAGCTCAAACCTTTGCATACTTGGCATATCATCTTTCTTGGTTCTTATTTGGCTTTTATCCATGTGAGAATTTAGATCTTGTGTTCATCTCCATACCAAGCTCTAGTTCATCAAAAACGGATTTCATATGCATATCTTGTTGCGTTTTTGATATTGGAGGTTTTACCGGCTTATCTTTTCTAGAGAGTTCAAACTCTCTCCTTGTGGTTTTCTCCTCACGTGATGGACTATGATGTATATGCATGATCTTGTAGGACTTGTGATTATCTTCGAAACAAGCCCAAGATCATAGAAAACGGAGTCTTGATGATTATCTTGTTGAGTTTTGATGATTGGAGGATTTTCTAGTTGTTCTTTTATAGAGAAGGTTTACCTTTCTCCATTTGGTTTTATCCTCCCTTGTTGGACTATGATGTTTCTCTACATAATCTTGTAAAGCTCTTTGTTGCGATTCCAACGAGCCCAAGATCATCGAAAACGGAGTCCGAATGCAAAATATATTGCTGTTTTGGTATTTGGTGTTTCTGCAGTTTTACCTGTGGCGGTAGTACCGCCCGGGTACCGCCGGAGCTACCCGAGGACCATTTTCAGAGGTACAGAGGGAGTTAGTACCGCTGCCCGGGGCGGTAGTACCGCTATGTGGAGCCCGTTTTTAGCCTGATTTAGTGTTCTTTCTTCCCGGGGGCGGTAGTACCACTGGGGCCAGCGGTAGTACCGCCCCGACGCGTTTCTGCACCCAACGGTTGGATCTTGGGTTGACCTATTTAAGGGGCCTTCTTCACCAATGGTTTCCCAACCTTTTGAGCAAGTTTTGACCTCCATTGTTGACCTCCACAAGCTTGCAATCTCTCTATTCCTCCATGATTCTTGCCTCCAATTAGAGGAAAAGAGAGAGGAGATCTAGATCCACTATTCTACCAATCAATCTCTCCTCTAAGTGAGGGGAAGCTTTTTGCATCTAGATCTTGGAGGGATTTGATGTTTTTCCTTGTCTTCCTCTCTTCTCCCCCCATAAGCATTAGTTGCTTTTGGTGAGATTTGAGAGTGAAGGTTTTGAGCACTTGTGCTATTGCCATTGCTTTGTGCATCGGTTTGTGCTCTCCACGAGGATTCGTGAAGGTTAAAATTTTGTGATGGTTGAGACCTCTTGTGGTCACTTATAGCTGTTCGGGAGCCCCCAATTCATTTGTGGGTGTGTGTGCCCCGGATCGTTGTTGTAAAGGCTCCGGATTCCACCTTGAAGGATTTTGATAGTTGAAGGTGAACCAAACCTTTGTGGTGCGATTCATCGGAGAAGAAGGTGAATCCTTTGTGGCTGTTGAGTTGACCTTTGTGGTATCTCACACCTCTCCAACGAGACGTACTCCCCTAAAAAGGAGGAACTCGGGAATGCATCCTCGTCTCCGCGTGCCTCGGTTATTTCTATACCCGAGCTCTTTACTTATGCACTTTACATTGTGATAGCCTTCGTGCTTGAAGTATTCTTGCTATCACCTTGTTTCTTGTCTTGCTTAGTATAAGTTGTTGGTGCACATAGGTGAGCCTAGTATCTTTAGGTTGTTGCCTTGTTAATTTAAACACCTAGTTTTATTCCGCAATTATCAAGCCTAAACCGGAAAAGTTTAATCGCCTATTCACCCCCCTCTAGGTGACATCCTTGTCCTTTCAGTACCCCTTGTCATACTCATTTCCATTGATAACATACTTACACTCTGGAGCTTGCCTCGAGTAAGTCTCAGAAACACCGGAGAGCGTTGGAGCACATTGATGTCATTGTGAGCACCGGCCATGCCTAAAAATGCGTGCCAAATCCAAAAAATCTGTGGGAACTCCATATGCATCGACACCGTATGGCAGCCGTGAATTTCGGAATGGATGAGAATCCAAGAAGCCATCATAGTACCGAACACCATGCACGATTCTCATGAATACTTCCCTCATCATCCTTAAGCGCCAGCGAAATTCATGAGCTTTGTTCGCCGGGTTCTTGGAAAATAATCGTTGAACAAGAGCATGTGACCAGTTGTTCTATAACGGTTCTTGTCGGCCAGCCGGCCTTTCTCTGATCCTCCACGCTTGGGCGCGGCATCAATCTCAGCTTGCGCATCTAAAAGAGCGACAATGACCATCTCATTCTCTTCGTCGTCTGCAAGGGCGGAACTCTCCCCCATCATTTGGAAAAACATGAACTCATCGTCGCTATCCATAGCCTATTGTACAAAATGAAGCAAACAAACTAGGCAACGATACATAGCAATCAAATTAACGCATTGGCAAATGGCCGAACACCTAACTTGCGGGGCGGCGGGGAGGAAGAGGCGGAGCCGGCTGAATGAGCCTCACCAACGCAAAACGTGGTTGCCGCGGCTGAACCCCCGCGGTGCGAATCGAGTTGGCGACGACAGGGGTGGCGGCGATGGTGCGAGTCATCGATGAGAGCAAACATCATGACGGGGTTGGGGGCAAATGAATCAGGCCTACCCGCGTTGTGTCTATGATATGTGGGCTCCGCCTGTCGGAGGGCATGTTCGGGCAATGTCCGGCACCCTCGAATAGGCACCCAAGTTTGGAGGCCCTCTCGGGGGTGCCGGACATATTTTCTGCTCGGTCCGGACACTTGGGGGTGCCGTTGTGGACGATTTTCGTGTCCGGACCCCCAATGGGCCTTTGGGGGTCATTTGGGGGTGCCGGTGGAGATGCTCTTAGCACATGATAATTTCTACTTCTTTCTATGAAGGGCGTTTGTTCTTCCTCCCGAGTTAAGATGTGTCGATCTCTTACAATAATTGTGGACCAAATGTTAGAACAAATTCCTTTCTACAGAAACTTGCCTTATATTTTCACTTCACACACTTTCACCGTACACGAGCTTATAGCTTTATTTCACCGTGAAAGAAAGAGTAATTCAGTACAAGATTTTAATGCTACTTTTGAATCATGATGAAAATGTTTTCTATTACTTACAACGTTGATTGGTTGATGATATTTTATCTTTAGTTAAAAATTATGCATAGATTAGTTGCGATCATATGAGTAAAACCTAGTAGCTACGACAATAAACTTCAAAATCCATACTTTCTTTCATATACATGCTCAAGAACGATCATATATTAAGTTTGGCAATGCTGGTACGTAAAAAATGTATCTAAGAACTAAGGGCCAGAAATTTCTGCCGCAAGACTGTCTGGCACCTCCGGGGCTTTTCTACCTCCCCCAAGTTTTTTTCAGTTCCTCTTTCAGGCACAACTTTTATAATTTTTTTGGTGATTTTTGTCTTCCCGTGAAGCGTGCGACGTCCTCTACTACAACATCTCTGAGTTTCATCGTTCCATTGACCACCACTACCGAAAGTTTGTGATCATGATCAACACCAAAGGTATAACTTGCATATTCCTTCGTGAAACCATCTTCGTCTTGCTTATCATACCCTATCAGATTACCTCATTCATATTGCGGGCATTGCACTTGTATCGATTCGATTGATTGACTTATATATGGGTGAACATTGTATCATGTAGTGGTATGGACACTAGCAAGAGCGAGAACGAAGCACCATAAAAGAGTAGTGCCAAGCATTTAGCATGCCATCATTCCTACTCAGTGAGTCTATACGCTCACCTATTGCCGAGTTGTGCCATAATCAGCCTTACCAGTCGGTTGAGCCGACGACTTAGAGGGTGACTCGGAGGACATCATACAGAGACTTGCACCATAGCACTATGAAGATGATTTCATATGAAAAAGTGCTTAACACAGAAGTTGTGCGTATCATCGAGATGCATAATATTATTTTTGGAGTCATATTCATCAGATTTAGTATTCAGGCTAGAGAGTCATGACGAGACCCGGACGACTCAGCCTGCCACATGTTGGATTCTGACCTAAAAGTAAAGATGGGTTCGTAGAGTCATCAAGACTGCCTTAGATGGAGAAGTGGTCCGCGTTGAGTTATTCACCTTGTCGAGACGAACAAGTTTGATGTTTGTGCCATCTTCATCCGAGTATGTATGCAACTTCTACGGTCACAATAAGGAGCAAAACATGAAGGTGTTGCGGACCCGGACATAATTCCGCAACACCCTCATGTCTTGACCTTTGTTAAGGAAAAGTTTAGAGGTTTATGACGTGATTTTATGTACTTTTATTGTAAGGAAAGGTTATATGAGTCCTTTACTTTTACGGAAAGATTAGCTATTAAACAACACCAATCAAATCTATCAATCTGTTACGTACACATTCGTGTTCATTATCTTTTTAACCACTACCCTTGTATCATGCATTCATGCTTCTCGTTCCTTCGAAAGTCGACCATGCCGGTAGGCTGCGGATCCACGGACTATAGGGGCGAGCGAATCGATCTAGAGCAACCCATAGCAGCCGAGTCGCCTTGACGGGTCCCTCTTGGGAAAACTCCTCGGTTTAATCGTTTCCGAACAAGGAATCAAGGCTAATCCGGACAAGATCGGCGCCAATCACCAACATGGCCCCCAAGCAACCTCAAGAACATCCAGCGGGTCACCGAATACTTAGTGGCGCTAAGCCGCTTCATCTCCTGTGTCGTCGAGAAGGCCCATCGTGCTCGTGCCCTACAATCTGGTGAAGAAGTCGGACTACCCCAATCTCTCGACAAGGTGAAGGTGCTCTTGTCCACTAGAATGCTTGCTAGAGCTGGTAAAACTTTTTTTTTTGGAGAGAACGAGAGGGGTTTTAGGAAGAGTTCATCTTTTCGAAATTTATGCCCGAAACGTGGACCCACCTGTCATTCACAGTATACCAGTGCCGGAGAACTGACATCAGTTCCCCTCACCGTAACCCTCCTGTGGACTGGCCGCTCCGCCGCTCCTCACAAGAAAAGGAAACACGAAGTCGGAGCGAGCGAGACCCCCAAAACCCTTGTCAGTTCGATCGCCTCTTCCCTCTCCCCTGATGTCCCCGACGACGCCCAAGCGGCGGCGCCCCGCCGCTGCCTCACCCCGCAGCCGGAAGAAGCAGAAGCGCCTCGACGCCATCTGCGACGTGGCGGCGGCGCCGCCGCCTCCCCCGCTCGGCGGCGGCGGCGACGGCGAAGATTCCGACCCGGAGGCCGTCTGCCGGAGCACGCGGGTGCGCCGCGCGCCGGTCCCGCTCGACACCTCGCCGACCCCCTCGCCCCGCCCCAAGAGGCTCCGCCCCGGCGGGACCTCGCGGAAGGGGGGAAAAGGTAGGGCACGGGGCGAGGCGGTTGCCCGAGTAGTGGACGAGGAGGGGGAGGATGAGGAGGACGGCGGGGGAAATGCGGCCTGGCGCTCGCGGCTTCGGGATAGGGCTAAGGGGAAGGCCGGAGCGAGGAGGCGAGTGAGGGCCTTGTGGTTGGAAGACGAAGATGGGGAGGAAGAGGAGAGCGGTGATTTGTCATCGCGAGGGAGGGGAGCGAGAGAGGGGGAGATTAATTTGATCATCGATTTGAGTGTAGAAACGCACGATGCTGTTGGGGGTGTCACTGTAGTAGAAGAAGAAGAGGAGGAAAAGGGAGTATGGGAGGAAGATGATAGTGATGAGGATGAGGAAGAAGAAGCAATTGGTGCGGAAGCTGATCTGGACGAAGGCAATGTGGAGGAAGATAGTTTGCCAGGGGAAGAGAAAACCGAACAGTTGGATTCACCTGTACTACTGCAAGGAGAAAATGATAATGAGTTGGCTTGTGACCGGAAGGCCGACGAGGCCAAGTCTGGCGATTTGGGGGGAAATGAGCAGCTCGATGTGCACCATGGGAAGATTGCGGAAGTGAGCAACCTTCCTGATGAGCAGCAAATGGAACTTGATGGTCCTGGCCCTGGTGAGCAAGTGGAAAAGGTCCAGCAGGATGAACAGATGGAGGATGCCCCAAATATAGTGTTGTCTAAGGAGACTCTGAGTGAGAGAGTAGGGAAATCTCTAGTTTCAGATGAAAATCGAGGAGGTTTACAAGTTAAAGAAGGAAGGAGGTGTGGGCTATGTGGAGGAGGGACTGATGGGAGACCACCTAGGATAGCACTGCATGATACCGCTGACAGCGAGAATGAAGCCTATGAGGGTGCTTCGCCTTCAGAGGAGCCAAACTATGATATATGCGATGGGTTCAGTGAAGATCCTGGATGGATCGGAAGGTTACTGGGTCCAATACATGATCGATTTGGGATTGCCCGTGTCTGGGTTCATCAGAACTGTGCAGTTTGGAGTCCTGAGGTATGTTCCTGCAGTACATTTCAAAATTCTTTGTGTTATTTGAATGTGTATGCTGAGTAACTTCTTTTTTTCGTTGCTTGTCATTACTGTACCTTGGCCGTATTTTGCACAGGAAGAAAAGCAGAAATGCCCTTGCGGATAACCCCCTCCTTTGTTTTGAAATAAAACTGTAGGAGAATCCCCCATAGTTAGGAACCCAAATTCGTGCCCGAGAGGACTTGAACCCAGGTGGTGGGTTGTACATCCACTCCTCTACCAAAGTTAGCCAGGCTTCCTCAATAACCCCCTCTTAGCTGCCATGTTTTGTTTTGCTGAAAATAGCATGTCCCACTATGTGGTTAACTGGTTATGGATCTGCATTGGTTGTTGTGGATTGCTTACCGAGTTCCAAGAGAATATATTGCCAATGAAACTAGCTAAATGCATCAATATACATCATGCCAGTGATACTAAGATCTTATGTAATGTATTGGTGATGTGGAAATCCATATTTTGCTGTCAAATTTCAGGTTTACTTTGCTGGTTTGGGGTGCCTAAAAAATGTAAGAGCTGCACTTTGCCGCGGAAGGCTTTTGAAGTGCAGTCGATGTGGCAGGCCTGGAGCAACTATTGGGTGTCGTGTTGACCGGTGCCCGAAAACCTACCATTTGGTAATTACTTTGTGCTTAAGATACACCTCATTATTCCATTATTGCTCTTTAATATGCATTATTTTCTCTCCATCTGTATTCTGTAGCCTTGTAGTCGAACAGAAGCCTGCATATTTGATCACCGGAAGTTTCTTATAACTTGCAATGATCATCGGCATCTCTTCCAACCCCAAGGAGATAAATATGCTCAACTACTCAGGAAGATGAAGATAAGAAAGATGAAGGCCGATATCAGAAAGTTGTCACATGATGCATGGAGAAAGGATGTAGAGGCTGAAGAGAAATGGTTAGAGAACTGCGGGGAAGATGAAGAGTTCTTGAAACGTGAGGGGAAGAGGCTAAACAGAGATCTTTTGAGGATTGCACCGGTTTATATAGGAGGTTCTTCTGAAAATGAAAAGTCTTACCGTGGTTGGGAATCTGTTGCTGGGCTTAGTGATGTTATTCAGAGCCTGAAGGAAGTGGTGATACTGCCTCTTTTGTATCCGGAGTTCTTTAGCTCTTTAGGTCTCACACCACCAAGAGGTGTTCTGCTGCATGGTCACCCTGGTACTGGTAAAACACTTGTTGTACGTGCACTAATAGGGGCATGTTCTCAGGGTAACAGAAGGATTGCTTATTTTGCTCGAAAAGGAGCTGATTGTTTGGGCAAGTATGTTGGTGATGCTGAGAGGCAGTTAAGACTTCTATTCCAGGTAGCTGAAAAATGCCAACCCTCTATCATATTTTTTGATGAGATGGATGGTTTAGCACCTTGTAGATCCAGACAACAAGACCAGACACACAACTCAGTTGTAGCGACTTTGCTCTCATTGCTTGATGGTTTGAAATCACGAGGCTCAGTTATAGTAATTGGGGCTACGAATCTTCCTGATGCTATTGACCCTGCTCTTAGGAGACCAGGAAGGTTTGATCGTGAGATATACTTCCCGCTCCCGACCCTTGAGGCTAGGTCTTCTATTCTTTCGTTGCACACAAAAAACTGGCCAAGTCCTATTTCAGGCACATTCCTCTCAGCTGTTGCAAGTCAAACTGTTGGATATGCTGGTGCTGATTTGCAGGCAATTTGCACCCAAGCTGCACTAAATGCTCTGAAAAGGGCTTGCCCACTGCAGGATATTTTACGCTCTGCCGAGAAAGGAACTGAACACGGGCGACTTCCTCTACCATCGATTGATGTGGAGGAACGAGATTGGCTGTCTGCTCTTGCAGCTGCCCCCCCACCCTGTTCACAAAGGGAAGCAGGGATTGCTGCAAATGATCTTGTTTCCGCTCCGATTGATTCCTATCTTTTACCATGCCTTCTTAAACCATTACTTCACCTCCTTATTTCCCTCTGTTTGGATGAACGAATCTGGTTACCTTCATCTCTTCTGAAGGCATCTTACTTTATAAAGAAAGTCGTGCTTTCGTCTATGGAAGATAATAATGTACCTCACACTTTCTGGTCATCCTATCTTCCCTCTTTGATACAGCAGAAGGATATTGCAAATAAAATTGAATCAATCTTGTCAAGCTATGGTCTTACAGCGTCTCAATTAGGAAATCATGGTTCAATGTTGTTAAGTCAGAACACACAACATGAGAAGTTTGATGACCGCAGGTTGGGTTCCACTGGTTCTTCAAACAAAGGAGGGTTAGCATATAAGTTATCGGGTTTTCGAGCTTTAGTCGCTGGAGCACCCAGATCAGGCCAGCGACATCTAGTCCGTTGCCTTCTTCATGGTTTTATGGGTCAGATTGTAATACACAAGCTTGATCTTGCAACTATGGCACAGGAGGGAAATGGTGTCATCCTTAATGGATTGACACAAATTCTTTGTAAGTTCCTTTGATTTATTTTTTACTTCTGATATGTTGACTGAGAAATTACCAATTAACTTTTCATCCGTGTTTTTCCTGTTACTTGGGTGTTAGTGTTCTTTGCCTGTGTATTCTACTTTTCCTTGTTTTGTACTGTTTATATGCATGTAACAGAGGCTGTGGATGAATAAAATCTCCACCATCTAAAAAAAGTGATTCATGAGTATGTGAATGAAAGTCCACTCCGAAGTTTTCTGTATAAGAATCAAGGCTAAGTCGATAACTCCCTATACGCATATTTTTTTTACTTGGTATAGGCAGATCCTATAATTATAACTACCAGGAAGGCAATCGACATAATGTTGATTCTGTGATTTAAATTCATGGCGGAGAGTGCCTTTCTATATGGGTAAACTATGTTATGCCCCGTTCATCCTTTAGTCGAGGTCCAGTGATCTATTGACTATCCGCCGATTACTCTATTAGTATATCCATTTGTTTCCAGTGGATACGAGTAAGTAACCATCGTTTATTTGCTTTTCTGTGACTAGTGAAAGGCCTAAACATCGGAAGGTGCATAATCTACATGCCTAGAATTGATTTGTGGGCAGTCGACAAGGTCCATGAACAGGAAACAGAAGACCATGGGCTCAACATGGGGACAAGCAAGTTGGCTTCCTCGCCAGTTGAAAGCATGAAAAAGTGTTCAGAAGTTTGGAATACATTGGTTGATCAGATGGGTTCATTGTTAGCCTCTGTATCCATAAGTGTTCTGGTAAGCTTCAGTTGTATTCTTCATGGAATATGCCTTTTCAATTTCTCTTTGCTTAAATTTTCTGGATATGTATGCATGCTCATGCTGCCCCATAAAAGGTCACAAAGGAATGTGCATGTTCCCATGGTGAGTTCATGTTAAAGTACTGAGATATTTTTTTTCGAGAAAACGCAAAAGAATTTGCGTTTCATTCCATTGAACAGGAAGACATCGGGGGCACACGACCGTCCTCACCAAGCGACTACAACTAGGTAAGGAGGTGCCCGCAACTACATACTGCAACTACATTACACCTCGCCCAGCCTTGCCTTTTGCCAAGAATGGCGAGGCGTCGAGACTCGGAGCGACAGGGCAGCATCAACACCATTGCCAGACGTCTCCAGGGACGATTACAGCTCCAGGACTGCCCAGGCCAACGTACCTCACACTTGTTATCCACGTCGGATGTGAAGGGGGGGTGTTAAGTATATCATATCACCTCTTCCAATCAGATAGGTCTTAACAACACTCATGTGCCTAGTGAGTCTCGGATGAAAGGCAGGGCCCGGCTGGAACTGGTGTAGCATCAGGGAACCATCGGCGCTGGCATACGTTGCGTCCCGGAGTTCCGCTCCCTGTGTAGCAGTCTATGCCAGAGCCATGCATCACCAACCTCCATCTGCTGCATCAGGTCCACTTGCAGCCAAAGCAGCGCCTTCAAGAAGGGAACGACGTTGAGACGCCGCCGCTGCCCGGTCCGGGAGGCCAGATCTAGGGTTTCCCCGGTGCTCGAGGAGGAAGTCCGGTCAGGGTCATGCCAACACCCCTAAGTAGGCGACGGCACCCTCAGGCGTCGCCGCACGGTGAATTCGCCCCAACCCATGAGCAAAGACCTCCAATGCAGTGGCGGACCGGAGGTGGCGAATTACGTCGCTGGAGGAGACCAACACACACGGACGGAAGCCTAGAAACATGGTCGTCGCAGGAGGGGGCACCGGCCAGCGCAGTGCCAGCAGGCCGGCCACCGCCGGGAGCGCGTCGAGCAGGGGACACTCAGCGACCTGCACCGCGCTGCCACAGCTTCCGCCGCCAGGATCCACCGGGGCACAGCAGAACAGCAGCCGTCCAGGGCCCGCCGCGCTTGTGCTCACCAACCCAGCGGCCTCCACTGGCATTGGCCGGGAGGGATGAGAGGAGGGAGAAGGGTGGGTGGGGGCAGAGAGGTTGTCGTGGGCTGGGGCGGGCTCACGCGGCCCAGATCTGGACGCCTTCATTTCTGCCGCTCGCTCCAGCGGCTGGCCGCCGCCGCAGCAGCGCCACCGCGCACGTTCCACACCATCTCGACCTCCCTATGCGCAGACATTCGCCCGCCGCGCTACCGTGAGCTCCCGCCGCTCCAGCGCACCAAACGGCAGCGCGCGAGCACACAAACGAGGGCCCCGCCGTCCACCAGCAAGGGCTTTGCCTGACGGCATCCTCCGGCGACGGCAAGGGGAGTAAGGGGTACTTCGGTGGCGTTTAGGGTTTCACACCTGAGTCGTCCTTGGGAGCGACGCGGTTAACTTGACGAATACAACTCTGGAGATTTCGATTCATACAATGTTATCACCTTGTTTTTTTTCTGTACAACAATCTAAATTAAATAATTAAACCTGTTATTGAGAAATAATGCTCAGAGCTACTCTTAATATGAAATAATTAGTTTAGTTTAATACATAGTTGCTGGGCTAATCACTTCTTTTGAATCCGTAATCATAGATTCGAATGGCCCATATGATACTGGATATATTGAATTTAGCCTTTTTAAAATAAGGCTTTCGGGTCTTACAAGATAAAATTTTAAAAGGATGCGCAGTGTATTGTAATAGAAGACCAAGGACCCATTTGATGGTGTGATCTGTCCGCGCTGTAAAATATTATTAGTTGAGAGAATCTTTACCAATCATAGTCAGATATTATGCTATGGCTCTAAGTTAGTAATTACTGGAATATCCGGGGTTAATAAAAAAACTGTAACCCAAAAGCTACAGCATTGCCGAACTAAGTCCGAATTTTCTCTGGAGGTTAGTACCGAGTACTTCGTACCTGGGAGCCATTGCTCAGAATCAATTGTGCAACGTTGTATAGGAGTAGTTGCGCACGGGTCTTAATGGGAACAATAGTGATGTACTCAGCTTATGACGCACAATTTGTGCCAATGATAAAGTGCTACTTGGTTCGTTTGTTGCTGCCTTGCTGGTTAATCATTCATCTCATGTTCGTGTAGAACATGGTGAATGTTATCAACTTATCATCATTGGCTATTGGCCCTTACTTTCTTGGATTTAAGATCTAGTGGTAACTAGCTAAACTGATAATTTACTTACAGGCCACTAGTGAGCTAAAGTTTCAAGATCTTCCATGCGGAGTAAAGCATTTCTTCAGCACACATGTTGTAGATCAATGTCTTAGTTCTTCAGAACACACAATACCAAGGTTCTCTGTGAATGTTGACAGCTATATTAGCTGGGACGATGTGCTCGATTCATGTGCGGTGCGGTTATCGCATGACTTAATTCAGCATCATGTTCAGTTGTTAGATGAGAGAGCTCATAACAACCGTAGTGAGCAGAAAGAAATCATTGCTCCCATGGAAATTAGTGCACCAGATGAATGTAAATCTGGTGAGAACAAGGAATCCATCATATTGGCAAAATCTTCTATCTCTGTTGACAAACAACCTCCATGTCCTACTAAGCTGGCCACATGCAGTGCTCAGCTACAGCCACCAGCATCCGATGTGAAAGATAAAGCGGAAAATCCTGAGAACCTTCATTGTCATGAGAGTGTCTCAAGAAATCCTTCTAGTAGAATTGTGAAGGGCAGTGAATCACTTGCTATTATTGCCTTTGGAATTCAGATACTGCAGCACCCTCAGTTCTCTAAACTCTGTTGGGTTACCTCAAAACTGCGGGAAGGTCCCTGCACTGATATAAATGGACCATGGAAAGGCTGGCCATTCAATTCCTGTTTATTGCATACCAGTACCTTGCCTGATAAATCATTGTCTGAAGGAAATAGTGTTCTTAAGGTCAAGGAAAAGTCTCTTCTTGTGAGAGGATTGGTTGCTGTTGGTTTATTAGCATATAGAGAGCTCTATGCATCTGTGATGGAAGTCTGTGCTGATGTGAGAAAGGTCTTGGAACTGCTAGTTGGACAGATCCAAAGTAAAATCTTGGAAAAGAAAAGTCGATATCGGTACTTCCATATTCTATCTCAAGTAGCGTATCTGGATGACATCGTGAACAGCTGGGCGTACACCTTCCAAAGGTATGCCTGACGAGTATTGTTTATGTTTCTATAGATTGCCAGTATTGTTTCTTTCTTAAGTCTGGTAAAATATACAGCGCTTGGCCAACAATATCATGTTGGTATTTATATTGCTGATCTCACGACAAACTGTGCTGACCTGTTCTTTTCTTCATTTTGATTCCATCTGCAGATTACATCCTGACAATAGTACACGAGCATTAGGTACAAAGACAACAAATCTTGGAAAGTCATGCACAAGAGAGCGTGAAAGTACCAGTTACACTACAGAAAGCAATGTACAGGCTGCTCCTGTTGGCTGCTCTACTGAGGTGCAAGACAATTCAGCCCAACAGGCACATGATTATCCGGTTGGCCCTGCTACCAGTCCCAATGAGATGCACGACAGCCCAGTCGAACAAGGTTCAGACCAACCTGAAATCCATAATGTGGTCTGCAACCTTGATAGTGATCATGTGACATCTCTATCCACGATGGATGCAGTGGAACATGATCTTGTCTATTCAGCTTCGCATGATGTGCACAAGGGTCCCCGTACACCTGCAGATACAGTAATTAATGATGGAGGATCTGGTGAAGTAAACAACGTCTGGAAAATGTCCAGAGTAACCAACGGTGAAGAAAAGTGCAAACCAGATATTCAACGATCTGAAAGCCTCTCTGAATCAGTTGAAGATTTCAACAATGTGCAAAGGGCAGAAAAGTTTGTTGCGTCCTCAACTACTATGGACAATGTAGAAATATCCAAGATGGTGTCTTCTGAAGCTCATGGGAATGATAATGAGTTGAATACCAGCTCTCCTCTTAATGACTGTGAATCAGGTCATTTGATTAATGGTCAACCGCAAGATAGCATAAAGAAGCCCCCTGTTCCAAAATCTTCGTGTCTCTACAAATGTTGCTCTGCATGCTTCCATGCTGTTTACAAGGTGTCCCATGATATTCTCTCGAATTCAGTAGGGCCTAATCTGCATTGCTTAGCTGTTGATGATATGCATGACATTCTCTCATCATGCTCATCGAATCTACTAGCAACAGTTAGTAAATGGTACAGCTCTCAAGATGTTGTTGGCTGTGAAGAAAAAATTGGAAAAAAGCATCATCTAGAAATCAACTCGGAGCATTGTGTTTGTCAGAGTGATGTTAGTTTTGTCTCAAGGGATTGTACATGCCACTTGGGAAGCATTGGAGAGTCTGAAACTAGTAATAAGGAGAGCCATTCTCTATGTGGACGATCATTAAGTTTTTTCTTTAAGGATGGTGTATTGATGCCACAAGATCTCACTGCAGGAGCTACACTTGATTGCAACTTTGAAAGACTATGTGTTTGCTCCATACCAGGGACAATTTCTATGCTCGTTCGGAGCCCCAGTTCATGTGATCATGCGAGCAAATAGAAATACAATGTGTTCTCCAATGCTTAAGTCTAAAGATGCCACAGTTTATATTTTTTTCCGCCATAAGATTAGCAAGTCTTCTGTTTTCTCATCCTTGATGCAACTTTCAAGCTAGCCTTCTGCAAAGAAATGTCCTTTATTGGTTACTGTTGGCAGTGGAATGCTGGCTTGTGTAGTCATTGTGAGATATGGATTGGTTGGGGAAAAGTGAATCGGTTGATTTTTTGTTTGTTAATTAAGTGGCTCTGTTGTAGACAAGGACTGCCGTTACTGATGGTGGAATCTGCAGAATTAGATGAATGCTATGCCTTCTCGATTCTCATTGTATTATGTATTACCACTCAATTAAGCCATCAAGTTGAAACAAGGCTACAAATACTAACAGGTTTGGGTGCTACCTTCAGACTGGTCACTGGTATGCTATCTAATGAGCAACTCTCATTCAGCATGATAGTTCTGTGTAATTGCGAGCCTGCTGTTATTTTGACATGCACAGAACTAAGAGTGTTGTTTTTCGTTATTCTGACATAGCTCATTTTTAGCAGCAGAAGTAATGACTAATATCTTTTTGTTGATTGTTGATGACTTCAACTCGTTTTTTTAAACAATATGGATAAAGCAGTGATCCTTATACGTCAGTAAGAAAGTCTATCAGATGTTTGAAGCAAAAAAATGACTGATGAGTTAGGGACCCATTGACAATATATATTATATGCAATGGTTAGGTTGCATATTAGGCCAAGTGTCTGAATACTGCCATTTATCTGCCATAGCCATGCAATATGTTGTGATTGTGGCAGGCCCTATCTCTTTTGAAGCTAAGCAAGTTCCACTTGTTTTTTTTTTTGTTGGGCTAGGGATAGTTGGGAGGCAGGATATAACTTTCCTATGTTTTTGGAATCGAAACTTCATGATTTTCTCAGTGGACTGATTCCAGATGGAGAATTTGTACTTGTGCAAGTACTGGTCAGGATTACTCGGAATGTTTTTTGACCATGAACTGTGAGGCGACAGCCCCGAAATTACGAGAAATGTATAGTCATATTTTGGGTCTGGAAACAGAAAAAAGCCAGATATTATCTATCTAGTGGCCAAACTGGTTTCCATATGATTTCTTTGAAAACAAATTGAAATTTGGATTCGAATCAAATATAGATTGACAATGGCTGATGTACGAGAGACTGATTCTCACTAGGATAACCTGGATGAACAGTAACCAAATTGTTATTCTTGGATCTGGAATCACGATTATAAGTTATAGCAGGCTGTCCTTCCTGATGCTTGTGCTCCTCCTGGTTATGTATGACTGGGTTTGATAGTGAAATTGTCTGGGCCATACGTCAGTACTATTTACGCATAATTTGTGTTACTACAACCTATAGTGGCTTTTATCTCAAGGAAAAAATGCCTATAACTTCACTCTGATTATATTGATTCTTACCATGGACCTCTTGTGTTGTCCACTTGCTTTATTCTTGTTTGAACTGATTTGAGCTGTCTTGAGCTACCACAGGGTTGACTTTCCTAGATCAAAGTAAACCACACATATGATGCTTCTTGATGCAAGAAAGTAGCTAGACAATTTCATCACTTTATGTTGTCACTTAGCAGGTACTTCAGTGCTTCCTATATGACTTGAAGACCATTGCACTGGCAGCTCTTTCTGAGTGAACTTACTAACTTAGTAATTTTAAGTTTATCTTTCACAAAAAACTCAGTGGAGGTTGTAGCCTGTAAGAGTTAAATGGAATGAATAAGGTATTACCAGGGATCCATGGGGCATGAGGTATCAAGGGGAGTAATGCTTTTAGACCTTATTGTGAAAAAGATTAATGCCTCTGACTACATTCTCAAGGCTCCCAGAAAAACAAAACTGTAAGGGTGCTGCCCCTTATTGTGAATCAGTAAAACCGTTGCTGTTTTCTTCTAGTTAGTGGAAAGATATGCAGATCACCTGCACATTTTCAAAAATAAATATAAAAAATGCTCAAGGTTCCTTGCAGTTTTTCTACCATCAGAATGTGTTGCTCTTTTTGGGGTAATTACAGCAACCAGTATGGAGCTCATATAGTACGAAAACTACTACTGCAGCATAGCAGTTCTGCTTAAGTGATGTCTCGTGTTCATACTGTTGTGCATCGTATACCTGATTAGTATAATGTGTACTTTGTTTTCAGAGAGAAGAAAGATGGCATGCGAAACTGAAAAAATTGTACGACACATTTAAAGGTGCAGATTTTTTTGTAACATGATTAATGCTGTTTCAGCCTTTTAAAGACAGGTTTCAATAATATCTTTGAGGAACCTTGTCATGCTAGGAAAAATGTGTGATTTATCGAACAGGCCAAGAATGTTTGGTGTTAAAGAAGAATCACTATTGCCATGAGAAGGGTGCCTTCAATGCTGGTACATTCTTGGCTTACCATCTCAATGTTTTTTTACTGGATTCTTACTTTTGAAATTTTGTACATAAGTTCAAAATAAGTCACACAAGAAATGTCTATTTAAAGATTTTGAAGTTATTTCCTCCAATACAGTTTATTTTGCCGTACCTCTGTAATTTTTAAATTAATTTATTTGCAGTAAAAAGGCACAAGAATTGATAAAACGACGTAGAGATGGCATGTTCCTTTGAACTTGTTACCGATAAAGGGTATACAATACTTTTACTTATATGCCAACGCGAGTAACTGCACTGTATCAAGTCTGTGTTTGATGTTTCCGAAGTATTGCTGTTCCCCAAATCTGTGTCAGATGCACTTTGCTAGGCGAGTAACTGCACTAAATCCACACGATTTTACAAATCTTGGCATAACAAGTAGGCAAGAGTTGTTATTCTTATTGAATTTGGAAGCAAGAACTAATAGTTTTAATTTTGAGTAGAGAAACCTTCCTGCGTAACTCAACTGCTTTTGTATCTAAGAAAATTTAAAATATCAATACTCTTTGAACTCCTTGTCAAGGATGTCATCGAGTCCTAAGATTTTGTCCGCCTCGTAGTAATAACACACAAAAAGAACATTGGATGAATTTATAAGTAGCCAAATGATATAAGGCACAGTTGACTAGACACTTTGTGAATTGTAATTAACCACACAAACCATTCCATCTTTCTGGTTGTCTATTTTGATAACTAAGTAGTTACTTTACTGAAATTCACCAAATAATGGTTATATTTCTCTGTGTTTGGCTGTTTGCTCAATTCACTAATGTTCATGGGATTGTTCCGCGGATTACGGCTTATGAAACAATAAAGGAAGAGCAACCGGTCTGGAAGAAAAGAATACTGCTCTATTGCAGATCCATGTGTAGAAACTACTTACATAACTCATGTAACTGTCTTCTAACTCTTTCAGCATTAGAGATAATTTATACCAGAACCCTAAGTGGCAAAAACAGTAATAACAAGATGACACATATACAACAGACACATACCCGAACATAATTTCAGTAACTCAAGGCAGAAAATCTGGAGAATGGATCTAATCTTTCCATTTTATGCCAGAAGGTATACAACATAGAAAATGGCATAATTGTTTTCTTCTTCTTCTGTGTCTCTTCTGATAGTAGGTGTGATAAAACTAAGCTTTGCTTATTCACACTTGTAGTCACATGCATGGTTTTTGAGTCGACGAGTCGTTTAGGGGTAGCGACTCTTGACTAGTCGTGACTAGTCGAGACTCATGTTCGACTCATGAAATTACCATATTATATGCATGCATATAATTATATACTTACTAATAGTCTAAAATACAAACCTGGGCATCTCCATATAGTTTCCAAGTCAAACACTAAAAGCAATCAGATTTGCATAAAAAGTAGGAAACTAAGAATGAAATTCAACACTCAGTCCAGCGGTCCAGCCCAATGATCAAATATCAAACACAGCAAGAATATGGTAGCAAATAAAGAAGTTCAACAATGAAATTAAGACACAACAGTTCAGGTCCAACGTTAAGTTACATGCAACCATATCCAAATGAAAGTAAATAAGTTCAACACTTCAACACCACATGAATGGCAGATAGAAACAACACATGAGTCGAGTTCGACTCAAAAACATGGACTAGTCGAGACTAGTCGATTGAGTCGCTCGACTCAACCAATGAGTCGAGTCGAGATGCCGAGTCGGACTTTGTATTGCGACTCATCGACTAGTCGTCGACTAGTCGCGACTCGCTCGACTCAAAAACAGAGGTCACATGCCATCAGAAGTATGCAGGATGATAATCTTCATCATCGTATACCATGAGATCTTTGGTAATTTGATCCATTGTTGGCCTCTTGCTTCTTTCATCAAGACATGAAACAGCTATCTTCACCATAACTATTGCTTGCTCATGATTGAAATGCCCTTTCAGCCGAGCATCTACTATATCCAGGTCAGCCCCACTAACAAGCATCTGTTTCACCGCCTGAACAAATTGCATCAACCTCATCTCTTCACTGCCTTCTATTGCCCCACCCGAAAATTGCATTGAGTCCATCCCTTCTTCTCCTACCGTCACCTCGCGGAAACTCTACTCCCGGTCACAATCTCCAGAAGCACAACTCCGTAGCTGTAAACATCTACCTTTGCATCGATTGGCAAATTGAGTACCCATTCTGGTGCCATATAGCCCATTGTGCCTCTCATATGAGTAAAATTTAGGCTAGAACTATCTCTCTTGGAGAGCTTGGATAGTCCAAAATCTGCTATCTTGGCTTCAAATTCTCGTGTCAGCAGTATGTTTTCTGGCTTTACATCACAATGGACAATCCATTCGAGACATTCATGATGCAGGTAAGCAAGGCCTCTTGCTGTCCCCAAGGCAATCTTGAATCGTTGACTCCATGAGAGCAATCTTTCAGTGCCTCTGTCATCAAAAAGGTATCTGTCCAATGACTCATTCTCTATAAACTCGTAGACTAATAACCTATGTTGGCCTTCTGCGCAAAACCCATACATTCTTACCAAATTCATGTGATTGATCCTCCCAATAAGAGTCACTTCTGCCCAAAATTCCTCTTCACCTTTTCTAACATCTGTAAGCTTTTTTACTGCGACAACCTTCTTGTCTCTGAGTATTCCTCTGTAAACTACTCCATTGCCACCTTTCCCTAGCTCTTCTTTGAATTTTCCTGTTGCTTCAACCAACTCACGGTATGTAAACCTCCTGAACTGGTTTGTTATCATTTTATAACCTTCCTCCACTGAACTGGGTATGTTATGCATTTTGAAAAGAACGTACCATCCTGTCATGATAAAAAGCAATTCAACTGCTCCTAATATAGCAGCAAAGGTGTAGAAGTATGCCCAGCTTATGTTGTCAGAATCTTTACTGTATGCATCTGCAGGTACTAGCATAACCTTGGATCTCTCTGGCCTGCAGGCCATAATACCAGGATGTTTGGAGGCCGGCAATATTGAACTGGCATTCTTAGGAAGTTTGAAGTAGTTGTCTCCTGGAAAATATGGATAGACCTGGCCATTGTAGAGCAGATTCTTAGTGTAACATAAACCCCCTCCACCTTTGTATGTGAAAGATATGCACAGGCAGCTCTCCAAGCAAATCTGCGCGCATTCTTCAAGTGAGATTGACGTATTGGAA
The DNA here is from genome assembly GCA_947311845.1 of Poa pratensis. NCBI lineage: Eukaryota > Viridiplantae > Streptophyta > Magnoliopsida > Poales > Poaceae > Poa > Poa pratensis. The sequence goes on along the minus strand of CAMZMU010000055.1, from coordinate 42,132,606 downwards.
GCAAGATCAAAGCCATAGAAGTCAGCATGAGGAATCTTGATGAATGTAAATTCGTCATGCGGTTGCCCACAATCGATGCTGAATGTTGGCTTGCAGCCTTTGTTCCAGTTCTCCGGATCAACCATCTTATATCCTGGAGGACAAGTGCAACTGAGACGACTTGGTGAGTACTCACAGATTCCATTCCTTCCACACAATCCATGCACATAGCACATCTGCTGCACGGCTTCCCTGTGATAGCCCAGTTGCCATTTGATGCATTCAAGCTGTACATTCTGAAATTCCCATCGTAATCAATGGTAATCCTCCTCTGGATCCCCAAACCTAAATCTGAGGCTACCATTCTGAACCCGTCACTTGACAAGAAATTGCCCTCGTGGTCCAGGACTGCTATCTTGCTACTGTTGAACCTGGTCCGACCATTTTGCAATGCATTGTAATCTGGACTTGGCCAATATATGCTTGTGATCTCTGGTCCATTATAGAGGAGCCGCAGGACGTTATCATTGTCAAAATAGAGGACATGATAACCAGGTTGAGAGACCAACCTGTTTTCTTCGTCAGATGCTGCGACGGAAGCAAGGTGTTAGTAGGCGAATCAAAGCTCTGCCATATGATCTTATCGATTGAGGCATTGATCACAAGGTTCCCGGTGTCGAGAAGAGCTACTGTTGTGTGCTTGCCCCAGCTTGTGTTGCTCTCCCATGCTGTGGAGCCATTGACATCAGTAAGGACCAAGTTTCCTTCGTGGTTCAAGGCTATCCTGGAGCGCTGGCCATTCACCGGAAAGTGAGGATTTGCTGTCCAGACGACAGTCTTGTCGGTGGCATGTGTGAACCAGATGGAGAAGTAAAAGGCATTTGTGCCGTTTCCGGATGGGTAGAAGCCGCAAGAGAAGGTTGTATCTGGTGAGATGAGCAAGACTTCCTCATGATCTACTTGTAGAGATGTGCCTGTGCTTATGTTCTGCCATGGGGACGCGGAGGAGCAAAGAACAGAGAGGAAGGAAAGGATGATTGGATAGAGGAGTCCAGACATCTTGTTTCTGGTTGTTGGAGGTGATGACAGGGAGTAGGCTTTTCTTATGTATCCAGTGCGGGCTCTTCTAGTGGTTCCTGTCCATTTCGTGGCCACTATTTTCTACTGGTCATGAGTCTGGCTGGCCTTGTACTGCTTTGAGCATCTCCTCCTGCTAGGGTCACTGAGAATCTGTACTGTATTGCTTTCAACTTGTGATCTTGACTACTTCCTCAGGTCATCAAGAGAGAAACAGAGTACTCATCCCGTGTAATTCTCTCCAGCTTTCCCATCCTTTTTTTTCAGGCAGGATATTTCCACCAAATATCGCTTTCACATATGGTCCATAAGGGGTATCATGAACACGTATATTGATCATGTGCTGCTCTCCGTGACCACTGACTAGGAAATGTTTCTCTCGTGTGAATATTTTGGAAAACGACCTATAGCTAGCCTACCGATTACACTGCTGCTCAGTCCTTGTGCTTGTGCTGTTCTTGGAATATTTTGTTCTTCAAAAAAAGAAAGTCCTTGTGCTGTTCAATAAATGGAGTCTTTAATTTAGCTGTTCATACGTGTATCGGGTCTCTCGTGATGGTTATCGTGTATCGGGTTCATAGTATATTTTATGGTTGGAGTCCCTCCATCTTTTATAAATAATTTGTTCATACGCGTACCCATGTGATGATCATCTGATGGCTATCGTGTATCGGGATCATAGTATATTTTATGGTTGGAATCCCTCTATCATTTATAAATACTAGTACAATACAACCGTGACCAAGCTGTGACCGTACGGAATTTCCTTTTTCTTTCGGGACCGGCCAGCAAAAGTTATTCCCGTCGCCCCGTTCTTTACGGACATCGTGGGGGCGTATGTGGTGCAGGCGCAAGTAAGCAACCTCTGAACATTCGCAGTCGGATGCATCAGTGGACCCTCTCCGCCGCCCACACTGACACACGTTAAACTTTTGCAATGGCCAGCACGCGCAAAAACAATTTCCTGACTAGGATAAACATGACAACAAGTTGGCCTGATCACCGTTTATGTTGACTAGACAACTGAGCGCGGCAAATGCCACGCACGTGTTTTTAAATTCGAATTTGAAAATGGTGACGTTCTAAAATTGTCTAAGTTTGGAAATCATTGGAATTGAAAAAAGTTCTCGTTTTAAAAATGGTCGGGCTTTTGAGATTGCTCAAATTTGAAAATAATTGTAATTCAAAAAAATACGTTACGTTTAGATTTTAAAAATTGGTTAAAGTGGAAACGTTTTAAGGTCTGAATTCTTTTCACGTTCATAAAATGATGTGTTCATGTTGATATGTTTGCCATATTTGTAAGAACCGCGGTGTAAAGAATTCAAATTTGGGAAAGTCCACATTCAAATTTGTTCAGATTTGAGTCAACTGAAATTCGGGAAAAGTTTACATTCATAATTTGTTCAAATTTCAAAATTGTTAAACTTGGAAAGTTATTCATATTTGAATTTGGTTTACATTTATTAAATGATCAGATTTGGAAGCCATTGTAAATTTTGAAATATTAAAATTTGAATTTGATCGTACACCACAAATAGTCAGCGTTTATTTTTGTGTTCATGTCGATATATCTGTGGCATTTATAAATACCGTGGTGTAAAAAATTAAAATTTGAAAATGTCCACGTTGAAAAGTTGTTCACATTTGAATGTATCGAAATTTAAAAAGAAAATTAGATTTATAAGTTGTTTAAATTTGGAAAATTGGTGAAAGTGGGAAGCTATCCGTATGTTTTTTTTACGTTTTTTTGAATGCTCAGATTTGAAAGTCGGTGAAAATTTTGGAGTATTCAAATTTGGAACGTCTTTTGAATGGTTAGATTTCAAAGCCAGTGGAAATTTTGAAGTATTCAAATTTGAAATTTGGTCATATGTCATAAATAGTCAGCGTTTATTTTTGTGCTAATGTTGATATGTTTGTCACAATTGTAAATACCGTTGGGGGAAAATTCGAATTTGAAAATGTCCACATTCAAATGTTATTTAGATTTGAATGTGTCGAAATTAGGAAGGAGAAGTTTACGTTTACAAATTGTCCAAATTTTCAAATCGTTAAAAGTTGCTCGTATGTGATTTTTTTTTACGGTTTTGAAATGCCCAGATTTGAAAGGCATCGAAAATTTTAAAATATTTGAACTTAAAATTTGACCAAATGCTATAAATAGTCGTCGTTTTTGTTTGTGTTAATGTTGACATGTTTGTCACATTTGTAAATACCCTGTATTTGAAAAGTTGCAAAAGTTTTGGAAAGCAGAAAACAAAAAAAAAGAGCAAAAAAATAAAAATAAAGGCCCGAGGCAGCGGCCCAGCAATCAGCCCAGCCCACGAACCGGCCCATCTGGCCAGCCTAGGCCCACCGTGACGTCACGATGACGTCACCGGTGGGCGGAGCTGCCGCGGCGGCGACGACGACACCGGCGTAGCGCGACGGCGAGCCGGGACGCGCGCGTACGCGTGTCCGACGCGCACGGACGCGGGCTACCCGCTCTTTTGGGTCGCCGGAGCGGCGGCGGCGGCGGCGTGCGGACGCGGCGGAGAGCAGCGCGCACGGCGGCGTCGATTCCGGCGACGGCGCGGCGTTTCGGCAGCCGATCTGCGGCGAGGAGGGAGAGGGCGTGGCGGCGGAGCTCCGTGCGTGCTCGGATTCGTGCGGGGAGGAGCGTGGCGGCCGCGCGGCGCGGCGGCGTCGCCGGCGATTTCCGGCGTCGCACGGGAGAGAGAAGGAGAGAGGGGGTTCGCTGACGCTTTTTCAGAAAAGTCCCTGGCGTTTCCGGAAATTACGATCAGGTCCTTCGTGGGGTTCTCTGCAAATTTCTGCGCCAAAAACCGTGTGGGAGGGTGACCCGCTGGCGACCGGCTGGTGACCGGGCGACGTGTCACGCGCTGATTGGAAGAAAAATACCCGCGCACTGTAGCGCGCGCTGGGGGGGGGGCGACGTGGACGTATCTGGGCCGTTGGATCGCGCGGATCTGACGGCTGAGAATTTCGGGCGACGTGGCAACTACGGACCTGGGGCGATTCTTACCAGCTTTTATATATTGATCTATGAATCTCGTCTTCTGGGAGTTTTGTCTTGGCTCGTGGGAACAACAAACCAATTGGCGTAATTGGCAACGCCACCTCAGTGTCCGACCTAGTTTTCTAAACAATTGTTTTGCCATGTTGCTCGTGGTAAGAGTGCCCATCATATTACTTGGATGGGTTCTGCTTCAGTGTACCCCTCCCCAAATATAAAAGGGTATCTTGGTCTTTTCTCGTCAATTAATCTCTAAAATTGTTTTAGTTAAACTTAATCACCTCTCTATAGACATTAATACGGCGCTGTTTTTTTTTTACTTAAGCGAAATCAGCTTGAGCCAAGCTGACCTGGAGACTGAGATTCGGCCCGTGAGCTGGCGAAAAATGCAGCAAAACCTAGTTTCCTAAACAATTGTTTTGCCATGTTGCTTGTGGTAAGAGTGCCCATCATATTACTTGGATGGGTTCTGCTTCAGTGTACCCCTCAACCCAAATATAAAAGGGTATCTTGGTCTTTTCTCGTTAATTAATCTCTAAAACGGCGCTGTTTTTTTTTTTTTTACTTAAGCGAAAGCTCGGGTCCGGCTTGAGCCGAGCTGACACTGAGACTCGGCCTGTGAGCTGGCGAAAAACGCAGCAAAATGGCAAACATAGGGACTTGAACCTGGGACCAACTAGCGCAGCAAAGCAACCTCAGCCACTAGGCTACTTGCATCTTGGTGATTTGTTCCGCATCTTTCCTTCTAATAGTTGAATGTTCTAAGGTAAACAGATGGTCGTGAGCGTCATATTTCCATCGTTTCTGACTCACTAATCATGAAATTGAGCACAAAATAATTCAAAATTAATTCTAAAAAATTAATAGCATGAAATTGAAATATAAATGAATCCATTTTTATGAAAAACTTGATAATTATAGCAAGTGAATTTTTTGACCCGATGGGAATGACCCATTATTTTTTCCAACATAGTATGACCAAATTATGCATTTGACAAGTAATTTTGTTTTTTAACAAGTTCGACATATTATTAATTTTATGCTTAACAAACATGCCGAAAAAGTGCATTCTGACACGTGCAGCGAATCTTGCGACAACTGAGTCTCCATTTTAGGTTCGCACGTGCTTTTATGGCCGATCTAACACACTCAATGAGAAAACGCAATTGGTCTACCCATTCGATGCTGGTCCAAAGGGTAGATGACGCATGACAGACATATCATCAGGTTTGTAAAGAATCTATGATAGAAGACGTTGGGACCACCCAAAAAGTTGGACATGATCATAACATTCCTAAGTAGGTGTGGAGTGGATTTAAGTAGACACTTTCCGACCTCTAAATTCACAAAATTACCAGTTTTCCATTATTCACAACAAAATTGAATTGAAAAATAAAAGTATGAAAATATTTCCAAAAATCAAAATAATATTGCATTAATGCCTTATTTGGTCTATTTAGCCCGGATAAAAAATTGGGTCAAGATGTTTAGAGGTCTTTTAGGTATGTATCTACCAATCTTGGGACATGTGGATCCAAATGCAACACACCTAGCCATTTTGGCCTAGCACATCTGAGACATGTGGACCCACATGTAACACTCATAGTCATTTAGTTGTATATGTACCACATTGGACATGTGAATCTACATGTAACACTCCTACCTCTCTTGCATGTTGTGGGACCCACATTATAGTTTTGGTCAAGCTATGTAGGGTTGTTGCAAGTGGGGCCAGATATCTAGTAGGCCATATAGGTATGTATCTACCACCTTTGGGACATGTGTACCCACATGCAACGCCGCTATCCAGTTTGACCTAGCACATCTGGGATATGTGGAACCACATGCAACACTTATAGTCATCTTATATCTACCACGTTTGGTATGTGGACCACATGCAACACTCCTATCTTTGTTGCATGTTGATGGACCCACATGATAGTTCTAGGTCAAGCTGTCTAGGACTTGATTATGTGGGTACAAATGTCTACTAGGCTATATAGGTATGTATTTACCTCATTTGGATCATGTGGACCCACATGAAATACGCATAGTCATTTAGTTGTATATCTACTACCTTTGGGACATGTGAACCCACATGCAACACTCCTACCTCCGTTGCATGCTATGGACCCATATTATAGTTATGGTCAAGTTGTGTAGGGCTGTTGCATGTGGGTGATCCAGATGTCTAGTAGGCCATATAGGTATGTATCTACCACCTTTGGCACATGTGGACCCACATGTAACACCCATATCCAGTTTGACCTAGCACATCTGGGACGTGTGGAACCTCATGCAACACTCATAGTCATCTAGTGTTATATCTACCACCTTTGGTATATGTGGACCACATGCAACACTCCTAGCTCTGTTGCATGTTGATGGATCCACATGATAGTTCTAGGTCAAGCCGTCTAGGGTTGGATTATGTGGGTCCAGATTTCTAGTAGGCTATATAGTTATATATTTACCTCATTTGGGACATGTGGACCCACATGAAATAATCATAGCCATTTAGTTGTATATCTACCACATTTTGGACATGTGGACCCACATGAAATACTCATAGCCATCTAGTTGTATATTTACCACCTTTGGGACATGTGGACCCATATGCAATACTCCTAAATCTGTTGCATGTTGTGGGACCCACATGATAGTTCTAGGTTAAACTGTTTAGGGCTGGTGCATGTGGGTCTACATATCTAGTAGGTCATATAGGTATGTGTCTACCACATTTGGGACATTTGGACCCAAATGTTAGGTCCCGTCTGAAATAATTATTTTTTCTTTACATTTGCAATATAATAAAATATGTTTATATAATTTCTATATATAAAGAATAAAATAATATATGTGGGTCCCCGTACTGACACGCGGTCCCCACCTGCGCGACGTGATGGCCGGTGGACACGTGTAAAGACACGTGCGCAAAATATTGGTTTCCCTGCTGATAGGTGGTCCCCGTTGGTACTGTTCCAGTACACGTGCGGCACAGAGGTTGTGTCGGCCTGACATGTGGGTCCGTGTGCAACATCTCTTGGACTGGCGTGGGAAAAGTGTGGGTCTAGGTCTGACAGCGAGGCGTCGGACAGAGCTGTAGGTGCGCTTTGGATGGGGTCCATGTGTGTCGGCTGCCGAAGCCTAGTGGCCTGTGACGGTTTGTATGCGGGTTGGTCATGTTCAGCCCGCAAAATATCTTGTGACGGAAGCCCCCTTGAGATACGTGACGGTTAGGGCATTTTCCCTTTAGGGATGCACATATTTTAGGGATGAATAAATTTTATTCAAATAGCGTAGGTAAAGATTTTTATAATTTTTTGTGATAGAAAAGAACATTGTGAACAAATAAGTCTGGTAATTAGCCGGACTAATTTTGTGAAAGATAGGCTATAGATTTAATTTCTGTTTATGATGGTAGAAAGCACACATGAAAATAGAAAACAAAAAAATTAAATGATTGGTTTGCTAATTTATTCATCCACATGCACAATGGTTTTTTAACTTTGGATAATTTACGCTATGTATGAAAGGAAATTTCATATATTAGTTATATCAATGCTAGCCGCCCAACTAGTTGATATTATAAGATAGCCCATACAAGCACGTGAGAAACTAAACTGGAGACTCGGTTCTCACAAGATTCGCTGCACGTGGCAGAATGCCCTTTTCGGCATGTTTGCTGGGCATAAAATTAATAATATGCTAGAAAAAACAAAAATACTTGTCAAAGATGTCTAATTTGATCATACTATGTTGGGAAAAAAATAACGGGTCATCCTATCAGGTCGAAAAAATCACTTGCTATAATTATCAAATTTTTCATGAAAATGGGTTCATCTATATTTTAATTTTATGTTGTTAAGTTTTTAGAATTAATCTTAAATTATTTAGTGCTCAATTTCAATGATTAGTGAATCAAAAAACGATGGAAATATGCCTTCTGTATGCTCAGCTGCATACATTTCCCTTAGTAGAACATTAAATATTACCGAGGAAGATGCATAAGGTATCACAGCAATGAAGGTAGGTTGTGCTCCCTTTGCTACACTCGTTAGTCTCAGGTTCGAGTCCCCAGTACATCCATTTTGCTCCGTTTTTTTCGGCTCGAGCTGGACTCAAGTTTCCAGCGGTTCGGCTCAAGAAAATACATGGATAATATGGGTTTGAGTTTAGATCTCGGTGGCCCAATTAGATTAAAACGAGATTAGGCCTTAATTAATGGCAAAAGACCAAACTATCCTTTCAAATTTGGAGAGAGGGGGTACACGGAAGCACAGCCCTACTTGGATAGTGCGTATTTTCTAACAGGATTCATGATTATCCGTGCTCGAGTTTGGGGATTCTGAGTTCTGAAATTATCTGGTTCTGCAAGTGTCGGTCAATGTTCATATTGTCGGTGGATCTCGGTGAGAACTTCCCAAAAGGTCAGATCGCCGAGGCTACTGGCCACACATGATATCAAAGTTCTTGAAAGAGGCAAAAGGAGTTGGCATTTTCATTTATTCAGAAGAGAATTGTCCAGTTAATTAGAAAACGGTCTCAAACGACCACACTAGCCGTCATGGAACAAGTAAGGTGATAGGGTAAAACAGGTTGACCTAGCTCACAACAAATACATCACACATGTTGCTGAGAAGAAACACATCGACAGGTTGCAAGCGTCATCACTTCTCCGGAGCAAAGTGCAAATGATTACAGACCTAGCCCTCGTGGCAAGACACAAGCAAAGTTGTATGAGATGACTTTGGCCGCACATGCCGTCGATAGTGCAACTCTGACTCGGAAGCGAGCTACTAAGGAGAAATATGCAAGGCTGGTGGATGATCACTAGATTGTCACCGTCATCCATCGTGACCGCACAAGCACCACGTCTCAGACTTCTCTGTGACGAAAAGGACCGCGATGACCCCAGAGACATAGAGAGCTGGCTACCGCGATTTTGCCGCCTTCTCGACATAGCTTGTCACCATCGTTCTTGCCACACATGCCCTGGCACCAAACACCAATATTTTCCGCTGCCCCGTTACAAAAAGAATGCCCTCGAAAGGGGTACAACACCGAAACGCTATTGTCCAATCACACTGATCTAGGGTTTACCCTGAAGTTGTTGCTGGAGGAGGTAGGTGTGCATCACGTCGACGACGCCTTCAAACAAGAATGGGCCCTCAAGAGCGTAGTCACCGATAGCTCCAGCCACCGGTTAGAGACGTGGCTTTGTCTTGATATTGACACACGTTGCTGACCAGGACTACCCGTTCAGGGTCGCTGCCATTCGAGAATACCGGTAGATTCGAATCGCCTGGAACCACCTCCTACACGCCCCAGCGGTCGTCGTACTGCATGGAAGCCGCCCTGCCGCCGTAGAGAAGGGTAGCCGGGCCATTGGGGCATAGCATGACACCATCCCCTCGAGCACGCCACGACCGACCAGACTTCGACACCGCCTCGTCACCCAACTCACTAGAAGAAAAAAGCCTACCAGTGGCGCACCAAATTTTGCTATCTGTGGCGCACCACCTAAACTTGCGCCACTGGTAACTGTTATCTGTGGCGCACGGGCGGTGCGCCACAGGTAAACCAACTATCAGTGGCGCACAAGCCCATGCGCCACAGATAGCTCCGTTTAGTGCGCCACAGGTAAGCTTAGGGGGCACCCCAATATACGCGCCGTGCACCGTCCGTGCGTCACAGGTAATCTACTCGTGCGCCATAGGTAAGCTTAGGGGGCACCCCAATATACGCGCCGTGCACCGTCCGTGATGCCCTTCGTCGTCATGTACTGCCATCGGCGCCGCATGGACCTCCACATCATCTTCATCGTTCATCCAAGGGCGCCATCCTTGAAACCACACATGAGCAGGTGATCCCGCACTACACCGGAATAGGGGTGGTGCAAGGTCATTAGCTTGCATTTTCGACACGGACATCTTATCTCCTTCTCCTCATTTTGTACATTTCCTCCATCGCATGTCTCAGATATTTGTCCACTTTCCTTTCGCTCATGATGACCATTATCACCTGCACATACGACGGTACACATATAAGCAAAATAATTAGGTACAACCATCTCAGTAGTTGTTGTCACGCAAAATTTCGACATGACCTCCCTACAAATGGACCGAGAAGTTTACCAAAGTTTTGCCGAAACGGAAACGAATCAATGTTTCGATAACATTTGGCAACTCATTTTCATGTCGCATCATTTTCGGACGGAGAGAACGCATCACATTCACTCAAATGTCACAATTTTCATTTATTTCGTGATCACAACACAAACACTAGTAGGAAAAGGCCTTTTAGTGGCGCACCAAAAAAACATTCTGTGGCGCATGTTGGGTGCGCCACAGAAGTCTTGCCACTAAAATATAAATTCTGTGGCGCACCCCCACCGTGCGGTACAGAAAGACCAAATTTCTGTGACGCACCCCAACCGTTCACCACAGAAACAATTCAGTGGTGCATTCCCAGGCATGCGCCACAATTTTTTTTAAAAAGGCGGCCAGATCTAGATCCAGATCTGGCCGCCTTTTTCGCCGGAATTTCAGAATTTCGCTGGAATTTGGCTGGAGCTCGTCGGAGGCCGTGGTGCCTGTGGCCATGGCCGTAGGTGGCTTGGTCGGTAGTGGGTGGAGGATGTGGGTCGCCGGAGATGGTGGAGGAGGAGGTCACCGGAGGTGGTGGAGGAGGGGGTCACCGAAGGTGGTGGAGGAGGAGGTCGCCGGAGGTGGTGGAGGAGGGTCGCCGGAGGTGGTGGAGGAGGAGAAGGAGGAGAAGGTCGCCGGAGTGGTGGAGGAGGAGAAGGTCGCCGGAGGTGGTGGAGGAGGAGGAGGTCACCGGAGTTGGTGGAGGAGGAGGAGAAGGAGAAGCTCGCCGGAGGTGGTGGAGGAGGTCGCCGAGTTGAGTTGAATTAGAGGTAGAGGAGAGAAGGGAGAGGAGAAGTGGAGGAGAAGTGGAGGAGAAATGGAGGAGAAATGGAGGATAAGTGAAAGGAGAGAAGGAGAAACAAGAGGAAGAAGAGAAGGGCGTCGGTGGGATTCAAATTTCGAATCCCGCCCAACATTTCTGTGGCGCACCCACCACCGTGCGCCACAGAATTTTTTTTTTTTTCAATTTTTTTGATTTTATTGAAAAAAATCTTCTTTTTGAAATAACTTTTTACTCTTTTGGAATTTCCCGAATCTGAGAAAAGTTCACCGGTAAACTCGGGTGAAATCGAGCTCCTTTTTTCTCACGATTTTTTTGGTATATTAAACGTATTTTTTCGACGTCGTATGCAAAAGTTATGGCCGTGTCAATATTTTTTTTCGCTTTTTGCAAAAAAGGTCAAAATTCATATTTCAAAATTTCTATACCAACTAGACACTAAAACCTAACTACATGTCAAAGGATTTTTTTTTTTGAAGATTTTATCATTTTCTTTTCTTTTTTGCAAAACTGAAAAGGCGATCCCAGGGGGTGGGTGTGTGTGTGGTGGTGGTGGGTGGGGTGGGATCTGTTTTCAACAATTATGACACATTTTTGTGGCGCACCTGGCCGTGTGTGCCACAGAAAGACACATTTTTGTGGCGCACCTGGACGTGTGCGCTACAGAAAGACACATTTATGTGGCGCACCTGACCATGTGCGCCACAGAAATGTGTCTTTCCGTGCGCACACTCCCCATGCGTCACAAAAATATGGCTTTCTGTGGCGCATATACAACATGCGTCACAGAAAGCCACATTTCTGTGGCGCATTTGGTTTTCGTGCGCCACCGAATTCCAAATTTCTGTGGCGCATGCAAAACAATGCGCCACATAAATTATTTCCGTGGCGCATGGCTATTTCGTGCGCCACAAAAAGTGATCCACAGAAAGGCAGTTTCCTACTAGTGAAATCTCAAAATTTCATTTATTTACATCATCAAATCCATATAGTTACCTTACACACGAGAAGAGATAACCGCGAGACGACACGTCGACGAGAGAGCTTGTTGGGAGAAGGGAGAAAAAAGTAGATCTATAGATTGAGGTGTGTGTGAGAGATTTTAGTAGCTAGAACTATGCCATGGATGAAGAGGATGTGTGGGAGAGAGATTTTACCAACATAAATGGTTAAATTGACCAAATTTGGTGCAAAATGGGGAAAAATGAGTTAAGAAGCAAGTGGTTTCGAGCTAAGAAGAAAGGGGGAAGTGAGTAAGCAATAATGGAGGTGGAGGTGGGTGGGAGAGTTAAGTCACGCACCCCAAATTACCTGTGGCGCACAAGCTGAAACGACAAGGATGTCGCCTAGAGGGGGGGGGGGTGAATAGGCGATTTAAAACTTTTCCGGTTTAGGCTTGATAATTACGGAATAAAACTAGGTGTTTAAATTAACAAGCCAATAAACTAAATATACTAGGCTCACCTATGTGCACCAACAACTTATGCTAAGCAAGACATGCAACAAAGAGATAGCAAGATATAATATTTCAAGCACGAAGGCTATCACAATGTAAAGTGCATAAGTAAAGAGCTCGGATATAGAAATAACCGAGGCATGCAAAGACGAGGATGTATTCCCGAGTTCCTCCTTTTTAGGGGAGTACGTCTCATTGGAGGGGTGTGAGTTTCAAACTCGAACACCACAAATGGCCTCACCCTATTCTCTGATGAACCTTGCCCAAAAGCTCGGTTCACCTTCCACTATTGATTTCCCTTTTGGGCGGAAATTGAGTCACTTACAACAATCTTGAGGCACAACCCACAAAAGGCCTCAACTGCCACAAAAGGCGTCTAGGGTCCAAAGACCCAAGAGTAACAAGCTCACGAATTTTCACTTCCACGAATCCTCGTGGAGAGTGTGAGATCCTGGCTCAGGGTTTAACAAGATTGATAGAATACTCATATCAATAAGTTGCAACTTCTTTTCCGAAAGCTCGTCTGGAAGGAACTCCGAGGTTAAGCGTGCTTAGCCCGGAGCACTCCAAGGATGGGTGACCGACCGGGAAGTCCTTCCCGGGTGCACACGAGTGAGGACAAAGTGCGCAGAAAAGAGCAGTGTTGATCTGTGGAGCCAGTCTAGAGATCCTAGAGAGCTGCCAGGGGTGAAAGGCCTGGCCCGGGGGTGGGCCGGGGTGTTACAGAGAGCACAAACCGATACACAAAAGCAATGGTAAGAACACAAGAAGTGCTCAAGTTCTTCACTCTCAAATCCCACCAAAACCAACTCATGCTTATGGGGGGAGAAAAGAGGAAGAACTAAGAAGAGAACCACACAAGAACTCTAAGATCTAGATCCACTAGGTTCCCCTCACTTAGAGGAGAGATGGATTGGTGGAAATATAGATCTAGATCTGCTCTGTAAATCCCTCAAAGATATGCAAGAATCATGGAGGAATTGGGAGAGGGGCAAGCTTTCCAAGGTCAACAATGGAGGTGAGAGAGGGGGAAATTTCGTGCTTGGAAGAGCTGACCCTTTGGGGAAGAAGGGGGGCCTTTTTATAGGTCCCCAGAAAAAGAGCCGTTGCAGGAAAACTTACACCGGAGACTCCGGTCTAGGAGGGCCGGAAACTCCGGCCCGGGCCAACTCATGCTTATGGGGGGAGAAGTGAGGAAGAAGTAAGAAGAGAACCACACAAGAACTCCAAGATCTAGATCCACTAGGTTCCCCTCACTTAGAGGAGAGATGGATTGGTGGAAATATAGATCTAGATCTGCTCTGTAAATCCCTCAAAGATATGCAAGAATCATGGGAGGAATTGGGAGAAGGGCAAGCTTTCCAAGGTCAACAATGGAGGTGAGAGAGGGGGAAATTTCATGCTTGGAAGAGCTGACCCTTTGGGGAAGAAGGGGGGCCTTTTTATAGGTCCCCAGAAAAAGAGCCGTTGCAGGAAAACTTACATCGGAGACTCCAGTCTAGGAGGGCCGGAAACTCCGGCCCGGGAGGGGCGGAGACTCCGGGGTCACTCCGGACCAACTCCGGACTGATGGCTGAGAGTGCCGTCCATGGAGGCATGAGTGCCAAAACGGCAGGCCGGAGACTCCGGTCCCCCTGAGTCCAGAGACTCCGGTCTAGGATTTCCTGCAGCCACTCAGAAAACCTGAAATGTAATAACTTTCTCGTTTGAACTCCAAATCAGGTGAAACCAATTTTGTTGGAAAGGTAATGACAAGAGCCAAGTATGATGATGCTAAGTATGCAAAACCCAACTAGGAGACAAACCAAATAAGAACCAAGAAAGATGATGATGCCAAGTATGCAAAGGTTTGAGCTCTCCAGAAAGATGCGATCAAGTTACTCACTTGAGAGCCCTCTTGATAGTACGCCGTCTATCCTATAACCCGGTCTCCCACACACAACAAGAGACCGGTAAAATAGAAACCCTATCAAGATCATACCTTTGCCTTGTGCATTCCACTTGAGCTAGATGATGACGATCTTGATCTCTTCAAGTAGACCACCTTTCTTGATTGCGCTTTGCTTGGTGAAGACTCACATATCGCTCCCCCATACACCAATATGGGAGAGCCTCTATAAGGCCCATCTTCACTTGAACAATATCTCCAAATGGGTGAGAAGTTTCAAGCATAGGATTTCTTCGAGATGCTTCTTTTGAACTTGCACTTCAACTTCTTCTCTTAATATATATGATGACTTGGATATTGATTTGGTCATCACTTTATCTTCTTCTTTCAATCTTGATACCAACACATGGTGTTCAAGCATTGCCAATGGACAAGCGCTACAAGGATAGCTCAATGCAACCATTAGTCCATAGAGATTGTCATTAATTATCAAAACCACACATGAGGGCCCATGCACTTTCACAAGCTCACCCGTGCGCCACTGGTAAAAAATTACCTGTGGCAATTTACCTGTGGCGCACAGTGTAGTGGTGCGCCACATGTATTCTCTCCACTTTTCAAAATATCTTCCGAGAAATACCTGTGGCGCACAGTGTAGTGGTGCGCCACATGTATTCTCTCTCCTGTTTTTACCTGTGGCGCACCACTGCCCCGTGCGCCACAGGTAATCTCTCTCCTCTTTTTTTACCCGTGGCGCACAGGCTTAACTGTGCGCCACAGGTAGTCTCTCTCGTCCCCCGAGAAATTTGCAGAGTTTGGTGCCTGTGCGCCACAGGTAGTCTCTCTCGTCCCCGAGAAATTTGCAGAGTTTGGTGGAACTTACCTGTGGCGCACAAGATTTCCTGTGCGCCACAGGTAAATTTTTACCTGTGGCGCACGGAAATGTCGTGCGCCACTGGTATATTCCATCAAATCCTCAGAACGAGGAGAGAGACTATCTGTGGCGCATGGTGCGCCACAGATAGCATCTCACGTATAAACTTTTTCCTACTAGTGACTGTTGCATGCAACACACCACCAGCCTCCCGGAGCGCTGCCGGAGTTCATCGTCGTGGCGAGGCTTCACCATGTGGCTTTGGACCACCCACCACCAGAATGTGTGCGCATTTGGGACCTCCAGCACACGAGGAACCAGTCTCGTTGCAGGTGGTGAAAGGATCGTACGGCCCCCTAGAGGGGGGGGGGGTGAATAGGTGCTACGCCAATTTTTAATACGTTTTCGATTTAGGCTTGACACAAAGGTAAATTTTCTAGATATGCAACTACGGTGAATTTACCTATATGACAAGTTAATATTACGCATGGTAATAAACAAGAGATAATAGAGTAACCGAACGGGAAGCACGTGGAGATAAGGATGTATTCCCGAGTTCCTCCTTTTTAGGGGAGTACGTCTCATTGGAGGGGTGTGAGTATCAAACTCAAGACGCCACAAATGGCCTCCCCCTATTCTCCGATAAACCTTGCCCAAAATCTCGGTTCACCTTCTGTCGGAGAACTGGTCCCAAGGAACTAGGGATATGTCTCACTGATGCCAGGAATCGGAAATGGGTTGAACACGCAGTCAAACAATCCTCAACTAGCTCGACGACGGTGCTCGTCGAGCTCGGTGAGGGACATCACGACAGAGAGCAAACACCAGCACGTACCCAGGTTCAGGCCCACTGCGAGGTGTAAAGACCCTATGTCCTGCTTTGTTGTATTGCACTGCTTGGAGAGGTTACAGTACAATGAGCTCGCTGAGGACTCAACTATGGCTATGGTGGACTATGGTGGAAGGAGCTTCGCCTTGCTCGCTACGGTGTGGATGAATGGTCTTTAGCCAAATGGTCGAATCCGGAATCCAGCATCCCATCCCCTTCCTCGGTCGTACACTGCTCTCTCATATAGGCGCCCCAGGCCTCTTCCCCCAATTCACAAGGCGGGAAGGGCTACCACATGGCGACGGCAGAGGAGCGTAGTGCACGGTGATCGGGTTGTCCATGGACATGGTCCATGTCAGAGAGCAACGTCTCCTTGGCAGAAAAAGCCACCGTCCATCCAGGACGATAAGCTGGCGCTGCAGAGGTCCGTGGCGTGCCCCACGGTGACGTCGGCTTGGAGCGTAGCGGCCAACGGTCCCCTTAGCACCAAAATGACAAGGCCTGTTGCCTCCTTTGCTTGGCGCAACTTTGTTGACCGCTTTATACACAAGAACGGCAACTGCGGCATCGTTGTCATCGCGCGCAGGCGCGCGCGTCACTCTGCGGCGGGCGCAGAGGCCATGTGCGCTCTGCAGCGGGTGCAGAGCTTGCTTCCACTTGAAGGAACCCCACGAGGGCTGGGTACCTCGCCAAGGTTCTGAAGTACTTGACGCCTCGCGAGGCGGAGGCGTAGACGTGCGCCAGGACTTAGCGATATTTCAGACAAGGGAGGCCATGTCGAGGGAAAGATCCCTCGCGAGGCTCGCCAGGCTGAATGCCTGGTCCTTAGCGGTTTCTTCAGCTGAGTGTAGAGGGCTGTGGCAGGCCGGTCCATGGTATCCTGGTTTCCACTGGGCCGACAGTAGCCCCCGGGCCCACGATGGGCACGCTGGAGTCGTGTGGACGCAGGCGAAGCGTCGTGGGCCCAAAGAAGCCTGCCTGGCCCGAGACACGCGGCGAGTCACGGCCGCCCACGTCGCCACGATCTCCTCGTCTGTAACGGGCGTAGTGGTGGGTCCCACCACGCCTTGGTAACGGCTTCGCTGGGGCAATAAAGCCTACGAGCGCGTCGTAGGCACTCATTACTTCGTTCAATCCCTTTTCGCCTCCTTCTTCCCGGAGCACCCATCTCCTCCGAGCTTCTCCCTCTCCGCAATCCAGCTGCGATGGCGCCCGAGAAAGCTACAGGCTCCAGGAAGGGAAAAGAGGTGGCGCAGATGAGCGAGCCTGACGCGATGAAGTAGGATGGAGCCCTCAAGCCGGCGCTGGTTGGGTACCGCATCGGCACGGAGGCGCAGCTGGACAAGGTGCGCCACATGGTGGCCTCCAAGACCAACGAGCACAAGGCCACGACACTTAAGCCGGCGAGCAACCTCGGCAAGCTCGGTGCCACCTTCTACCCCGTCTTCCTTCACACTCTCTTCGATGGCTTGTGCCCCCTTTCTCTGACTTTTTCCTGGCGGTTCTGGAGTTCTGCCAGATCCAGATTCTTCACCTCCACCCCAACCCCATTCTCATTCTTGCCATCTTTGCCTACCTCTGCAAGGCGTACATTGGCATTCCGCCTTCGGTCGCCCTCTTCCGCAGCTTCTACGCGCTCCGGTTCACGGCGAACAATGAGAGGACGGGTTGCGTCTCCTTTCGCATCACTGATGGCATGGGAGGCGTCTACATCCCCATCGCATGGGCTGGCGAGGTTGCTGTCTCCAATGTGTTGAAGAAGGTGGAGGATTTTCGCAAGCGGTGCCTCTTTGTGGACGCCAAGAGGTCAAGCCCTTTCTTCGAGTTGTCTAACGCGCCCCCAACGAAGAGGGTGTGCTGGGCGAGCGAGGGTCTCGCGGGCCCAACACTTGGCAGCCTGGTTGCTCGTCTGGAGGAGCTTCGAGGGGCTGCTCTTACTGGCCAGATGGTGGCCAAGGACTTTGTGAGGCGCCGCATCGCTCCGCTCCAGGCGCACAAAGATCCGATGTTGAAGTACTCAGGCCCGACGGACAAGATGCGTCTGAGCTCTGCCCTCTTCTCAAAGGGGGAAGTGGACGGCATCATGGAGATCCTATTCACTTCTCCATCCATCCCCAAGCCGGCTTCTCACTTCGCGGAGCCACTCCACAAGTTTGAGATCGGATCTCTGCATAAATTTGTGGAGATGATGCCCAAATTTGATCAGTGGGGCCTGGTGCCTGAGGGGCAGGTAGGGCCCCGCGACAACCCGGCGTCGGCGGAGCAGGCGCCCGCCGATGGTGGAGAAGAGACGGCGGAGACGCCAGCAGCGTCGGACGCGGATGTTGATGGCGCCTCGGGAGCGCCAATCCCTCGGCGGGGGATGCGAGCTCCTCGAGGGACGTACCGCCTGAAGCGAGATCCACGAGGTCTCCTCAGGCAGCGACAATCGATACTTCGTCGCCTCCTCATGACGTACTGAGAGGGAGGAGGAGAACGACGACGATGAGGCCTCGCTAGGCCGTCGCGACCCCCGCACCAAGGCGCTCCACGACAAGCCTGCCGGGAGTTCGAAGAGCGCCCCTCGCGAGGAGGGAGCGGATGCGCCCCAGGAAGGGGCGGAGGCAAGCGCCTTGCAGCCGCGGCGGGCGATGAAGAGGTGGATCGACACCGCCGGGTAAGTCTCGTGTTTCCTTCCTTTTGATGTGTTCTTGAGTGACCCTCTCGAGGGATTTCTGATTGTTTTCTTCGTCAGGCTTCCCACGCAGACAAAACGGCGCAGGATCCGGAAGATCAGAGAGAGCTCCGGTGCTGCAGCGGCATCTACGGTGCCTACTGTTGGGGAGCCACATCGCGAGGCTGTGGCTTCCCCTCCTCCTGCGGATGCACGCCGCGAAGAGGGGGAGACCGGGGCGACGGTGCCATCGCCTGAGCGGCCCGCCACTTCCCCTGCGCGGCAGGAGAAGGTGGTAGAAGAGACGGCGGAGGAGACCGCGGCGTCTGCGCCAGAGAAGACGGCCGAATAGGCGGCGGCGAAGGCCGCGACGTTGGTGGAGGAGCGCGTCGACGCCGAGACGGAGGGGACCGCTGCGCAGCCACCTCCACCAAGTGCGGGCCCTAAAGCTACAGTTGACAGCCCCCGAGGCCGCGGCGGAACAGGCCAATCCTGCCTCTGGCGAGCAGGAGGACATGCTCTACGAGCGGAGAGATGCCGAGGCCCCTGGAGGGGACACTGCGAGCCCCCGAGGGGCCCCTGACTCGGAAGAGGGGGAAAACTCTCGCCAGAGCCCCCATGCGCGACTTGAGTCCGCCCCAAGCCCGCAGCGCCATGCTTCTGGTCCCTCGACGAGCATTGAGGCCTCCGGGGCCCCTGGCGATGCGTGGGCCCTGGTTCCTCGTGGTCGGCGCCAGTGCGTAATTCGCCGTGATGCCGCATTTCGCCTGGCGAGGGAGGCGCTTGACGGGCTTGAGGCCCAGCATGTCGTGGAGGAGCTTGCTGCGGCGGAGGAACGCGCAGACCTTGTGTGGGCCTGGACCCACCTTCACGAGACCGTGGAGCGCTGCCGTCGGAGGACGAGGCAGCCCAGGCGCGGCATGAGGAGGTGCAGCGCTTTGCTACGGAAGTCCGCGCCAGCGTTATCCGCTAGGCTGAAGAGACTCTCGTGGAGTTGAGTGCTAAGCGCGAGGCCCTCGAGGAGGAGACCGCTGCCAGGCACTAGGAGCTCGCGCCCCGAGGCCGCGATCACCGCCAAGCAACAGGAGCTCGTGGCCCGCGAGGAAAAGATCATCGCAGACTCAGATGTCATGAGGCAAAACCTGGAGAAGTTCCGTGAGGACCTGCACACTCGCGAAGGGCTGATCGTGAACGCGGGGAAGATCTCGACTTCCACGAGTCAGATTTGCGCAAGTGCGAGGAGCAGGTCGAGCAGATCGAAAAGACCAATCCGCACAGTGGGAGAGCCTAGAGTCTCGCGAGGGCAAGGTTGCCCAGGACGAGGTCTTCTTCCAGAAGCGCGTCTTGCAGACCAATGAGAACCTCCGCGTGAAGGAGGAGAAGATGAAGGAGGAGTCTGCTACCAAGGAGAAGCTCTTCCGCGACAACTGCTTCAAGGAGTTCGCGAGGAAAGCCAAGATGCAGGAGGAGCGCTTCACGAAGAAATGCGACGAGCTCAACGCTCGCATCAGGGAGCTCGAGCGGGAGAACAGGCGGTTTGACTCCCGTCTTCAGGCTGCCCGGGACGCCCAGGTCCACGCGGAGGAAGACCTTGCTTCCCTGACGGAGGACCCTGACCGACATGCAGCAGCAGGTGGTGCCCGTGGTGCAGCTTGTCGACGAGGCTCGGGACAACGCGCAAGCCGCGTGGCTCTTGACGCGCCAGCGAGAGCGTATGTTCCGCTCTCTGGTGGTCCGCGCGCGGGCTGTTACGGGCCGCTTGGGGACCCAGGCCCCCGCGCTCTTTGTCGAGGGGAATGCCAATGCCGCCACGTACCTCGGCTTCTTCGAGCAGCTCGTTGGCAACTTCGAGGAGGCCGTGACGAGCCTGAATGACCTTGTCGACACGGAGAGCCGCGAGCTCCTTGGCGTCGCGGTTGGCTGCATCTTCACCAACCTCGCACGGCTCCATCCTGGTCTCGACTTCCAGGACATGACGAAGCCCGTCGAGCAGAAGCGCACCGCGGAGCTGAACACCTCAGTGTGGAAGGAAGTGAAGGGGTTCGTCCAGCACTTCAAGTGGGTTGAGGTCGAGGAGGACCCCGTCCAGGAGGAGGATGGCGAGGAAGGCACTGAGGAGGAGGACAATAGCGACCCTGCTGCTTGAGCTGCTCCTGTTGCCAGATGTGCTTGGGGCACGAGTTATCTTAGTATTTGTTGCTTTCGTTTTTGTAATGGCTTGTAAGAACACTTTTATTATGTGCAAGTGTGAGCGCCCCTCGGGAGGCCTTTTATCTCTTCCTCATGTCTTTTCGCTCTATGTCGTTAGGACCCTACTTTCAGCGCAATAGCACCGCCGCTTCGGTATGCCGGAGTCAGGGCTCGACAAGGCCGGGGGTGCGTAAGGCTAGAGAGGTAAGGGCTCTCGAGGCGCGATGCTCGGGAGCCCCCCTTTGACGTGCAAGCAGCCCATGTGGCGTAAGAGAGAAAAGGAGGCTCGAGAGGCGACAAAACCCACGAGGGAGGAAACTCAACAAGTTCTGGACTTAGCTTTGCGAGACGTTTGTCTCGTAGAGGGCGTCCTGTTCCCTGGCGAGATGTTTTTCCTCTCGAGGCTGGTCTGGAGTTCCGCGGCCTTGTAGGGCATCTTGTTTCCTGCACTGGACAGGGAGGCATACCCACAAGCAATGCACGGTTGTACAACTCATGCGCGCTCATAGGTTTCCTCATGTGTATCTCACGAGGAGAATAAGCATCAAGGTCCTTGGTGAGGTGACGTGCACGGGAGCAGGCCCATGAGTCAAAGCTATTTGGTGAGGTAGCGTTCATGGGAGCAGGCCCATGAGCTAGAGCTCTTTGGTGAGGTAGCGTGCATGGGAGCAGGCCCATGAGCTAGATCTCGGATCCTTTGGGTTTTGCGATGCTGCTAGGATGTTCCCGAGGCACAGGCACCGTGCTCAGCCCCCGCTCGCGAGGTGCGCATGGGAAAAATGTGAGCGCGAATGAACGTAAGAAAAACAACTTACCACAGCAAAATTATGTGACGGCTTTAGGGCCGATAGGTTCATGCTAAAGGAAATTGTTCATTACACTTGGCGTGGCCAAGATAAAATCCGCCATGTCTGGGCATGGGGTTCCACACGGAGTGGCTGAGGCTTCTCGCGGCCCGTGGCGACGCGTTGTAGAGAGAGCTCAGAGGAGGTGGCCCTCGTGGAGGGAGAAGCTTTTGTGAAGCTGGGAGGTGAAGATGCATGCTTCCCTCTTGAGACAAAAAATGCCTGCCGATGTGATCACGGGTAGAACTTGCGTAGGTGCTCGATGTTCCACGGGTTTTTGACCGGGATGCCGTCTTCTCTCGAGCCGTACCGCCGGGCCTGGCGATGTGCGCGACCCTGTAGGGGCCTTCCCACATGGGCGAGAGCTTGTGGAGCCTTCTCTGAGAGTATCCTCCTCAGGACAGATCGCCTGTCTCGAGGGTGCGCGGGCATATGTGGCGGCTGTGGTAGCGGCACAATCTTGCTGGTACTTTGCCACCCGAGGGCAGCACGGCGACGAAGTCCATCGAGCAGCAGCAGGTCGTCGTTGTGGAGTTCTTCCTGGTCGTCCTCGTTGAAAGCGAGGATCCGCGGGGACCCATGCTTGATCTCGGTGGGGAGGACTGCTTCAGCGCCATAGACGAGGGCAAACGGCGTTTCTCCGGTGGGTTTTGTGGCAGTTGTGCGGATGGACCAGAGCACGGATGGGAGCTCTTCAATCCAGTTCTTGCCGTGGGCCTTGAGGCGATTGAAGCTTCTTGTCTTGAGGCCCTTGAGTACTTCAGCGTTTGCTCGCTCGGCCTGCCCGTTGCTTCGTGGATGGGCCACCGAGGCGAAGCAGAGCCGGGTGCCGAGGCTTTCGCAGTAGGCCCTGAAGATGCCACTGGTGAATTGTGAGCCGTTGTCGGTGATGATGCGATTTGGCACGCCGAAGCGGCAGGCCAGGCCCTGATGAACTTCACCGCTGATCTCGCCGGTATGCTGCCACCGCTTCGACCTCCGCCCATTTGGTGAACTTGTCTATGGCGACGTAGAGGTAGCCCCCGCTGGAGCGTGGGAACGGTCCCAGGATGTCCAGCCCCCAGACCGCGAAGGGCCAGGACAGCGGGATGGTCTGGAGCCCCAGTGCAGGCTGATGGACCTGCTTGGCGTGGAATTGGCATGCCTCGCAAGCTTGGACAATGGTGGTTGCATCCTGAAGCACTGAGGGCCAGTAGAATCCACTCCTGAAGACCTTCCCGCGAGGGTGCGCGAGGATGAATGATGGCGCATTCTCCACTGTGTATGTCCCTGATCAGCTGGCGGCCTTCATCCGGGGGAACACATTTCAACGCGACTCCATTTGGATGTTTGCGGTACAGGTCTCCCTCGTGAAGGCAGTATGACTTGGCCTGTCGAGCAACTCTCTTGCTTCTGCATCCTCTTCAGGGAGGACTCCATCCTGGAGGTACTCTTTGATCTCGTCGATCCAGCCCATCTCTTGATGTGTCATGGCTAGCAACAAGCGATCTCCTGAGGACGGACCGCAGTTCGGTGCTCCAGATGTTGGTGCCAATGGGAGCTCTTCGTCATTTTCCATGTTGGCTGCTTCTTTTGGCTGTTTCACTGACGCCTAGTAAGCCTTTCTTCAAACACGCCTGCTGCTGGGCCTCTCTTCACGATGCTCGCCTGGCGATGTCATCTGCCTCCTGGTTCTCCTTTCGTGGGACATGCCTGAGCTCCATCCCCTTGAAGTGCTTCTCGAGCTTGCGAACCTCCTCGAGGTAGGCGTCATATGACCGTCCTTAGGCGTGTAGCTCTTGTTGGAGAAGTTGACGAGGAGCTGGGAATCGCCCTTGATGAGCAAGTGCTTGATGCCGAGGGCGATTGCGGCTCTGAGCCCGACGAGAAGGCCTTCATACTCAGCGATGTTGTTGGAGACCTTGTCAGTCGCGAAGCACAGCTGGACGGCGTAGAAGAGCTTGTCGCCTTTTGGCGAGGTTAGGACGACGCCAGCCCCTACGCTCTGGCATGCGAATGCCCCGTCGAAATGCATGGCCTAGTGATTTGGCACTGTTTCTCCAGACGGCATGGTTTCTGCCTCTCGAGGCTCTTCCTGCTGCGTGTCCGTCCATTCGGCGACGAAGTCTGCCAATGCCCTTCCTTGATGACTCTGGCAGTGTCGAAACGCAGGCCAAAGGGTTGCAGCTCGATGTTCCACCCTGCGACGCGATCAGTGGCGTTTGGGTTGCGCAGGATTTGCTCCAGGGGGAATGACGTGACCACCGTGATGGGGTGGCCCTGGAAGTAGTGGCGCAGCTTCCTGGAAGCGATGAGGAGCGCGAGGAGGAGCTTCTGCTGCATGGTGTATCGCTCGCGAGCGTCCCGCAGCACCGTGCTGACGAAGTAGACGGGATGCTCGACAAGCGTTGTCGATGGTGGTGCAGCGCTGGGCTCTTCGGGGGCTCTTCAGGGGCCTTGTCGAGGTTTTCTTGTGGCGAGCTCTCGGCGAGGGTGTTGCTGGTTGCGCGGGCTCGACTTGAGGCTCGGGCCTAAAGGGGTGCTTCCTTGTCGGGAGGCTCTGGGCTTGGCATCAGTGTCCTTCTTGGCGAGGACTGGCTCTTCCCTTTCCGCCACTAGGACGCGCTTGCTGTTTGTGGAGTGGCTGCTAAGTACAGCTTCAGATGCTCGCGGGCCTTGGGGCGACCATGACAGGTGGGTGGCCAAGTACTTCTTCAGGTCTTCAAATGCCTTGTCCGCCTCCGGCGTCCACTTGAACGTGACAGACCTCTTCATGATCTTGAAAAATGGTAGCGCCCTCTCGCCGAACTTGGAGATGAAGCGCCTAGGCTGGCCATGCATCCTGCCAAGCGTTGCATGTCCTTGAGGCGACGGGTGGCTGCATTTCTTCTATGGCCTTGATCTTGTCGGATTTCCTCTATGCCACGGTGGGACACTAGAAACCCGAGGAGCTTGCCTGATGGTACCCCGAAGACGCACTTGGCGGGGTTCAGCTTGATGTTTACCTTGCGCAGGTTGGCAAAGGTCTCCCCGAGGTCCTCCATGAGGGTGTGTCTTCGCGAGTCTTGACCACGATGTCGTCGACGTAGGCTTCGCGTTTCTCCCCATCTGAGCCCCCAAGGCGTCCTCATGAGCCTCTGGAAGGTGGCGCCGGCATTCTTCAGGCCGAAAGGCATGCAGACGTAGCAATACACACCACAAGGGGTGAGAAATGCTCTTCTCCTCATCCTCCTTCGCCATCTTGATCTGGTGGTAGCCTGAGAAGGCATCCAGAAAACAGAGGAGATCGCAGCCGGCGGTGGAGTCCACGATTTGGTCTATTCTGGGCATCGGGTACGGGTCCTTGGGGCAGGCCTTGTTGATGTCGGTGTAGTCGATGCAGAGCCTGCCGCCCCCGGTGTGCTTGGGGACGACCACCGTGTTGGAGAGCCATGTGGGGTGCGCAACTTCTCGAATTATGCGTGCTTCTTTAACTTTTCTACTTCCTTGATGATGAACTCTTGCTTCTCTGGCGCCTGGCGCCGCGCTTTCTGCTTCACTGGGCGTGCGTTTGGACACACGGCTAAGTGGTGCTCGATCACCTCCCTCGGTACTCCGGACATCTCTGACGGTGTCCACACGAACATGTCAGAGTTTGCCCTGAGGAAGGCGACGAGCGCGCTTTCCTATTTGGGAGGCAAGCCAGCGCCTATGGTGACGCTAGCCCCCGAGCCGCTGGCGTCCAGCGACACCTTCTTCGTAGCTGCCTGCTCCTGTGAAAACAGCTGCTTCTTCTTCGCTGGCCTCTCGAGGGGCTCCATGTCCTCGTCAGCAGGGAATGCCACGGCAGCGGCCTTGTAGGCGGTCTCGACAGAGCGCATTGCGTCCTGGACTTGACCGTGGATGGAGATGGTGCCGCCGCTGCCTGGAATCTTGACGATGTTGTACGCGTGATGAGTGACGGCCATGAACTTCGCGAGGGCGGGGTAGCCGAGGATGGCGTTAGGGCAGGCCGATGTACGTGACATCGAAGTCGATTTGCTCGGTGCGGTAGTTCTGCTACGTGCCGAAGGTGACCGCGAGCCTCACCTGCCCCAGCGGTGTAGTGGAGCCATTTGTCACCCCCGTGAAGGGCCTGGAGGGCATCAGCCACTCGTATGGCACTTGAAGCTGTTCGAAGGTCTCGACAGAGATGGCATTCAAGCCCGCTCCCCCATCTATGAGCGTCTTGTTGACTGCGATGTTGTGATGGTGGGAGTGCACACCAGAGGGATGGTGCCGACGGCCTTGGTTGACTTTGGGTGGTCCTTGGAGTCGAAGGCGATGGTGTACTGCGACCACTTGAGGGGTTGGGACGCCTCAATCCCTGGAAGCGCGGCGTTGACCTCGCGAGAGAACTGCTTGAAGTGGTTGTTGGACTTGGGCGCCTGAGACCCGCGAGGATGCACGCTATTGTCCCCTGGGGGCCTGATAGCCTCCAGGGTTCTCGTCAGGGAGATTGTTGTTTCGCCCGGCGGGGTTCGCCTGAGCCCCCTGCTGCTGGTAGTTGCTGCGGCGCCCGCCCCCACGGCCGCCAAGGCCTCCGCCGCGGCCTTGGTTCCTCTTGCGTTCCTTGCTGAGCTGCTTGAGCTCCCAGCAGTTTTCAGTCGCGTGGTTGTACCTGTTGTGGTAGACGAAGAATGGGCGATACTACTTTCTTCTCGTCAGCCGCCGGAGAGGCCTCGCGAGGCTGCTTGGCATCAGGCTCTGCCACGAGGACGGCGGTGGTCTTGCGCTTCTCGACGGGTTCCTCCTGCTCCTGGACCCCTCAGGAGGCTCTTCCTCCGTTTCTTGCTTGACGAAGAGGATGCCCTCTTCAGCCTTGGCGCACTTGTCCGCCAAGTCGAAGAGTTTCACCACTGAGGTGAGGTGTCATGGATGCCGAGCTTCTCAAGCATCCTGCGGTTCGTGACGCCCTCTCTGAAGGCGGAGATGACGTGCGAGTCCGGGATGTTTGGGATCTTGTTGCGACCTGGCTGAAGCGCTGGATGTACCTGCGGAGGGTCTCGTCTGGCGCACCGCGCGGAGATCATTGTAGGTGAGTGCGCGCTCGTACGTGCCTTGAAGTTTGCGATGAAGACCTTGCAGAGCTCCTCCCATGTGTCGATGGTGTTCTGGGGAGGTTCATGAGCCATGAGAGCACTGAATCCTTGAGGGCCATGGAGAGTCAGTTGGCCATCACCTTGTCGTCGCCTCCCGTGGCTTGGATGGAGATGATGTAGAGCTGCAGAAACTCCAGAGGGTTGGTCCTGCCGTCATAGCGTGGAGGGAGATCTGGCTTGAACTTCACCGGCCAGACGACGCGGCCCAACTTGTGGGTGAAGGCGGTGCAGCCTGTGGCATATGTCGCAGCGCCGCTAGCGAGCACATTGCGGTTCTGGCGGCCTGCGGCTACAATTTCCTGGACGACGCGTTGTGGTGGTCCCGTTGGCGGTCGATCTCCACGCACGCATCCGCTGAAGTTCGCTGCACAATCTGGTAGTCATGCGGCGAGGATGCATGCGACATGGCACGGTGGTTCCTCGCCGGTGCTCCAGCTGGAGGAGGTGGCGGCGGAGGCGGAGGGGAGGAGGAGCACCGTGCGCTATGTTCCCCCGCGTCCGGAGTGGTGCACCAGCGAACGAGAGGGTGCTGGCGTGGGAGTCGGTACGGCAGGTATGGCAGCGGCGTTGATGAGCTCCTCGAGGCGCCCGAGCCAGTTGTCGTGGCCCGCCTGCGTGGGGCGGTAGCGCAGCAGCTCTTGCGCCATGAGTAGCGCAGTGGCTGGACTGGGCGCCACCCGGCTCTGCGTGGAAGCGCTCGCGTTCCTGGATGGGTGCTGGGAGGAAACTCCCTTGCCGTCGTCATTGTTGCCGCCATCGTTGCCGCTGCCGTTGCCATCGTCTTCCGGGTGCTCGATGCGCGGCTCGGCGTTGCACTTCGAAGCGCGGTTGGCGCGTGGGCGACCAGCGGGTTGTTGTTGGCGGTGGGCTCGGTGGTGGCTCTGCCAGACATCTGTCGGGCGAGACACTCTGCTCGCGTGTCAGCCATGGTGCGGAGAGGTCGAAGAGGTTGAAAACGCGCCTCATCCCCCTACCTGGAGCGCCAAATATCGGAGAACTAGTCCCAAGGAACTAGGGATATGTCTCACTGATGCTAGGAATCGGAAAATGGCTGAACACGCAGTCAAACAATCCTCAACTACCTCGGCGACGGTGCTCGTCGAGCTCGGTGAGGGACATCATGATAGAGAGCAAACACCAGCACGTACCCAGGTTTAGGCCCACCGTGAGGTGTAAAGACCCTACGTCCTGCTTTGTTGTATTGCACTGCTTGGAGAGGTTACAGTACAATGAGCTCGCCGAGGGCTCAACTATGGCTATGGTGGACTATGGTGGAAGGAGTGCTCGCTACGGTGTGGATGAATGGTCCCTAGCCAAATGGTTGAATCCGGAATCCAGCATCCCATCCCCTTCCTCGGTCGTACACTGCTCTCTCATATAGGCGCCCCGGGCCTCTTCCCCCAATTCACAAAGTGGGAAGGGCTACCACATGGCGACGGCAGAGGAGCGCAGTGCACGGCGACGGGGTTGTCCATGGACACGGTCCATGGTAGAGAGCAACGTCTCCTTGGCAGAAAAAGCCACCGTCCATCTAGGACGATAAGCTGGCGCTGCAGAGGTCCGTGGCGTGCCCCACGGTGACATCGTCTTGGAGCGTAGCGGCCAACGGTCCTCTTAGCACCAAAATGGCAAGGCTTGTTGCCTCCTTTGCTTGGTGCAGCTTTGTTGACCGCTTTATACACAAGAACGGCAACTGCGGCGTCGTCGTCATCGCGCGCAGGCGCGCGCGTCACTCTGCGGCGGGCGCAGAGGGCATGTGTGCTCTGCAGTGGGTGCAGAGCATGCTTCTACTTGAAGGAACCCCGCAAGGGCTGGGTACCTCGCCGAGGTTCTAAAGTACTTGACGCCTCGCGAGGGAGGCACAGACGTGCGCCAGGACTGAGCGATATTTCAGACAAGGGAGGCCCTCTCGAGGGAAAGATCCCTCACGAGGCTCGCCAGGCTGAATGCCTGGTCCTTAGCGGTTTTCTTCAGCTGAGTGTAGAGGGTTATGGCAGGCTGGCCCGTGGTACCCTGGTTCCCATTGGGCCGACACCTTCCACTGTCGGAATCCGGAGCCCTTACAACACACTTGAGGCACAACCCACAAAAGGATTGGGAGCTCCCAAGCACCACGAATCTGCTACACAAAAGTAGCAAGTAAGTGAGTACAACAAGGAGCTTGGTTTTCCCAATGGAAAACCTAGCAAATGGTTCCTCAAGTAAATGAGGAGGAGATGTAAATCGGCTTGGTGAAGATGTAGATCTTGGTCTCCTTCTTTGATTCCCAAACGATTAGCTTGATTGATTGGTTGGTGTGGGAGATCTCGAAGGAGGAAGCTTGCGACAATGGAGGAGAGAGAATATTCGAAGCTTGGTCTTCATTGGGGAAGAAGACCCCTATAAATATCTCCTCAGAAAACTGGCCGTTGGAAACTGAATCCAGTGCGCATCGGTAGTACCGGGCCTCGCCCGGTAGTACCGCTCCGTAGGGATTCGCATGACAGCTTGGACCAGTCAATGCTGCGGACGTGACCCCGCATCGGTAGTACCGGACAGCGCGGTCCGATAGTGCTGTCTTGCCGGTACTACTGCGCCACTATCGGGACCACTATCGGGTTAAGACGTGACAAACACAGAGGCTTCAATTGAGATCCGGTACTAGACGCGGTACCGGCTGCGGTAGTTCCGCACGGCAAAATCTGGAGCCACCCAATAGTACCGGGACGAACCCGGTAGTACCAGCCGCACCAGAAAAAGCCAGATATCTTCAGCTCCTTGAAACAAAACCTGTGCATATAAATTAAAGATATTTCCTGCACTTGTCCGCCAAGTCGAAGAGTTTCACTACTGAGGTCAGGGTGTCGTGGATGCCGAGCTTCTCGAGCATCCTGCGGTTCGTGACGCCCTCTCTGAAGGCGGAGATGACGTGCGAGTCTGGGATGTTTGGGATCTTGTTGCGGACCTGGCTGAAGCGCTGGATGTACCTGCGGAGGGTGTCGTCTGGTTTCTGGCGCACCGCACGGAGATCATTGTAGGTGAGTGCGCGCTCGTATGTGCCCTTGAAGTTTGCGACGAAGACCTTGTAGAGCTCCTCCCATGTGTCGATGGTGTTCTCGGGAGGTTCATGAGCCATGAGAGCACTGAATCCTTGAGGGCCATGGAGAGCCAGTTGGCCATCACCTTGTCGTCGCCTCCCGCAGCTTGGATGGAGACGGTGTAGAGCTGCAGAAACTCCAGAGGGTTGGTCCTGCCGTCGTAGCGCGGAGGGAGATCTGTCCTCTATGGTAATGCCCTTCAAAAAAAGATCTGGCTTGAATTTCACCGGCCAGACGACGTGGCGCAAGTTGCGGGTGAAGGCGGTGCAGCCTATGGCGTATGTCGCAGCGCCGCCAGCGAGCGCGTTGCGGTTCTGGCGGTCTACGGCTGCAATCTCCTCGACGACGCAGTTGTGGCGGTCCCGTTGGCGGTCGATCTCCACGCGCGCATCCGCTGGAGTTCGCTGCCCAATCTGGTAGTCATGCGGCGAGGATGCGTGCGACGCGACACGGTGGTTCCCCGCCGGTGCTCCAGCTGGAGGAGGTGGCGGCGGAGGCGGAGGGGGAGGAGGAGCACCGTGCGCTATGTTCCCTCCGCGTCCGTAGTGGTGCACCAGCGAACGAGAGGGTGCTGGCATTGGAGTTCGTACGGCAGGTACGGCAGCGGCGTTGATGAGCTCCGCGAGGCGCCCGAGCCAGTTGTCGTGGCCCGCCCGCGTGGGGCGGTAGCGCGGCAGCTCTTGCGCCATGAGTAGCGCAGTGGCTGGACTGGGCGCCACCCGCTCTACGTGGAAGCGCTCGCGTTCCTGGATGGGTGCTGGGAGGAAACTCCCTTGCCGTCGTCGTCGTTGCCACCGTCGTTGCCGCTGCCGTTGCCGCCGTCGTCTTCAGGGTGCTCGACGCGCGGCTCGGCGTTGCGCTCCGAAGCGCGGTTGGCGCGTGGGCGACCACGCGGGTTGTTGTTGGCGGTGGGCTCGGTGGTGGCTCTGCCATATGTCCGTCGGGTGAGACACTCTGCTCGCGTGTCAGCCATGGTGCGGAGAGGTCGAAGAGGTTGAAGACGCGTCTCAGCCCCCTACCTGGCGTGCCAAATGTCAGAGAACTGGTCCCAAGGAACTAGGGATATGTCTCACTGATGCCAGGAATCGGAAAAGGGCTGAACACGCAGTCAAACAATCCTCAACTACCTCGGCGACGGTGCTCGTCGAGCTCGGTGAGGGACATCACGACAGAGAGCAAACACCAGCACGTACCCAGGTTCAGGCCCACCACGAGGTGTAAAGACCCTACGTCCTGCTTTTTTGTATTGCACTGCTTGGAGAGGTTACAATACAATGAGCTCGCTGAGGGTTCAACTATGGCTATGGTGGACTATGGTGGAAGGAGTGCTCGCTACGGTGTGGATGAATGGTCTCTAGCCAAATGGTCGAATCCGGAATCCAGCATCCCATCCCCTTCCTCGGTCGTACACTGCTCTCTCATATAGGCGCCCCGGCCTCTTCCCCCAATTCACAAGGCGGGAAGGGCTACCACATGGCGATGGAGACGAGCGTAGTGCACGGCGACGGGGTTGTCCATGCACACGGTCCATGGCAGAGAGCAACGTCTCCTTGGCAGAAAAAGCCACCGTCCATCCAGGACGATAAGCTAGCGCTGCAGAGGTCCGTGGCGTGCCCACGGTGACGTCGGCTTGGAGCGTAGCGGCCAACGGTCCCCTTAGCACCAAAATGGCAAGGCTTGTTGCCTCCTTTGCTTGGCGCAGCTTTGTTGACCGCTTTATACACAAGAACGGCAACTGTGGCATCGTCGTCATCGCGCGCATTCGCGTGTGTCACTCTACGGCGGGCGCTGAGCCCATGTGCGCTCTGCAGCGGGTGCAGGAGCTTGCTTCCACTTGAAGGAACCCCGTGAGGGCTGGATGCCTCGCCGAGGTTCTAAAGTATTTGACGCCTCACGAGGGTGGCGCGGAGACGCGCCAGGACTTAGCGATATTTCAGACAAGGGAGGCCCTCTCGAGGGAAAGATCCCTCGCGAGGCTCGCCAGGCTGAATGCCTGGTCCTTAGCGGTTTTCTTCAGCTGAGTGTAGAGGGCCGTGGCAGGCTGGCCCGTGGTATCCTGGTTCCCACTGGGCCGACACCTTCCACTATCGGAATCCTTCAAGGCGGAATCTGGAGCCCTTACAACACACTTGAGGCACAACCCACAAAAGGATTGGGAGCTCCCAAGCACCACAAATCTGCTACACAAAAGTAGCAAGCAAGTGAGTACAACAAGGGGGCTTGGTTTTCCCAATGGAAAACCTAGCAAATGGTTCCTTAAGTAAATGAGGAGGAGATGTAAATCGGCTTGGTGAAGATGTAGATCTTGGTCTCCTTCTTTGATTACCAAACAATTAGATTGATTGATTGGTTGGTGTGGGAGATCTCGAAGGAGGAAGCTTGCGACAATGGAGGAGAGAGAGAATATTCGAAGCTTGGTCTTCATTGGGGAAGAAGACCCCTATAAATATCTCCTCAGAAAACTGGCTGTTGGAAACTGAATCCAGTGTGCATCGGTAGTACCGGGCCTCGCCCGGTAGTACCGCTCCGCACGGATTCGCATGACAGCTTGGACCAGTCAACGCCGCGGACGTGACCCCGCATCGGTAGTACCGGACGGCGCGGTCCGGTAGTGCTGTCTTGCCGGTACTACCGCACCACTACCGGGACCACTACCGGGTTAAGACGTGACAAACACAGAGGCTTCAATTGAGATCCGGTACTAGACGCGGTAACGGCTGTGGTAGTTCCGCACGGCAAAATCTGGAGCCACCCGGTAGTACCGGGACGAACCCGGTAGTACCGGCCGCACCAGAAAAAGCCAGATATCTTCAGCTCCTTGAAACAAAACCTGTGCATATAAATTAAAGATATTTCCTGCACATGTTTTAGCACACATTAGGCATCTAATTGTGTTGTCAACAAACATCAAAACACTCATGGTATGGAGATGCTCTTTCAATCTCCCCTTTTTTGTGTTTGATGACAACACAATTAGGAGCAACAAAAGATTTGCAAAAGATAGACGGGCATTCCCAAATGTGTGTATTATATGATATTTGCTTTTGAATGCAAAACACACAACATTCAAATGGGAGGAGCTCCCCTATTTTTTACAAACCAAGCAAGTTCCAATAGATATACAATAGTAGCAACTTGCAATAAACATAACCAAGACACATAAACAAGTACAAATATAGATAGGTCTTAACAGAACTTAATACAAGTCTTGGCATGTCTTACACCATGCAACCGAGAGTTCAAAGCAAATATCCAAGAAAAGACGAAACACAAGCATATAAGATCAAATAAGGGTGCAAGCTTGTGTTTCTCCCATGCAAATCCCAATGATACATCCTAAATAGAACACATTCTCCCCCTTTGTCATCAAAATGCCAAAAAAGGGAGAAGCGCAATGCTAAGCGTCCCATGGAGCATCAAGCTCCACCCCCGCCATGGTGAGTAGAAGTAGAAGCCTCCTGGAAACGAGCACCAGCCGGAGGGCCATCCTCATCACTCCAATACCCTTGCTTGGACACCCATTTATGCTTGGGGGGATGTCGTCTTCAGAACCATCCGAGATAGGAATCTGCATGTGCTTCATCATAGCTTTCTGTCGCTGAGCTGCCTTCTTGTGGAACACATGAGCCTCATACATGCGGTCTTCTAGATCAAGTTTGAGACAGAAGGCCCTCTTGGTCTTAATCTGCACCTTCTTGAACCAAGAAGGCTCCTCTTGAGGTGGTGCACTCCCACTAGCTCTCTCAGCTGCAGCAGCAGCTTCAGGATCAAGTGTCTTCTTCTTGGGAGGGTTATGAGCCTTGATGCGTAGTTCCTTCACCAGATGTGACACAACAGGGCTGCCATCCTTCATGATGTCTTCTCCATTCTTCTTGAGAGCCCACTGGCGATGGATCAGCTTCATAATAAAAGGTCCATAGATAGGTGCCCTCCTATCAATGACCGTAGACCACAGTTCATTCCAAATGAAATCCATCACATCAAGTCTTTTTCCAGTTCCTTGGTTTTCCTTGGATAGCTTGAGGAGGTCAAACACAAAACCATGGACTTCATCCCAGTTTCCCACACGGGAAGCAATTGTTTCTCTATAGATGCTGTGAAGAATCTCAAAGGGGCAAACAATATGAGCAATTTTACCAGTTGTGCCATTCTCCATAGTGATTGGTTCAAGAACATCCTTGGAGCTGGATTGATTTCTCTCATGGCACCTCCAACCGCTGGGTGAAAGTTCACCATTGTTTTCATAGCCTAGGACCTCACCAAACTCCTTCATGGTTGCAGAAAGCTGTGTGTCCTTGGTCATCCATCTTATTGTCCTGGCATCATCATGTTCGAAGTAGATTGTGGCAAAGAACTGCACAATGTAGTAATCAATGTAGGAATGGTTCTCCTTCATGATATTAATCAATCCAAATTCTTCACACATTGCAAGTGTCTCATCAAAATAGCCCTTGTGCTTCGGTTCTTTCATGTAGGGAATATCAATGGTGTGTTGAATAACCACCTTGTACTTATTGTGAACATAGATTTCCTTATAGATAGCCTCTTGGTCATTGGTGTGAAAGTGAGAATTTCGCACAAGAGGTGACCTCTCCTCTTCATAGGGATTTTCTTCTCTCAGCTTCTGATAATCATCATTTTTCCACAGATGCAGTGCTTTACGGGCTTTCTGGGGAGGAGTAGTGGTAGAACGGGCAGCGACTGGCTTAGCCCGAGTACGGGCAGTGCTCTTGGTTGGAAGTATCTCTTCTTCTTCCTCTTCTTCTGGATCTTCATCCATCAACCTCTTCTTCTTACCACCATGGCAGCTACCTGTGACAAAGCATATAGGTAGGGAGAGAATGAAGATAAGTGCACAAGTTCAAGGAAGATTAAAAACAAGGCTAGTCATCAGGTGAAAACAGGGGTTGATAGGGTTTAATTTGCTCCAGGCGGTAGTACCGCACCAGTTCCGGTAGTACCGGGTCGTCGGGTCAACGCGGAACTAGTAGCAAATCGAGCACATCCACCACAATGGTTTTACTAGATCACTAGAGGATACCTAACCCAGGCCTAAGAGATCCAACTACCAGATTTTAACCAAAGAAAAAGGAGCTACCAGTAGAAATCCCAAATGCACTTGGTTTCCAGATTTGAAAATGAAAACTGCACGAAAGGGAGATTTACCAGAGGCCATCTGAGGGATCGAGATGGGGAACGCTCCCAACGGAGAAGATCTGGCCGGGAGAGGCGGAGTCCGACGGCCGAAGGCGACGGCCGGAGCGGAGCAAGGAGGGGGCGCCGGTTTGAGTGGAGCACGGGTTGGGGATGAGTGGGGAATAACCCCCATCCTCAACTCGTGTTTTGATTTTGCGAAACCCGCATGCCCGGTAGTACCGAGGCAGGTGGCTCGGTACTACCGGGGCCTGAATTTTTTGAGCAGTGTTTCACTTCTGCTTAAATTTAGAGCCCGGTAGTGCCGGCCTCCACCCGGTAGTACTACTGGGACCTCCTCCGAAACTCCATAATTTTGTCGATTTTGAACTTGTGCTACATGGAAGATGTTTTATGGGATAAGATAGGCTTAGGATAAGATACTCAACCTGGAAATGGTACTATATACTCAAATTGCAAGAAGCACACAAACATAAACACCAATTTGAGCATGTTTTCCATGGGTACACTAGAAAGGCAATAAAATCCAAATAGACTCAAATAAGAGCAACTCTTCTTAAGGAAGAGGGCGGTGGCCTAGGCCACCATATATGAGTATATGTGGTGTGACACCGCAAAGATATATCTTGGGCTCACTGTCACTACTCGTCATTTAAGCTCACCATTCATAGAAACGAATGTAGAGAAGTAAAATGTGTCGGCATAATGGGGGGAGGGATAATCCAATGAATTAGGACCGCACTCCCCCTATGTCCATGCCTACACCTAAACCAAATAGATAGTTAAGAATATAGGTGTGTATGCAAGATAGTCAAGTCAAGCTCCTTGAATCCACAATATTTAGCTCATGCCTCAAATAAGTAAATCTTGCTTCATCAAGTGGCTTCATGAAAATATCGGCAAGTTGATCTTTGGTTGGAATATAGCCAAGCTCAATATCACCATGGGCAATATGATCCCGATAAAATGATGATGGATCTCAATATGCTTCGTTCTTGAGTGTTGCACCGGGTTATGGCCAATCTTGATTGCACTTTCATTGTCACATAAAAGAGGCACTTTGTCACAATTGACACCGTATTCCTTTAAAGTTTGCCTCATCCATAACAACTGGGTGCAAGCACTAGCGGCCACCACATACTCGGCTTCGACGGAGGATAGAGATATGCAATTTTGCTTCGCAGACGACCAACTCACCAAGGACCTACCAAGAAATTGACATGCCCCGGAAGTTGATTTCCTATCATCCTTGCAACCGGCCCAATCCGAATCCATGTACCCGACAAGAGAGAAATTAGTGCCCTTTGGGTACCACAAACCAAACCTTGGGGTATAAACCAAATATCGAAGGATTCTATTGACCGCCTTCAAGTGGCTTTCTTTAGGAGCCGCTTGATACCTTGCACACACCCCTACACTCAACATAATATCGGGTCTAGATGCACAAAGATAAACAAAGAACCAATCATAGAGCGATAAAGTTTTTTATCAACATCAATACCGTCGGGGTTAAGTTCAAGATGGCATTTGGTGTCCATGGGAAACCGCTTCTCCTTAGCATTTTGCATATTGAACCTCTTGAGCATGTCTTGGGTATATTTGGTTTGAGAGATAAAGTCCCTTCATTCAATTGTTGATCTCAAAACTGAGAAAGAACTTCAATTCGCCCATCATAGACATCTCAACCTATCGGTCATAAGCTTTGAAAATTCATCATTGAAAGCTTTGTTAGATGAGCCAAATATAATATCATCAACATAAAGTTGGCATATGAAAAGCTCCTTTTAACCCTCTTGGTAAAGAGGGTGGATCGATTTGCCCCATTTCAAATCCACGGTCTAGCAATAGCTCTCTTAGGTGCTTATACCAAGCACGAGGTGCTTGTTTGAGACCATAGAGATCGCTTATCAAGCTTGTAGACATGGTTAGGAATTTGGGATCTCGAAACCCGGTGGTTGCTTAACATATACCAACTCTTTAATGGACCATTAAGAAAGGCACTTTTCACATCCATTTATTGCAATTTAAAGTTATGATGTGATGCATATGCAAAGAGGATACAGATGGACTCAAGGCGAGCCACGGGTGCATAAGTCTCTCCAAAATCAATGCCTTCAACTTGAGAGTATCCTTGTGCAACCAATCTTGCTTTGTCCTCACAACCATTCCATGCTCATCTTGTTTGTTCTTGAATATCCACTTAGTGCCTATAACATTGCGACACTCCTTTGGCTTCTCAACTAAATTCCACACTTTGTTGCGCTTGAAGTTATTGAGTTCATCATGCATAGCTTCTAACCAATCCGGATCTTCAAGAGCTTCAAACACTTTCTTTGGTTCCACCATGGAGATGTGCTTGATGTTCACTAAAGCTTGCCAATTGTCTCCTTGTGGTAACACCCTTACTTAGGTCACCAATGATTTCTTCTAGCTTGTGACTTTTTATTTCAAAGTCTCTTGAATCTTACTTTTCGACGGGTTTCGATATCTCTATTGCATCTTGGAGGTATCTCTTGATCATCTTGATCATTTGAGTCCCCGTCTTGACCGATTAATGACCTTGATCTTCATTATGCACAACTTCATTGCTTGAAGTAGATGGTTGATCTTGGTCTTGACCTTGGCTAGCATCAATTATTGGAGAACTTGGTTCTTGCATAGCATCTTGGTCATGAGGAGGGTTTTGAACTTGTTCTTGGGTTGGTGCATCATTGGCATCAATGGTTGGTGTAGCTTCATGAGGTGAGGTAGGAGGCTCCACTTGAGTAGAACTTGATTCTTCATGGCTTGCCTCTTGATGGATCTCAATGGGCGGTAGAAACCCACTCCCATTCTCCGGATTGCTTCATGAGGCTGCTCATTATCTACATCACAAACATGAAACTGCGCCACTTGGGAGCCATCATTTTCATCGAACTTCACACTACAAGATTCTACAACTTTCCCGAGGGATTTGTCATAGACTCTATAAGTGTGAGATTCGGCACCGTAACCAACAAAAATACCCTCTAAAACTTTAGGTTCAAATTTAGAAAGACGAACATCTTTGATCTTATAGAAACACTTACAACCAAATACTCGGTAGTAGGAAATATTGGGCTTGTTGCCTGTAAGCATCTCATATGAAGTTTGTTTTCGTCCAACACGGAAGAAGAGCCGGTTTGATGAATGACATGCAGTGGAGATGGCCTCAGCCCACAAGAAGAGTGAGATTTAAACTCCGCCAACATAGACCTTGCCATATCCATGAGAGTCCGGTTCTTCCTCTCAGCTACACCATTTTGTTGAGGGTATGCGCGGAATATTGATGACGAATTCCCTCTTCACTCAGAAATTCATTTAGGGTGTAGTTCTTGAACTCGGAGCCATTGTCACTCCTAATGGCCAAAATGGGAACATTGTGTTGACGTTGAACTTCATTGGAGAAATCGATGACAGCTTGTTGAGTCTCATCCTTCGTCTTGAAGAAATAAACCCAAGTGAATCTTGAATAGTCATCAACAATCACCAGACAATACTTCTTCCCACCAAGACTAGGTTGTGGAACTGCACCAAATAGATCAACATGTAGCAGTTCCAATATCCTCTTTGATGATATAATGGTCTTGCTTGAATGGGGAGAATCATGCATCTTTCCTTCAACACATGCCCTGCAAAGACGATCTCTAGAAAAAAGAAACATTCTCTTTTAGTCCAAGAATGTGGCCACCCTTGTGAAACTTTGCAAAGTTCTCATGTTGACATGGGACAAGCGGTGACCACAACCACCCCACGTCGGCCTTTCCGAATAAGCACATTGCGGGAGTGTTGGTTGACCCCGAAAAGTCCACCACAAACAACTCATGCTCAACATACCCAACGTACATGACCTTTAGAGTCTTGCTCCTCAAGAGTACCACCAAATCAATAGTAAAATGGACATCAAAGTTCATTTTGTTAAGTGCACGAACCGACATTAAATTGTAACCAAGGGACTCAACAAGCATGACATTCACAAGGGATATCCTTTGCTACTGCCACTTTGCCAAGCCCGTTACCTCAGCTTTTGATTTATCTCCATAAGTGACGGTTGAGTGATTTGAATTTGGTCCTCAACTCCATCATGATCTCCTTGCTTCCGGTCATATGACTAGTGCATCCACTATCAACCACCCATTTCGACCCACCGAAGCATAGTCCTGCAAGAGATCATTGCTTTGTTTTAGGTACCCATTTTGCAATGGGTCCTTTTGGTTAGCAACAAGGGTCTTTGGGACCAAATAGCATGAGCAACATATCCATCATAAGGACCAACATATTTTGCATACACATCACCATAATAATCAATATAAGAATGTAGTGAGGGTTAGCATTTCCCGCAAAGTCACTACGAGTGGTCTTGCCCCTAGTGGCATTACCACTCGCAATAGGAGTCTTAGCTTGTGCGGGCTTGGCCTTGTTCTCCTTGTTGTTGCTCATCTTCTTCTTTGCCTTGGCAACATAACCAAGACCCTCCTTCCCTTTGTGTTGCTTTTGCTCAAATACTTGAACAACCTTTTCTTTACCTTTGGGAATTGAGGTCTTGGCACAGTGACCTTGGCAAGCTCAACCTTCAACCTAGCATTTTCCTCAACAACATTTGCATGATTACAAGAGGGAGTAGAGGTACTAGGTGAGTTATACTTAGAAAGTTGAGTTTGTAGTTGCTCATGAGACTTGACTAGAAGAGAGTGAGTGCTCTCCAAGTCCTTGTGGGCCTTGTCAAGCTTTTCCATCTCCTCAACAAGTCTAGCATTAGCAACCACAAATTCGGCTTTCTCCTTTTTAACCACTTTATATTTAGCAAAAACATGGTCTTTATCCTTAATGATTTTAGCAATTATTTCATCATTTTATCATCAAGGGACTCAATCCTTTGCTCAAGATGATTCTCTTCACTCTCTTCTTCAAGAGCAGCTTTCAAAGAAGCTATAGTGATAAGTCTTCTCTCTCAATTCACCTTTGGTCTCAAGAAGTTCATTAGCCTGCCCAAGTTGACTCATGAGAGCCTCAAAGTGCTTCTTTGCTTCACCTCGCAAGTTAGTCATAAAGGAATCGAAAGCAACACATTCCTTCTTTATTTCAAGGCTAGAGATATCATCTATTTCATGCATAGCCTTGGGTGTAGAAGATGATACCTCGGTAGCTTTAGCCATGAGGCAACGAGTGGTGTTGGTGGAGATGTTCTCATTGGGAGATTCAAAAAGAGAAGGTGATGAAGTTGAGGTGATAGCCAAAGCAGCCACCTCACTAGTGGTTTCTTCTTCTTCTTCGGAATCTTCGGAAGCATATTCTTCTTGTGTCACCAACACCATTATTGTTGGCTTCTTGGCAAATGGCTTCTTCTTGACATAAGGCTTCTTTTGAGCATCTTTGAAAGATCCTTGGGAAAGCCTTCCACCATGTTCTTCACGATTCTCATAAGGACATTTGGCAACATAGTGATATTTTTTTGGCAATTGAAGCAAGTCTTCATCTTGGGGTTGCCCTCCTTGAAACCACTTGATTTGAACTTTTGCTCAACTTCAGCTTTAGCCTTTGATGGGTTCTTCCAAAAGGTTCTTGCGGCAAGAGCCATATAGTCTCTATGAGCACTCTTGAGTTCTTCGGGGTTCAAGTAAGTTCCATCTTCATAGTCTTGATCTTCATCTTCCACCACTTTGGCCTTCAAAGCAAGGGAAGATCCTTGATGCATTCCAATTGCACGGGCGCGAGATCTTGAGCAATTTGTGCTTGAACCTTGTAAGACTGCATTTCTTGCATGACTTCATTTGAGGTCATTAGATGATAGTTGTGTCTTCCTTGCAAATGCTTCAAATTGGTCGGTTCAAGAGGCAAAAGAGCATTCACATACTACCTCTTGATCCAAGCATCATTCACATGTGTGCCACCAAGCTCCTTATATGTGTTTGCAAGAGCCTTAAGTTTGATACATTTGCTCATGGTCTTCACCCTCCTTCATGAAGAAACCTTCAGCTTTGTTGCTTATTTCCTCATATCGGTTTCTTCATGCTTTCATTTCCGATGAAGCCTCGGAGAGACAATCCCAAGCTTCTTTAGCGTGGTGCAATGATCAATGAGAGGCATATCATCTTCTCCCACTGCATCTCGGACCAAATCAAGAGTTGGCATTTAGTTGACAATCAACAATCTCTCTTCTTCTTGTCGGATTCATCCACAGCTCGGTATCCTTCTACAATGATCCTCCACAGCTCGATAGATGCACTGTTTACATAAGATCTCATAGAAGATTGCCATTTAGTAAACAAAGATGTATTTAGCTTAGGTGGGTTTCCCCTTAGATGTATAGGAGGATGAGGGATAGGCAAATCTGGAGAGTAAGCAAAAGGGACTCTAGCATGTTCTCCCTTACCATTAGCTGGTTTAGTGGGGAGTTAACTTTAGTTGATCCATCCCCTTTTCCTCTTTATCCTCCTTATTATCCGTTAAATCCCCGGAGGAACTCTCCGGATTAGGAGGTGCTGCGGGAGCCTTTGTACCTATGAGTTGCGTTATCATTTCATGCAACTGTCTCATCTCGTTTCCATAGAACTTTCATGTTATTGAAGTCCTCTAGGGAAACCGAAGGAGGAAGGTCAATAGGGTTCCCATCAGCATCGAAGGCCATACTTCTCTTAGGCGGTTAAGCCCGAATTAAGAGCCGAGGCTCTGATACCAATTGAAAGGATCGTATGGCCACCTAGAGGGGGGGGTGAATAGGTGCTACGTCAATTTTTAATACTTTTTTGATTTAGGCTTGACACAAAGCTAAATTCTCTAGATATGCAATTACGGTGAATTTACCTATATGACAAGTTAATACTACGCACGGTAATAAACAAGAGATAAAGGAGTAACCGAACGGGAAGCACGCGGAGACAAGGATGTATTCCTGAGTTCCTCCTTTTTAGGGAAGTACGTCTCGTTGGAGGGGTGTGAGTATCAAACTCAAGACGCCACAAATGGCCTCACCCTATTCTCCGATGAACCTTGCCCAAAAGCTCGGTTCACCATCCACTATCGGAATCCTTCAAGGCAGAATCCGGAGCCCTTACAACACACTTGAGGCACAACCCACAAAAGGATTGGGAGCTCCCAAGCACCACGAATCTGCTACAAAAGTAGCAAGCAAGTGAGTACAACAAGGGGCTCGGTTTTCCCAATGGAAAACCTAGCAAATGGTTCCTCAAGTAAATGAGGAGGAGATGTAAATCAGCTTGGTGAAGATGTAGATCTTCGTCTCCTTCTTTGATTCCCAAACAATTAGATTGATTGGTTGGTGTGGGAGATCTCGAAGGAGGAAGCTTGCGACAATGGAGGAGAGACAATATTCAAAGCTTGGTCTTCATTGGGGAAGAAGACCCCTATAATA
The DNA here is from genome assembly GCA_947311845.1 of Poa pratensis. Classification (NCBI taxonomy): domain Eukaryota; kingdom Viridiplantae; phylum Streptophyta; class Magnoliopsida; order Poales; family Poaceae; genus Poa; species Poa pratensis. The sequence continues at coordinate 42,090,146 of CAMZMU010000055.1, read as the reverse complement.
TCTCCTCAGAAAACTGGCCGTTGGAAACTGAATCCAGTGCGCATCGGTAGTACCGGGCCTCGCCCGGTAGTACCGCTCCGCACGGATTCGCAGGACAGCTTGGACCAGTCAACGCTGCGGACGCGACCCCGCATCGGTAGTACCAGACGGCACGGTCCGATAGTGCTGTCTTGCCGGTACTACCGCGCCACTACCGGGACCACTACCGGGTTAAGACGTGACAAACACAGAGGCTTCAATTGAGATCCGGTACTAGACATGGTACCGGCTGCGGTAGTTCCGCACGGCAAAATCTAGAGCCACCCGGTAGTACCGGCCGCACCAGAATAAGCCTGATATCTTCAGCTCCTTGAAACAAAACATGTGCATATAAATTAAAGATATTTCCTGCACATGTTTTAGCACACATTAGGCATCTAATTGTGTTGTCAACAAACATCAAAACACTCATGGTATGGAGATGCTCTTTTAGCTGGCCGCTAGCGAGATTTGCCCAACAACATCTGCGTCGGTAGGCTCAGTCGGTGCTCGTAGTTTTGCCTTTGAAAGGTATTGGCTATCCATAATTTCGTCAACACAGCCACAAGGGGGCCGACTTCTTGCCGATTTCTTTCACCGCGGTGGCGGATGGATTGGGCAGAATGGGGCTGCCGGCCGCGGGAGGTGTGGAAACTCAAGAGGGCGCGATTGGGCGATGCGATGGAATCCGACGGGCGGCTGTTGTGGGTGTTCCATGACAGCGATTGGGTGGCGCGGCGAGGCTAGAAGGCACGGGGCTTGGGAATGGGCGGTGAAGCTTGAGCGGGAAGAAGGGAGTTGAAACGTGCCTCCTGCCAACTCTCACGTGACTAGGGAGGTGCCAAAGAAAATCTAGACGGCAATCCCTGTTATATCTGGACCCTAAAAAAATAAATCTGGGTCAGATCGTTTTACGTTACCCTGCGTAGGTCGTTTTCACACCAAAAAACATAAAAGGGATCTGGATATGCTCTCAAGTTTACAAAACAATGCCAATGACGATTCTCAAAAAAGAAACCCAAAAAGAAAACAAGGCCAATGGCTAACGAGAACGAGAAAGCTTAGGGCAACTCATGCCTGTTTGGGCTGTCTCGGCCAAAAACAGGGCCCAACGCACGCACGCATTTTGGCCTTTGGCCCCTTTTCTATCCGATTCGTGTCCACGCTGACCCAATTCCAGACTAAATTTGGGCCAGCTTTGGGTTGAGGCGGACAGGAGACGGACCGACCGTGCGTCCGCTCGTGTCCTCCCCTGGCCACGGTGGTCAAAGCTGGGCCTACCTGCCAGTGACCCACCGCCCCCATCGTCTTCCCCACGTGGGTCCTTTTTAATAAATCGTTCGTGTGGATAGCGACCTCACTCCACACCCCGTCCCCACCACGTCCAACAGTCCAAACCCTACTCGAGAAATCCAAACCCTAGCCGGCCGAGAAATGCCTCGGTGTGGAAGAAGACGAAGCACGGCCATGAGGCCGGCAGCTCCTCCGGCCAGCGGATATCTGCATCTGCACCGCGGCGCGTTCTCCCCCATCCACCGCGCGCCGCGCCCTTGCCCCGACACCTCCGGCACCTTTCGACCTCACGCCACCAGGGTCTTGATGGTCGAGGAGCTCCGAAGCGGCGGTGCCGCTACGTGCCCGTCAAGGAGCGTCGGTGGCATTGGAACAATGCCATCCCCGTCTTCTGGCCCGGCGTCCACCTACCGGACAATTGACACCTGAATCCACATTGGATCCCGGTGCCACCGATCCCCAAGAGTGGTCGTGCGAGGGCGCTGGAGATCGCGTGCCGCCGAGCGCGCTCTTGGAGGAATACCTCGACGACGTGGCCTTCGCAACGGACTCGAGGTACTGGAACGAGTGATTCAAGGATGAGCACGACGACCGCCGCCGCACTCTCTTTGCGCCTCCCCCCCCACCGCCGCCCGTCGTCGAGCGGTACCCCTCCCTGCCGCCGCCGGCCAAGAGGAGGGCATGTGGTTCGAGGAGGACGTGCTCGACGACGATGACCCCGAGATGCAGTAGGCGTACAAGGCGTCCAGGACGAGATTAGGCGCTGGGAGCGCGTGCTGCAGGCGGCCCAGGAGCAGGCTATGCAATGGTAGGTGTACATGCAGCAGGAGCAGGAGGATGAGAAGTAGGAGCAGCATGCTCTGCCCCTCCCCCCGGCCTCCTCGGCCAGTCCTCGCGCTGGACTGGTGGTAGCTGGACGCCGTCGCCGCCACGGCCGCAGGAGGAGCAGGAGCAGTCTCCAACGCCGTCTGCTCGTGTGCCGCTGGCCCATCTCTGGGTCGCGCCGCCGTATGTTGTCATCCCCGACAGCGACGACGATGAGTAGGCCATCGGCGGGGAGCCCCCAGCTCCAAGTCTTTTTTTGTTTTTCATATATTGTAGAAAGGTCGTTAGTGCCCCCCTCCACCCCCGCCCCATATGTAACCAGAACGGCCTTTAGTCCTGCTATCAATATATGTAGTTAAAAAAACCAAATGGGTCACGCGGCCACACGGACAGTGGCGGTCATCTGCTATCCGTCGATCGACGCAAACGGACAAAAAAGGCCAAAAAATGATGACCGTTTTGCTTTGTTTGGGTCGGCGTGTTGGAGCTTCCCTTACCTATCGAGCCACTGCTCTCACAAATTTCATTATTGACATGATTTTTTAACACAAAAGGCCCCGAAGCCTAGAATCTGCATTAAGTCGGCATGGGCATACAATTACAGAAAGGGCCCTAAGTAACATGAAATTACAACAAGGTGATACGTCTCAAACATATTTATAATTTTTAATTGTTCCATGCTTGTTATATAAATTGCCACATGTTTTTATATGATTTTGGCATATTTTATGGAACTAACCTATTGACAAGATGCCCAGTGTCAGTTCCTGTTTTCTTCTGTCTTTTTGTTTCAGAAAAGCTAGTCGAAGAATTTTCTCGGAATTGGCTGAAAATTTAATATAATTATTTTTATGACGAAACGAAGACGGAGACAAGAGGTGAGCTGCAGGGGGCCCCACACCACCCAAGGTTTAGTTGATACCTTGCTAAGCCAAAAACTCTGTACTGAGAGGGAATGCTTCTCGTGCATCCAAATCCTTGAGCCAAATATCCATGCCATTTGTGTCCACCATACCTACCTACATGTGGATTTCCTAGCCACCCCAAGTAAATTTTTCATGTGCTACCTTTAAAATTTCAAATGTTATTACTCCTGTTTTGTGCCACTGCTTCCAAGCTCATGAGCACGTAGTAGTTGGGTTTGATATCTTCCATGCTAAAATAAGTTATCCAAGGACTTGTATGCTTCATCTACTTGTCCATTAATTTTGCAAAAAGAGCTGGCAGCGGGGTGCCCAACCTCATAAAAGATAAGGTACAACTTTCATCAAAAAACTCTCCTCACATTTGTTTCCTGAGAATTCAGTAAAACATCTGCATGTGTAAACAAAGGAGATACATGAATGATCTGCTTGCTACAGAAATAACGTTCCTCATGGAAGCCGCTCTTAAAACTTAGTTGGTATGGAAGATATCAAGAACTCTATTGCCATTCGTTTACCATAGTATGCACCACTCTAAAAAGAAATATTTTTATGTCTCTATATGCTTTCAAAAACCAAAAAGTTCTAGCACACGATTATTTCTTCTGCTTCTCTCTGCGAAGGGCCTTTCTTTTACTTTTATGTTGAGTCAGTTTTCCTTTCCAATCTTTAGCTCTCAAGCAAACGCATAGTATCAATTTTGGTGCAAGTTTACTACATTTTATCTTAATGTTTAACTGTGATTTTTTTTGTTTTGACATTATCCAATGATAAGTATGTTACAAGTTGAAACTTTTGCTGAAAACTTAAATCTTTCTCTGTGTTGGTTAAACACCTTTTTCAAAAGTATATTGCTCTGTGAGCTATTAAGCATCACGAGTTTTATAATTTTCAAGTCTCCAAAGTACTATCCATGAAAAGTTCTTGCTTAGATGTTATACATGGTTAATTATTGTTTACTTCATTTCAAACTGTAGACCATTGTCTTGGATCACTTTCATTCAGTTCATGTGCTTTACATTATTATTTGATCAAGATTGTGTTAGAAGCATATCACCACAAAAATTATTTTGTTATCATTTAACTACTCGAGGACGAGCAGGAATTAAGCTTGGGGATGCTGATACATCTCAAACGTATCTATAATTTTTTATTGTTCCATGCTTGTTATATAACATTGCCACATGTTTTTATAATATTTTTATATCATTTTGGCATATTTTATGGAACTAACCTATTGACAAGATACCTAGTGCCAGTTCCTGTGTTCTGCTGTCCTTTTTGTTTCTGAAAAGTTAGTCGGGGAATTTTTTCGGAATTGGCTGAAAATTTAATATAATTATATTTACGAAGAAACGAAGACGGAGCCAGGAGGAGCTGCAGGGGGGCCCACAGGCCCCAGACGCCACCCAGGCACGGTCAAATGGTTTACTATGCCTAGGGCCCACCTGGCGCTATCGGGCGTCTCCTCGAGTTGCCCTTTCGCCTATAAATTGCCTTCGTTCCGAAAACGCTCGATACCCGATCATATTTTCCAGAAAAGTTTCGAGGCCGCCGCCGTCGCCAACCCTAGATCGGAGGGTTCTGAAGCTCTTCCCGGCACCCTGCCGGAGGGGGAGATCGTCACCGGAGGCATCTACACCACCATGCCTGCCTTCGGAGTGATGCGTGAGTAGTCCACCACGGGACTACGGGTACATGGCAGTAGCTAGATGGTTGTCTCTTCTCCTTGTGCTCCATTGTTTAGATCTTATGAGTTGCCTACATGATTAAGATCATCTTTATGTAATGCTACACGTTGTGTTTGCGGGGGATCCGATGAATTATGGAGTCATGACATTACTGTTCAGATTGTTTATCATATGTTTTATTTATGATCTTGCATGCTCTCCGATGCTTGTGGATGCTTTGGCCGAAGTAATTGCTAGTATCTTAGAGAGGGTATTTATGCTAGATAGTGGGTTCATGCCTCTCTTGTCTGAGCTCAAGTTGACAGAAACGATTAAGACTTGAGATGTGTTGTTGCTACTAGGGATAAAAACATCGATGTTTATTGCTATATGTTGTAACCATTGCTTACAACGCACCATGCTTATTGCACTTATCTGTTACTTGCAACTTAATACTTTCGGGTGACAGACTGGATAGCGATCCCGGGGTGGATTATTAGTCATAGATGCAGTTGGACAACGGTCTATGTATTTTGTCGTTATGCCCATCTTAAATGAAACGGTGAACCATGTGTCATGATAGTATTGTGTTGCGCCCATGTTTGTCAATTGTCTCGCTGTAATTTGTTTACCCAACATGTTTATCTTTTTGGAGAGACGCCACTAGTGAACTGTGGATCCCGGTCCTATTTTCCTATATTATTTACAACCGCTCTAATAGTCTTTCTAAGTCATTTTGCTCGCTGGTCATTTTTGCTCTTATAATATTTTACACACATACATTTAATTCTTTGTGTTCAGCAAGCCGGAGAGATTGACAATCTCTCTGTTTCGTTGGGGCAAAGTAGTTTATTCGACAGTGCGCAGTTCCATGTCAATTATCATAAACGGCGCCGTCGACACCTTTCCGAAGCCTTCTCCAAATCCTATTGGATTGATAACCTTGGTTTTATAATCGAGGAAATTTTGGTACTAAATTACATCAAACCTTACACTTGGGGTCTCCCAGCGAACGTGTTGTTCCACGCCATCACAAGGTCCTTGGAAATTACACAGAGCACCCTAGAAAGATCGCATAAACACAATCGAGTCTAAGCTTGCCTACGGCGAGCAGCCTGCAGGCACGGCCGCACCACTGAACTCCACCGGGGACAAGACTACATGGTGAAGCAGGGCGTTTGTTGTCGCGCCGAGACTGGGAAAGATCCTCCGGAGGAGGAAGAAGCCCGAACAGGGACCTCTGTCGAGCACGACGGGGCCAGTCCTCTGGCCAAGGATAGCGCAGCAAAGCTTCGCCGTCGCTGGGGAGCCGCCGAAGGAGACGCATACTCCAAGATCTCCCGACGCCAACCCTGCACCTCAGTCATGACAGAGCAGATCTTCACCACTTCCTCACCACCCCCGGCCGACCGAGAGGGAGAGAACCACTCCACGCGAACAGAAGAACAGAGGAAGCAGACACTTGTTGAAGGAGCCAGCTCCCAGCGCCTCCTGCTTCGACTTCCATTATGGAAGCCTACCGGAGATGCTCAGCAACAGCCGTCCCGCGTCGCACCTGAACGCCAAGACGGAGAAGCTCCAAAGGTCGACCTTATTGAAGGAGATCCCCAACCTGCTCGCCGCCACCTGCACCGGCTTCCACCGGCAGCACACCGCATTAACGAACAGGGTCAGGCTACCCCAGATCCGGCCGAAGTGATCTCGAGCCCTACTCCCAAACGCCCATAAGGGGCTAGATCTACTACTACTATGCACAGCGGCACCTCCCCTCGGCCATCTCCAGCGTGAGGCTCCGGTTCGGACCAACCGCACGGCAGCGACGGTGGCGACTCTCAAACACTAATGCTGTGTTTGGATGTAGGAAAGTTTGCTTGGAATTGAATTGGACTGACAATTCCATTTCCAAGATGGAAAGGAAATGGGCTCCAATTCAAATTCCGTTGTTTTGGTTGTGAATGAAATTTGTGGTTGGAATCAGAGGGTAGCACACAATTCCAATTCCTGTTTGGACGTATAGACCATGGAATTGTATGTTTTGTTGAGTTTTCACGATATAAACATGTGTACATGTATGCAAAAATAGTATGTGTATATTTCAAATCAAGTCACAACAATAACACAATATCAACACATGGATAATAATTTTGTCAGGCACGGTACTAAGTATAGTACCCCATTCACTGATGAATCAAAGTGTGTTGAATCCAACCTCCCACATTCATCTTTTACATTCTTGATTGCTACACAACATGAGAGCCACAATCGCATTTGCAGGCAACCACTAGGAGCAGCCATCAATGTTTCCTGAACAGAATTAAACTTGCAGAGCTAAATCCCCAAGAGCAGCAAGCCCAGCTGGAGGCTACACACGGAGGCGACTCCAGCGGCAGGAACAACAATCCCCGAGCTGCTGTTTCTGCATCACCAGGTCGTAGATCTGCTTGGCGTAGCTGAAGACCTCGTCGTCGGCGCCCATCATGTAGGACGTGGCGAATGGCGTCCACGACGTTGCCGGTGTCGGCCTCGCCCTTGGTGCCTCTATTCATCTCCCACCGGCGTTCCCCTACCGCCGCGGTCGATCTAGGGTTAGGGGCCGAGAATCGGAGGATGGGGAGAGGGAGAGGATGGCGGAGGAGGACGAGGGAGAGCCTACTAGGGCCGCCACCGGTCTTACTCCAGGTCACGCTCGAGGAGGCGCTCGCCTGTTTCCTCGCTCGGGAGCGGAGCGAAGGGGTACACAGTGTTTCCAAGCCTTTCCGAGCCTGGGAGCTCGGAATTTGCGAGAGGGCGTGGACACGCGCGCAGGGGCTCGCTTGGAATTGGAGACAGTTTCCAGACCCAAATTCTTTAACCACACCAAACAGCGGAATCGGCCTAGAAAATTCCAGATTTCCAATTCCGAGCCCATCTTTCCAACATCCAAACACATCATAAGGGTTTCTTTGATTCAAAGGAATTGCAAATGATTTGTGGAGGAATGAATACTATAGGAAATTTTCCTATCTTGGTCATTTGATTTGAAGGATTGGATTCTATATGAATCATTGTACTACTTCCCATAGGAAATCTAACATTCACTCCAAATTTTACAATTCCTTTGGTGGAATCAAACAGACATTGGTGCATGCAAAATCCTATAAGATTGAAGTGTGCATGACATTGAAATCCTACAATTTTTCTATTCCTATGATTTTCCTATCCTACAAATCAAAAAGGCCAAGGAGGAAAGGAGAGGAGAGAATGAGGTATTTTTGCCAAAAATGGCCCTTTGTCCGAACTAAAGACAAGTATGGCCTCTTCCGAGAACTATTATCAAATCTGGCCGCTCGATTCGGCGCCAACGTCAATGGCGCTGACGTTGTGCAGGTCGGCGCCAAGAGATTTAGCCGCTAGAGCAACCGAAGACGTCGGCGCCATGCTCCTTGGCGCCGACCCTGGTTCGGCGATGGAACGGCCTGGCAGGTCGGCGCCATTGACATTGGCGCCGAGCTCAGCGGCCATTTTTTGAAATAGTTCTTCAAAGAGGCCATTCGTATCGTTAGTTCGACCAAAGAGCCATTTTTGGTAAAAAATACGAGAAAGAGTGGCCGTTTCCCATTATTGACGTGATAATAGCGTCCGTCATCTTTTTTTTTTTTTTTTGCCTTCCCTAAAACAAGCCGGCCAGCCGTCGTCGACTGTTCTCTCGTGCGAAACGGAACCAGACGGCTGAGATTTATGCCTGAAGCCGTCGCCCCGTGACCCGTAGCCAGCCCATTGCTCACTCCGGCGTCCTCGCCACATGATTATACAACAAAACAAACAAAAATCCTCGCCGCCGCCTTTCCGCTTCCTAACTCCCCGCCCTCCCCTCCGAGGTTGCCGCTGGTGGCGCCCTCATTAGCCATTTCCCTCTGCCTTATTCAGCTTCGGCCAACGCCGGCGCCGCGCAAGGCATGAGCGCTTGGAGAACTCGATCGATCCTGTTATCGTAATGACACAATCCCATCAATTTTACCAGGTATTGTCGCCCACTGTATGTAATAAATATTCCAAGTTCCAACCATGTACTAAATGCTTAGCTGTTGTACTCATGCATAGTTAGGATTTACATCTATTTGACTATTTCCAAATCTTGAAAGGGATCCCCTTCCTGAAGAAAAGAAATCCCCAATGTTGAACAAATTATTATCATAATTTTGTTTGTTTGGTCGGTCCCAATGTTAGTGTCCGGCAGTAGCATTAGTACCCTTACCTAATACCTATCGGTGTGGATGGGGAAGCTATTGCCGTAGTGGTAATTAAGTTGTCAGTTAACTTTTTTGTCCAGTTTAAATTTGTCTTCTGTTTACTACAAACTCAGCAATCCGGCATTGCCATCTCTTGAAGATTTTAGCGTGACTAAAGACAAGGTCACAAACAACCTCTGCATCAGGACTGCTCATGCAGACTAATTTCCTGCATGTAATCCATTAGAAGGTGCTGGTTTATGAAGGTGACTTTCCTTGTACTATGCACCACATATCCGCATATGGGGTGGTTCCTTTTGATGGGAGACTGGAGACATGAAAATGGTGTTTGTAAAAACAAAGCTCATAACCGTACGTTGTTCATAGCGCTTACAGGGATGTATTACTGAGTTGTGCTTTCCCTTTGTATCTAATATGACCATATTTGTTGAAAAATAAAACATTGCTGTTATGAGACACTTGATGGCGATGTAGGAAATATATGTCCAGCATACTGTTTATTCGTGCATTTGAAACACATTACAATAGGTTCTTGCAAATGCGCACAACAATTCACTCTTTGCATCTTATCTACTTATGTGCATTGACCTCTAATATCAACAGAGCTAACAAACAGTGTATATAGCCCAGTCTCTACATATCACTTGCATGTCAGTAGGAATAGGCAGGATGGTCGTCTTCATCATCGTATGACATAAGATCCTTCAGAATTTCGTCCATTGTCGGCCTCTTGCTTCTTTCTCCAAGGCATGAAATAGCTATTCTCACCATTGCAATAGCCTGCTCTGGATCAAAATGCCCCTTCAATTTTGCGTCCACTAGATCAGCGATACTCTCGCTAGCCAGGATCCGTTTGGCCTCCTGGATAAAGTCTGGAAACTCCACTTGTCTTTCGTCGACAATTTCGCCACTTGAAACCCTAGTTCCAGTCACAATCTCCAGAAGCACAACCCCATAGCTGTAAACATCGACCTTCGCGTTGATAGGCATATTTAACGCCCATTCTGGAGCCATGTAGCCCATTGTGCCTCTCATGTGGGTGAAATTGAAGCTAGCACTGTCTCGCTTTGCAAGCTTGGCAAGTCCAAAATCTGCTATTTTGGCATCAAAATCTCGAGTTAGGAGTATGTTTTCTGGCTTCACGTCACAATGGACAATCCACTCGAGGCACTCATGATGAAGATAAGCAAGACCCCTTGCTGTGCCCATGGCGATCTTGTATCTTTGGCTCCAGCCGAGCAGATGTTCGGTACTTCTCTCACCAAAGAGGTACTGTCCAGTGACTCATTCTCCACATACTCATACACTAATAGCCTGTTTTTCCCTTCCGCGCAAAATCCCATCATCCTGACCAAATTTATGTGGTTGATCCTTCCAATTAGAGTCACTTCTGCCCAGAATTCCTCTTCTCCCTGTTGAACATTTGCAAGTTTCTTTACTGCCACTATTCTCTTATCTTCGAGTACTCCTCTATAAACAATTCCAGCACCCCCCTCTCCCAATCTCTTCTTTGAACTTTCCAGTTGCTTCCCTCAATTCTCTGTATGTAAACCGCCTGAACTGGTTTGGTATCATTCTGTATCCATCCTCCATTGACTTGGGCATGTTACTCTTCCTGAAAAAAAGACACCACCCTGTCACAATAACAAGCATCTCTAGAGCTCCCAATATTGCAGTAAAGACAAAGAAGTATATCCACTTTATGTTGTCCTTCTTTATTCCATACATATTTGCCGATCCCAGCATGATTTCAGAACCGTTGGGTCCGCAGGTTAGGCTTTCTTGTTTGGAGATTAAGGGTGCTGAACTGTTGAACTCTTCGGTACTTTCATGTAGTTGTCTCCAGGGAAATACGGGTACACCTGACCATTGTAGAGCAAGTCTTTAGTGTAACACCAACCATCCCCACCCTTGTATGTGAAAGATATACATGAGCTGCTGTTCAGGCAAATCCCCGACATGCTTCAAATGAGATGGATTGATTAGAGCCCAGATCAAAACCATAGAAGTCTGCATGAGGTTGCTTAACAAATGTGAAGTCCTCATGTGGTTGCTTGCTACTAATTGTGAATGTCGGTTTGCATCCCTTGTTCCAATCTGTTGGATCAACCATCACATGTTCTGGAGGACATCTACATTTAAGGCCTCCTGAGTAGTCACAAAGACCATTCTTACCGCATAATCCGTGCACATAGCACATCTGTATTACTGCCTGCCCTGTGATCGCCCAGCTCCCTGTTGATACATCCAAGCTGTACATTCTGAAATTTCCATCCCTATTCATTGCAATCCTCCTCTTGATACGGGCCTGAATCTGAAGCCACTATGTTAAACCCATCACTTGACACAAAATTGCCCATGTCATCGAGAAATGCTACCCTTGTGCTGTTATATCTGTTGCGTCCGTTTTTCAGTGCATTGTAATCTGGACTTGGCCAGTAGATGCTTGTAATCTCTGGGCCATCATACAATAGGCGCAAGACATTGTCGTTGTCAAAATACAGGTGATGGTAACCAGAGACTAACCTTGTGTCTTTCGTGAGGATCTGCCAAGGGAGCAAGGTGTCTGTTGGTGAGTCAAAACTCTGCCACACAATTTTGTTGCCAGAATCCTTGATCACAAGGTTGCCAGTGTCGAGGAGGGAAACAACTGTGTGCTTACCTGAAGATGTCTTGCTTTCCCATACTGTCGAGCCGTTGGTATCTGCCAGGAGCAGGTTTCCATCCTTGTTCAGTGATATCCTGGAGCCGTGAAGGTTCACTGGGAACTATAGCCATTCACCATGGAGTAGGGATTTGCCGTCCAGACAACCGTTTTCACGGTGGTGTACCAGATGGAGAAAGTGAAAGCATTTGTTCCAACTCGATGGAAGCCAGAAGAGAAGGTGGTATCTGGTGAGAGGAGGAAGGTTCTGTCATGATCTTCTGGTGTCATGTATGAGCCGGTGGTCATAGTCTGCCATGGAGAAGCGCAAGAGCAAAGCTGGAAGGAGAGTGATGAAAGAAGGCCTAGAAAGAGCAGCGCAGACATTTTTTCTCCTTTCCGGCAAACTCTGCTTGGCTATGGAGGTGTATAGACTAGAGAGGGTAAGGTAGCTTTAGGTTATGCTTCAATTCTTTGCTGCATAATTATATGACTGTGTGCATTACCGCATAATCTTCAATGCTGACTTGAACTATTGAAAAGTAGGTCGAGGAGACAAAAACTGCTTGCTGGTCCAGAGTGTACACATTGTATTGCTAGAATTAAGTATGATGTCAACTGATGGAACTTTTCTTTGTCTGTGTGCGGAAGGGGATTACACGGTGACTATTTCTGTTCTAGTTTTTGTTTTGTACAAACCATGTGGTTATTCTTTGTATTTCTCTTGACTGTTAATACTGTATAAAAAGAATACACAGAAGATGTCAATACCGTGTGTAAATGGAATGCATCCACATTTGCATCATCCAATATCAGTATTGAACTAGTACTACTAGTGCAATGAGAGTCAATGCTAATTAAGATGCTAGGTGCTTCTAATGTAGTAATGACTTCCCATCAAATAAAAGAATATCTACTCATGGGACCCCATTGTGTTTATTTTTTCAACGATTTTTTTCAAGAACATGCAAGACTTGCATGCCATGGCATTAAGATCTTATCTGGTTCATGTGACCATAAGCCCTTCAGTGTAGTGCTGGGTATCTTAGAGATAAACCGGATCTTTATTTCCATGACTCCGCTCTTGCTGACGACCTCGTACGTCGCAGAGGGTTCTTGTACTCCAGATCACAGTCACTCCTGGATAAAATCACAGAAGTATACTCGGTTCGTGCAAATGTGCTGCAGGGTCAGATGCACGATTTGTGTATCCAATATATTCGAATGTTACGTTTATTATTTCTAAGCACAATATAATTTTATACCCTGTTTTAGTTACTGAAACCAAACCGGCTCCATGTGGGTGACTGTGGACAAGGTCCGTCCTGAAGCACGGCGCCTGATGTGGGCCCCACCCACCAAACCATGTCCCCTTATCTCTTTCATGCCCCCTTCTTCTCTCCCTTTTCCATTATCTGCAAGACCAGAGAGAGAGAGAGGTGCACCGGAGGCGGGGCAAGCACAGCTGACTAGACTCTGGCGAGGAAAAAAAAGGGTTTAGGGTGGGAGAGGGGGTGCAGCGGGATCATCGACGCTGGAGAAGAAGGGTAGCCGGTCTTAGAAGGATATCCGAGGGCAGCAGCGGAGCATTGGAGGTGGGGGTTTCTGTAGGACTAGGCGCCGACAGTTGGTGGTGGTGGCCACTGGTTTGGCCAGTGTTTGCGCGGGAAGATATGGTGACGAATTGACGATGGCAGCGGTCCCCCCCCCCCCCCCCTCTCCGATGGGCAGCGGCGGTGCTCTCGCTACCCCTTTCTTCTGACAACTAAATGATACCCGTGGGCATGGTTTTTTAGTAGACTTCCGAGTCATTTTCTCAAAATTAGGGCGACTCGCAACTAATCAGGCGACTTGGGGTGACTATACCCCCCCCCCCCCCCCAATTTAAATTTATAGCAAATATTTTTTGCGTTTGAACTTTCCCTAATAAACCTAAACGTCACACATATTTTGTTTAGGTTGAACCTTTCTTGCGATTTTTATACGAAGTTGGTTGTTCCATATTGTCTCCGTATTGTCGTCCTCGATATTTTCGATTAAACAGCTGAATTAAAGATTAGAGATACTCGAAGTTATTGACAAGTCTCTATGCATGACTTAGCCTAGTAGCTAGTACGTACTAGTTTGATCTTTTCTGAAGTACTCAACCATCATCCTTTCCATATCGACCTGTCATTACCTTTACTCTAGCGGGCATCTTATCAAAGCAGGAATCAGCAGCTCTGGTTTTGACCTGTTCTTTTTCTGCAAAGTAACCAGACGACCTTTTTAGAAAAGGTTTTAGAAAAGGAAGAGGAAACCTCCCGGCCTCTGCATACTCGAATGCATACATCCGTAGAAAACTGGACTTGGCAAGGTTCACGAGAATGTGTTTTTCCTTCTTGAGGCGTTATGGCGGAAGAAGCCGACATAGTCGTACGGAGTAGGTGTTTAACTGTCATATATTGTCTTGTTATGGCTCTGTCATCGCCTTACATCTCATGTACTCCTTTTGTTACTGTTTTGGCCTCGTTGTTATGCGTCAGCTTTGATATCCACTGATATCCCGGCCTCATATGCACCTGGAGTCAAAACGCTGCTCTCGCTGGTGGGTTCATATCCACTGACTTACGGCCATTAACGTTTTTAATTAGAAAAAGGAAAGCAAGTTGATTGTGGACTGTCACGGGTTTACGTATTGTTCTTGTGAACATTGACCTACAGATTTATTCACTCCTAAGACAACTCTGTTCGGACATACCACGGCGACACACTTGCCCACCATCGAGTTCTCACTACATAGAATAAGTTGATCAATAATTCTATAGTGCTTCCTCTATCCCTTTTTTAAAAACGTTTTCGGTAAATTTAATTGGCTTGCATAAATATTTTATAAAAAGAGACAGGGGAGTACTTCTCTTTGTTTCTAGCAAAGCTTTATCAAGTGCCAGGATGAAATAAATGGTGGCTAGAGTGTGGCGTCAACAATTTGAGACGTAGGAGCCAATAAAATTGGTTCATCCGTAACAACATACAGGTTTTTAGTAGTAATAATCTAATAATATGAGTCGTTTGACATACAAAAATAAAAAGCTAAATCAACTTAAAAATAAAGAGATAAATAAAAAATAGATAAAAACTAAAAATAAAACCAAACAAAACACGAATGCACAAACATAGGTGGCACTCTAGGATTTACCCTAGCCGCCGGCTCCGTTGCCGCCTGCCGTCTCTGTCTTCTTCGTCCGGGAATCGACGGGTCCCCGCCTCCTTTGCTTACTGCTCTGGCGGCGGGAAGGGCTGGGGACCTACCTTGGACCTGCGCTTGGCGCTGTTGTAAGGTCCCTAATGTTAGAGTTTGGTTTTGGTCTCCCTATCGCCATCGGCGCGGTGACGATGACGCATTGGAATAAGGTCTCTCGGGCCTCTCCCTACCTCGTCAACGTTTCTGACGTTGGCGAAAGGCCTGTGAGAGTAGGTGTTGTCGGATCAGTTGGTCTCCATTGGATCTTGACAGTTGGTGTGTCGTTTGTTCGCTGGTCTATGGTGTGACATATTTGATCTCTTCGGTCGTTTGGATCTACGGCAAGGTCCTGTTTCTCCAACCCTCTAGATTGGTGGTGGAGGATTGCAAGCCTGTGTAGCTGCTTCGGGTGTGTCCCCAGCCGATGTTCCATCTGCGTTTATTCGATCTCGTTGTTCGCGATGAGTGGCTATTGCGGTATTCAATGACTTGGTTGACGAGTGCGTTTACAGGCAGCCCAGTCGCTTACTGTTTTTTTAGTGTATGTTTCAAGCTCCGACAATCGTTGAACAATTGGAAGAAGAAGACGACAGTATGAGTTTCACTGTTTTTTCTATCTCCATCATACCAGCTGTTTTCCTTGATAAATACAGTACCAGATAAATACCAGATGTATGCCTTCGGTGTCATTTCTCAACAACAAAAAAAACGAGATAATAAAAGAGGAAATCATCGAATATACGGGGCTGGTCACGCCGATCCCAGCCGTCGGATTGAGTGGGCCGTGCTATCCTGGAAGCTTCTACTGGAGTTTAGAAGCATCAAGCGCCGCCGCCAAACTATCTCCGCCGTGGCGCGAGACCTAACCGAGCTCAGACAGCCGCCGTCTCGTCTTCGCCGCCGAGGAGCACGGAGCGACACACCCGCGAGGGCATCCTCTCGAAGGTGCGTGACCACCGAGCCCTAAAACTTCTTCGGATGGTCTGTGGTTCCGTTCCTCACCAGAAACGTACTCCCTAGAAATCTAGAATTGATACTGGTCGACTAGCCGACTAGGGCGCGTGCGTGTCACGTCTCCCTCGTCAACTCACCTGTTGAATCAGTCGTCGGACATGGAGTAGGTGTGAGCTCAGGCTAGCCAGATGTGTGTGTGACCCACCTGTCGGTTTGTGTGTGTGCCTAGTTGTTTGGCCACCTTTATATATACCTGTACGCCACCTGGGTTCGATATGCTGAATAAAAATGAAGTCTGAATATCTCATCCCCTCTCTCTGACTCTCACCCACCTCGTCTGCTTCTCACCCCAATTTCCCAATTCGCTGCCACATCCTCTGTAGTGTCGATCCAATCATAGATCGTACACTATAATTGGTATCCAGAGCCACAAATTCCACCACAAATTTCGCTCCCGTTTGTGCTTAATCCTCTAGGTTGGTCCCTAATTCCTACAAGGGCTAGATCTGTCGTGATTCCCGCGTGGGTTGGATCGATTTGGAGTTGCAGCGACGGCGCCGCGAAAGCCCAGCGTGCAGACGAGGGAAATCCTCGAGAAGATGTCGGAATCATCGGAGCAAGTCGTCAAGCTCTTCGACGATATGATGAAGCGCTTGGACAAGCAAACAGAGTTGATCGAGAAGAAATTCGAAGATCAGCGCACCTTCAACGACGAGATCGCGCTCGAAGTAGCACAGCTGGGTCGTCGGGTGGCGGCAGATGTCCACGGCAAGGCGTCACAGCCGGAGGATGAGCTGGCCTCGCCGCACGCGCAATCGCAGGCGGATCCCCTGGCGCGCACGGACGATCTCGTTTCGCCGCAGGCGCGTTCACAGGCGGACCCGCCACCGCGTGCCGATGCGTTCGCCGTCCTCACCAACAACGGACCGCCTCTCAGGGAGCGGCCACCAACGCAGCCACGCCGTGCCGAGACGCGCCTTTCTTCACCACCGCCGTTCACACAAGCGGAGCCCACGGGCTACACCAAGCCTCCCAAGCATGACTTTCCGCGTTTCAGTGGCGAGCTACCGCGCCTCTGGCTCGATCGGTGCCGGACCTACTTTGACATGTACCGCACGCCGGTGAACAATTGGGTGGACACAGCCTCGTTGTACATGGAGGGTCACGCAGCTCTGTGGCTAAACGCGCAACGCCAGCGGCAGCCGATCACGGGCTGGACGCACTTCTCTCAGGCAGTAGCAGATGAGTTTGGTCAGGATGAGTACGATGTGCAGATGGCCAAACTGCTACAACTCCGTCAGACAAGCACTGTCAGCGAGTATCGCAAAGTGTTTGAGACAGCGATGTACCATCTGATGACATTGGATGTTTCCCTAAACACCAAGTTCTTTGTCACTCAGTTTGTGTTGGGTTTGCGTGATGACATTCGAGCAGTGGTCCGCATCCAAGCACCTGCAAGCATTGCAAGAGCTGCTGCACTAGCACGCATACAGGAAGAAGAAATGGAGCAGACCATGCCTCGCCAGCGCACGCGCCCAGGTTTGGCCGGCAAACAAACACAAACTGTTGTGCCAGCAATTGGAGCACCGCCTCAACGCACAGATTGGCCGAAACGAGCAGCCAACGGTGATTTTAGCCGTGAGCGACAGCTGCGCGACTTCCGACGCGCTAATCATCTCTGTTTTCGCTGTGGCGACAAGTACTCACCGGAGCATCAGTGCAAGAAGCCAGCATCGCTCATGACCATCGAGTTGGGAGATTTTGGTGAAGTCTTCTCGGATGAAACTGTGCGAGCAATGGAATTGTTAGATGGAGTTCCAGCACCGCAATGTTGCATGCTCTCAGTTAATGCCCTGGCAGGAACGGAAGCACCTGACACAATTCGACTGCGCACACTAGTGGGGAATAGAGTGATGCTGCTGTTGGTTGATTCTGGAAGTACTCATAGCTTCGTCAGTGCTAAGTTTGCTGCTGGACTCACAGACCAAATTCAGCCCTTGCCTCCGGTGAATGTCCGTGTGGCGAATGGACAACAACTCACTTGTGATCAATGGATACCTCAGTTACAGTGGTGGATGCAGGGACACACATTTGCTGCTGATATGCGTGTTCTGGATATAGGAGCATATGACGGGGTATTGGGTATGGACTGGCTCCGCACACACAGCCCCATGGACTGCCACTGGGAAAACAAGACTCTCGAGTTTAACCATAATTCTGGGCGTGTTAAACTTCAAGGAGTACGGCCAATACTTCAGTCGGAACTACTACCTCTCACCTTGGAGCAGATGCGTAAATCGCAGGTAGGCAACGACATCTGGGCTTATGCCATTGTCGATGTGTCGGCCTCTGAACCTCAAGTGACAGTGGACATGGCAGCGCCACCTGAAGTTCAAACCCTACTCCAGGAGTACCAAGATGTGTTCAGGGAGCCTGATTCGTTGCCTCCTCATCGCGTTTATGATCACGCCATTCCAGTGGAGCCAGCTTCTACACCTGTCAACGCTCGGCCTTACCGGTATTCTCCTCAGCAGAAAGACGAGATAGAGAGACAGGTGCGGGAAATGATCAAAGCGGGATTAATTTCTCCAAGCATGAGCCCTTACGCCTCTCCAGTGCTGTTGGTCAAGAAGAAGGACGTGAGCTGGCATTTTTGTGTTGATTACCGACGGTTGAACATGGTAACAATCAAAAACAAATTTCCTCTTCCTATTATTGATGAGTTGCTCGACGAGCTTGCAGGGATGAAATACTTCTCCAATTTGGACCTCCGTGCGGGTTACCATCAAATTCGCATGCTTGAGGCCGACAAAGCCAAGACGGCGTTCAAAACGCACCACGGACATTTCCAGTTCCGTGTCATGCCCTTTGGCCTCTGCAACGCGCCAGCGACGTTCCAGTGCCTCATGAACTCGGTCTTTGCTGATCAAATTCGCAAGTTTGTCATCGTCTTCCTCGACGACATCCTCATCTACAGTCGCACGCTGGACGAACACATCGAGCACCTCCGTATCGTCTTGTCGCTGCTTCGTCAACACGAGCTCTACGTCAAGCTGTCCAAGTGCTCCTTCGCCTGCACCAGCATCGACTACCTCGGTCACGTGATCTCCGAGGCTGGCGTGGCCACGGACCCTGACAAGACCAAGGCCATTGAGCATTGGCCGCTGCCTACGTCGATCACGGAGCTCCGTGCGGTCCTCGGCTTCACCGGCTACTACCGCAAATTCGTCAAGGACTACGGCATCATCGCCAAGCCTTTGACCGCACTGCTCACCAAGAAGGGGTTTGTGTGGACAGAGCAAGCCACAACGGCGTTCAATCAGCTCAAAGCCGCCATGCTCTCCACACCTGTTCTGGCTCTGCCGGACTTCACGAAGCCATTCACCGTGGAGACGGATGCCTGTGACACGGGGATCGGGGCTGTGCTTGCTCAAGATGGCCATCCAATTGCGTATCTCAGTAAGGCGCTCGGACCAAAGAATGCACAGTTATCAGTATACGAGAAGGAGTTTCTAGCGGTCATGCTCGCAGTGACCAAATGGCGACCTTACCTCCAGCGTGGTCACTTCACCATCCTCACCGACCACAAGAGCCTCTGTTCTCTGAATGATCAACAATTGGAGACAGATGTGCAACGCAAAGCTATGGCCAAACTGGGTGGTTTACACTTCTCCTTCAAATACAAGCGTGGTTTGGAAAACGGTGCTGCAGATGCCCTTTCCAGGGTAGGCCATCACATGGAGTGTGCCGCTTTGTCTGTCTGTCAACCAGCATGGGTTCAGGAGGTTACAAACTCGTACACCACAGATGCAACGGCACAAACTATGTTGGCTCGACTAGCAGTTCACAGTCCTGATGAACAGGGCTTTTCCCTCCAAGATGGTACCATTCGCCTGCATAAACGTCTATGGATAGGCAACAATTCCGCCCTACACACCAAGATCATTGCAGCAATGCATGGTAGCGCCGTGGGCGGCCATTCCGGCATTCAAGCCACATACCAGCGAGTCAAAAGCTTATTTGCCTGGACTGGACTGAAAAGAGCAGTGGAGGACTATGTACACCAGTGTCAAACCTGCCAACAAGCCAAACACGAGAACTCCAGCCAGCAGGCAAGCTGCAACCGCTGCCGCCACCCAAGGAAGCTTGGCATGATATCACAATGGACTTCATCGAGGGCTTACCAAAGTCTGACGGCTACGATTCCATTCTGGTAGTCGTGGATAGACTCACCAAGTATGCCCATTTCATCCGTTGAAACATCCTTTTACAGCAGCAAAGGTGGCTGAGGTGTTCACTGACAACGTGGTGAAGCTCCATGGAGGACCTCGCACCATAGTATCTGATCGTGATCGAGTGTTCACCAGCAACTTCTGGCGTGCTCTGTTCAAGGCTACTGGCACCGTTCTGCACTACAGCACGGCCTATCACCCGCAAACCGATGGTCAGACGGAGCGCGTGAATCAAAGCTTGGAAATGTACTTAAGGTGTGCTGTCCATGATTGTCCAAAAAAATGGCGTGCTTGGTTGCCCATGGCAGAGTTCTGGTACAACTCTTCCCATCACACAGCCTTGGATTGTTCACCCTTCAAGGCGCTATATGGGGTGGAACCCAGTTTTGCTGCATTTCCTAATCCAGTATCTACTGAGGATCCAGAAGCTTTTGCAGTTCTCCAGGATCGGGAGACATACACTGCAATGCTGCGAGCTAATTTGTTGAAAGCACAGCAAAGGATGAAGACATATGCAGATCAGTCACGCACAGAACGGGAGTTTCAGGTGGGGGAATTGGTGTTGCTCAAACTACAACCATATGCCCAGACATCCGTGGTTAATCGCCCATATCCAAAGCTGGCTTTCAAGTTCTTTGGGCCATTCAAAGTTCTTCAGCGCATTGGCGCCGTCGCCTACAAGTTGGAACTGCCAGCAGCAAGTGCAGTCCACCCTGTGTTCCATGTTTCACAGCTCAAGCCGTTTACCCCCAACTATGCACCAGTCTTCTCCGAGTTGCCCACTACAGCTGACTTGACGTCACGAATCCCTGAACCTGTTGAAATCCTGGAGCGTCGTATGGTGAAGAAAGGATGTAAGGCCATTGTTCAGGTCAAGATCAAGTGGTCGACTCTGCCTGCTGATACCACAACTTGGGAAGATTTGCATGTCTTGCAGCGTCGTTTCCCTGCCGCAACAATCTGGGATGGGGCTTCATCTCAAGGAGGGGCAAATGTCACGTCTCCCTCGTCAACTCACCTGTTGAATCAGTCGTCGGACATGGAGTAGGTGTGAGCTCAGGCTAGCCAGATGTGTGTGTGACCCACCTGTCGGGTTTGTGTGTGTGCCTAGTTGTTTGGCCACCTTTATATATACCTGTACGCCACCTGGGTTCGATATGTTGAATAAAAATAAAGTCTGAATATCTCATCCCCTCTCTCTGACTCTCACCCACCTCGTCTGCTTCTCACCCCAATTTCCCAATTCGGTGCCAAATCCTCTGTAGTGTCGATCCAATCATAGATCGTACACTATAGTGCGGCAGTTGGGCACGAGTAGATCGGCTCATGTGCGGCCTCCACCTGCAGTTGGCAAGGCAGAGAGCGCCCTCTGCATTTGCCTCTGGTTTGAATGAGATAATTTTGGTCGAGTTTGGGGGTTGTTTGCTCGTGCACGTAAGATGTTTGATAAAATGTTGGTGGTCGGTGCTGCTGGGTCTTGTGCGACCACGAGCGGTAGAACATGGAGGCATATTCCTCTCCTTGCTCGAATTGGAAATTAAATCGGAGGCTAGCAATTCTGTTGGCAATATTGCTTGCACGATGGGTTCAATGTTTGGCAAGGCATGGTCGTTTAGTGTTATCTGTAGGAATGTTCAGCAATAATTCAGGAAACTTGTCCTATCCTATCCTCATTGCAGTTGACTATAACCTGAAACTTGTATGTTGTTTTTGTGTAGAACTGAAATTCTGTATACTTCTGATCAGCCTTGACTAACGATTTAGAACTGCTGCTTGGCCAACAGCCCAACTTTCACCGTCACAAGCCATGGTGTTTGGAGCCAGTGTTTTGCTAGTCGCACCCCTCGTGACAGTTTTGGTCTTACAAATGCCACAGCTCGTGAGATATGTTGAATACATCAGTCTCCTTACTAGAAGTAACAACAATACAGTAACTAATAGGTTCACTAGACTGGAAAGGCATATAATATATGACATCGACAATGTGCATAACTAGGTGATTATTGATTGGAATCACTGATTGTAAATGTTGTGGAGCAGCTTCCAACTTCAGAATTAGTATATCAGCGAACTGTACCATTTGAATTGCATCACCAAACACACCATACCTATAGGGTGATTCGTTGGGTAGCATTCAGTGCTGTAAATAACCTTGTTGTAAGTTTTTAGCTCAGTGCACACTAGTTGGTGAGAACATGGGCGCACTGCCTTGCTGTAACTTGAGCGGAACATGTGCGCAGATGTTAGTATGTCGCAATATGCCTTTATGATGTCATACCCTTGCACGGAACTGTACTTTTTTTGTGATGAGAGAGCTCTACTGGGCGATATTCTTAGGCTTTGAAATTGGTTAGCCTAAATATCTGTAGCAGTGCATTTGCTGCTGAAATATAATTTTCCTCTTTGTAAGATATCCTGTGAAAATATATCTAAACTAATGACGCCAAAGAATATATTGGAATGCTGTTGGTGGAATTTTGAACCATACCCTCTGTATTTGTCTGTATTATGAACTGTAGCAGCTAGCTTGGTTTTGTATTAGTTCTCATAAACCTGGCTGACAATGGCACATAATGTGAAGCTGGAGGAGCTACTAACTCTGAAAGAGTGTGTGCTTTCCAGTGCTCATAATAAATAGTTGAACACATGTTTGCTTGTTAGTGGTTAGTTGGTTACAACAAACAGTTCTGGTAATGATTTGCTTCTCTTAAGAGGGGTTGCATCACCTGTGAATTGTTCTTCTACTTGTTATCGCTGTTACATATAGATTGACATTTCTTTACAAAGTTCTTATGAATCTGAATGTGGTTTGCCAGGTTAGTACCTGACAGCCATGGCGAAACACCATCCTGATCTCATCATGTGCCGCAAGCAGCCTGGTATTGCTATTGGTCGCTTGTGTGAGAAGTGTGATGGCAAGTGCGTCATTTGTGACTCGTACGTGCGCCCATGTACGCTTGTCCGGGTCTGCGACGAGTGCAACTATGGCTCATTCCAGGGAAGGTGCGTCATCTGCGGTGGAGTTGGCATCTCAGATGCCTACTACTGCAAAGAGTGTACACAGCAGGAGAAGGACCGAGATGGATGTCCTAAGATTGTCAATCTAGGGAGCGCGAAGACTGATCTTTTCTATGAGCGCAAGAAGTATGGTTTTAAGAAGCGATAAATGACATGGGCTTGTCAGGTCCCCTGGGCCATTCTGTGCTGTTACGCTAATACCAAGAGTAGGTTGCTGAGGCAACGGCATTGTATCCATGTTATGATTTGATATAAATACGAGAATACATCTCCTGATATGCTCTGTAATAACTATTTCTATCGTATGGGTCTAAAACTCGAGACTGCTTATGCAGTATGCACTTAATTGTTATGACCATGAATGTTGACTTGAAATGTGAACTGAGATGACTTTGCTTATGATATAATTTCCTGGGCTGTTGTGAAGACCTGATATGGCTGTCATCTAAAATACAATCTGGTAGCTGATCATGCATGCCCGTGTGCTTATCATCTGGTAGCTGATCACGCCAGTTGATGTGCACTTGCAGGATTTTGTACTTGTAGAAGTTAAGCATGGAGCTTCAGAATTTTGTATTTGTATGGATTAATTATGCATTGTCACAGCGCATGACCTTTCGGAATTTCAATTTTGATCTAACTTTACTTGCAATATGATGAGCGCATGCATAGTAAATAACTTGTGATTATTTTCCTTCTGAGGTATAACTGTTGTGATTGAATTTTATTTTTGTAGTAGCTGTGCACATCACACATCTAGGCTTGGTTTATATCGACGCGACACAATGACACACGATGTTCTACAAACAGTATCAGGTACACTTGCTGGTTTTTTGGGGATCGATACATAACCCCTAAAACTGGTCCATACCCCATGCACTGCAACGTGTACAATAAGGTGATGCAAAATATGGAAATTGGTGTAAAAGTAAGAGCTCGTAGTGAAGGCATTGCAGTATAGAAAATTATTGTGCACAGATAATTTTTTTGGAGAGTACGGAGTAGATCGTTGGTGAAAACAGTGCAGTACATAGAAAGCCGTGGAGTTTTTTTTTCCAGCACAATAAGCTTTACACAAAAAGGACGCCCTGCAACAGAATACTATTTATAGGTTAGCTTCAAATTTACGTGGCATCGTCGTAGACTCGTAGCTGGTTCCAAGGAACAATATACATTGTAGTTCATATATATACCTGCTGCAAGTTGGCGTCTGCGCGTTCTGTAAATCAAGTTGAGTAAGGGCATCTCCAGCCGTAGTGCTCCCCAGCGACCCGGCGCTACCTTTTTGACTTAGGGTCGGCGCTATTTTGGGCCTGTGTGTGTGTGCGGGGGGGGGGGGGGGGGGGGGGGGGGGTTTCCAGTCGTGCCCAGGTTTCGGCCCCCAAACGCGATCGAATTTGAAAGTTTGTTTCCCGCTTCCATAAAACAACAGTTCGACGATCAGCATTCGGCGATCAAATTGCCACGGTTCGGCGATCAATGGTTGGACATGGCTAGCATTTTAATCATTACATATAGTTTGAATTGCAGCGGAGCTCGGCGGAGGGGTGGCGGCAGCATCTGGCAGCGTGGTGGCAGTAGCATCAGGCGGCAGCGTGGCAGTACCGTCCGGCGACGGGGTGGTAGCAGTGCTCGGCGGCGGTGTGGCGGCAATCTGGCTAAGGATCGTGCACCGCTCGGCCATGAACCACGCCTTCACCTCGGGGTCCATCGTGTCCGGGTCGCCGCCGTCAGGAATGCAAGGTCGGTGTTAATCTTCTTCGCCGCGGAGCTGGTCTTGAGGAGGTCGAGTTTGACGTCTTGCTTCACCATGATTGCCTTCCAGCGTGCCTCGGCTTTCTCCTCCCTCTTGGCGGCGTGGTTCTGGACGCCGGCGATGCAGGTCTCGATGGAGGCTGCAAGCCTCTCAGCGCCGGCGGCCGAGTCCCTTGCCGCCTTGGCCTTGGCGAGGGCCAGCCGAACCTGTGCCCATTTGTCGCACCCCTCGATCCTTCCGAAGACGTGGAGGAACTTGAATTCGGCCTTCTCGTCGTCGCGATACATCTCAAACATCAATCAAACGACTCCAACATGAGAAAGACCAAGGAAGAAGAAAGGGGCAAACCAAGAAAGAAGAAAATCCAAGAAACTCACGGCCATCTCATTGTTGGCGCCGCTCTTCGGCCGGTTTTGAACCTCATCTTGGATGCCATGCCATTTGTTGCAAGCTTGTTGGATGATCGCCCAATGGCTGGACATGGTCTTCTCGCCACGATCCATGATGATCATGCCGAACACGGGGTCAACAAGCCGGCGCTCATCGTATGATTTCTTCACCCTCTTCCAATAGTTGTCATGGTTTTGATTTGCGCCGACGATCGGGTCAATGCTCACCGTCTTCCATGCTTTGGCCAAGCATTCGTCCTCCATGGTGCTCCATTTAATGTGAGGCTCGGCGGGCTTGGTTCCCTTTGGCGGCCTCTTCTTCCCTTTCACTTTGGTCGGCGGCGCTCCTCCCTCTTCGGCCATGTCCGTCTCCTCTGCCTCGGCTGCGACCTTGCCGTCCTCCTCCTCGGTTGGTTGCGATCCAACCCCCCCCCCCGCCGGCGTCTGTCTACTGCGATCCGGTGTCGCCGGTTTGTGTGGAGAACCCAGGGCTGGCAGCCGAAGCCATGGAGCCGGACACGATCATCTCCTCCATGTAGGTGTCGGTGTGCACCCCGGCGAAGACGCTGCGGCTGCGGGCGTCGTGGCTCGGGGCCCCCGGGGCGAATGGAAGCGAGCGACGCAGGGACGGCGAGCTTGAGTAGCCCGGCGAGCCTCCATACGCCATGTTCATGTCGTTGGCGCTGCAAGATGGCGGACGCGGGGCAGGGCAGTGCGGAAAGGCGACGTTCGGGTTGAATCCGCCATGCTGGTCGACGTCGCCGTACTCAGGCGAGTAGTTGAGGCTGCTCCAGCACGGCGACGGCGAGTACCCTGTCGGTGAGGCGACGCTTGCTTGGCTTGCCCGGCCGGAGAACTGAACGGGGTGAGGCGGGAGGCCGATCCTCACCTTCACCGCCATCGCGCCACAGGGCGTAGCCAGATCCATCTCCACCCCCACCTCCTCCTCGTCCTCATCGTCGTCCTCGGCGCCTCCCTCCGCCAGGCGCTTGGCACGCAACACCTTCTCCCGCGCCCGGCGGCTGGCGTTCTTGGTCTTCCGACGCTGCACATCGGCCGACCACTTGGCGTTGCTCCAGCCCGCCGGCCGCGCCATGGGCTTCCTTGGCTTCCTCGACTTCTTCACCTTCTCAGCCACGACGGCGGCGGTGGCGGTGCGGGGGCGAGGAAATTTTTCGGCGGCATGGTGTCTAGATCTGGGGGAAATGGCGGGAGCTGCGGCGGGGAAGGGGATATGTGGGGGAAAATGGAGGGAAAGGGGAAAAAGGGAGGGAAAACGGGCTTGTCTCGCCGACAGAGCTGGCCCATGCCAAGTTTTCGCTTCCGCCGCCCCCCAGGCGAAACCCAGCGCGTTGGGTTCGGCTTGGGTCTGCCGGCGCTAAAAACGAGGCTTGGGGGGGGGGGGCGAGTGGGAGATTTTTCGCTGCGCCAGCGCTAAAAACCGGCATGGGGCTCTTGGGGGATGGCTGGAGATGCCCACGGTGTATCAGCAACTCGAGCGTCACCTTTTATCCTACGTGGTTTCGACCTGCAGTAGCGATGTGGTACTATTCAATCAGCGCAACACATAGAGAGGGAATCGATCAAGTGGGCTTGCTTGCTTTTTCAGAGGAATGGGCCTTTTCCGTTGGCCCGTTAGCCGTCCGATCGACGTGCCGTCGCGCCCCAGCTCCTCTTCGTCCACTGTCCTGCTCCGCCACGAGTCACCTACTGCTCAGAGAACACCTGCAGCGAACCAGCGGCTCTCATGAATTTTTTGTGTCAATGCCAAAACTTTTATAGGGATTTTCTGAAAGAATCCTGCACCACTTGGGACTCCAAGTTGGGAGGTTATTGCAGCATGACTTTGCCCCACTATGTGAAGTAATCAGCCCACTCCCCGTTGTTAGCCGCTTGAGGGCGCCGGATGAAGGCGCACGCCCCGCTACGTCGGATACTGACATCAGTTGTCTCTGACCAGTTGGTCGGGTTTGGTAGATTTTTTTCTCCCCCTCCCCCGCGTCGCCTCCCCGAGAGAGGCGACCGGGGGATCCTCCCCGTCCCCTCCCCCACCTCCCTCCCTTCCGCCGCCACCGGCGAGTGCCACCGGGCCTTGCCCGCGTGGTGTCGGCGGCGGCGGGCCGTTCTCTCCCCGCGCGGAGCCCTGTCTCGGGTGGTGGCGGCTGGCGGTGGTGATGGTCGGCCGGCGGCGGATCCGGCCAGAGGCGGCTGGTGGCGGCGGCGAGCTGGCCCCAGGTGTCTCCCCCTGCGGTGGCGCTGCTCCTTGGTGGTGCAGAGGCTGCTGCTCGACTGAGTTGCCGCCGGTGGCAGCGTGGCCCAGATCTGGGCCCTTTGGGCCTGATCTGGGTCGGGTGGGCTGGTCGGCTCGGAAGGCGGCGGCTTCTCCTGGAGATGAGGATGGAGGCGATGGTGACGGGGTGGTGCCGATGGAGCCTTCCTGCTGCAGCGCGGTGATGGAGCTTCACGGGCCCGTTTTTGGTCCGGCCGGGCCGTTGGCGCTGGACCAGAGGGTAGCGGCGGCGACCTACGTACTGCAGCGTGGCAGCGGACTTTGCGGACCCGATCTGGGTCCGGCCGGGCAGTGTGGCCTGGTTTGTCCCTGTGGCGTCCGGTCGGTACCCGCCATTGGCGGTGGAGGACGTCCTCCAGGTAGCCGTGCTGCTGCCTCCCTCCGGTTCTAGTGCTGGCCTGGTGTGCTCCTGTCGCCACGTCCGGTCGGCTACCGCGTCAGCGGTGGAGGTAGTTTCCTTCCGTGTGGCTACAGAGCTGACGTCCCTGAACCTGCTGCCTCCGTTTCCTATTTCTAGGCCCAGCATCGGTTCACAGTGAGATGACGATGGTGGTGTCAAGACCGTGGTGGCGCATGCAGGCGGGCGGTGTTGTTGAGTGGAAGACTACGGATCGTTTTTGGTAGTGGTTTTTTTGGGGTCGGGAGAAATCCTTGTCGTCCTACGACATCGACGGGGCGGCGTCTACGGGTGCCGTCATTCCTTCTTGAAGGGCGTCGGCTGCACCCCTCCCCACTCACCCGGCATACGGGGGAAACCCTAGGCTATGGCGGGCAGCAGCGTCGTCATCGTCGCAGTCCTTCTGGAAGGTGTTGCTTGGTACGCGACGATTCGGAACTCTAGGAGCGTGGTGGAATGTTTCGGTGGGCGCAGCGGCAGCGAGCCACCGTAGTTTTGTTGATCTGCCGTTGTCGGCATTATTTTATTTTTCCTTTCTCTTCTTTTCTCTTTTGGGCTTGCTTGTGTTGTGGCCCCAGCAGTGGTTTCGGTTGTTTCGGTTGGTTGCTATATTAATATAGCGGGGCGTAAGCCTATTTCGGTACGTCGGATACTGACAGACGGGTCAGGCAGTCAGTGCAATTATTGAGAGAAGTTTAAATGCGACTACCAGCCGGTCAGATATTCATGACGTCGTATCGGATACCTAGCCGGGCACAGCGAGCTGTCGCTTCGCCTCTATGGCGAGGTCGAGTCTTCCCCAAGGCGGCGTTAATGCAATGAGCGTGTTTTTTTAGCGGAGCCGTTAATGAGAGGCAGGGGAGCGGTTGGCCGGAGTTAAGGCACGCCACCCCTCGGCTCCCCGTCCACTATACAGAGTGGCACGCCTCTCCTCTCCTCGCCGCATTCCTCCCGCGCCTCCACCACCATATTTTCGTTGCCACCATGACGAGATGCGCAACACCGTTGGGCAGTCCGTGGAACACACGCCGCTTGGAGGCGGTGAGGCGTCGCAATGAGCGCCCAACGCGTAACGACTACGAGGCGAGCTCCTCCAGAGGGGTGACCACCACCACCATATTCCGGCACCGCCACCACCACCGGCGGACCTACTCATGGAGGCAGAGGCACGCGAGCACATCCCCACCAACACGCCCGTGCCGAAGGGCTGCCGCCTCCCGAGGGTGGACGAGAAACATCGTCCACGTCCTGGTGGCGCCTCGCCTCACCGGCCAGGCACGTCGCCACTACATCGACATGTGCATCCGCAATATGAGTCCGAAGATGCATGGCGTACCCCCAGATTATTGAACATATTTAGGTAGAATTATGTTTGGTTTGAACAAAGCTTGAATGAGGCATCTCAGTATTAACTTTTTTCGTGTTTGAATCTTGTTTCAAATTAATCTATTGGGACACGACTGGGAGGTGCCCCCATAGGCAGCTCGTCTGGACGGCCCCAATAGCGTCCGTTCGGCACTACTTCCAGACGTGATATAGGCATCGCAAGTGGAGATGCTCTTATCGTGCACTAAGATTGGTAGACTGGTAGATTTCATCATATTTTTACATCCTTCGTAACTTTGGACGAGCGTGATGACATCTTGGATCATAGTGAGATAGTACAAGCCCTGCCTTAATGCTTTTGTCGATGTGGACCTTGGAGCGAGGTGATTGCCACCAAGGTTTTGGGTACCGAATTGGAAATTTTACCTAGGGGGCTCATCATTTCGGTAATGGCGGTTACCGAGAAATCTTGAGTGGTTACTGTACGAATTCAAATTTTGAAATTTGAATTTAAACTCTTGGGATTTTTCGTAATTTCGGTAACCACTCGGTAACCCAAGAAATACCGAGAAAATGTGTAGAATGGTAGTTTTTTCTTTGTTGTGCCAACTTTTTTTTGACTAAAAGTTATTTTTTATTTCCGTTGCAACGCACGAACATGTTTTCCTAGTTGATGTAAAAGTAAGAGCTGTTGGTGAAGTCAATGCAATATTGGAAATTATTTAGATCTAAAATTGGAACTTATTATGCACAAATAAAAAAGTCGAGAAAAAAAGATCGTTGGTGAAGGCAGTGCAGTACATAGAAAGCTGTGGAGTTTTTTTCAGCCGATAAGCTTTTTCGCTTCACACAAAAAGGACGCCTGCAACAGAATACTATTTATATGTTAGTTTCAAATTCATGCGGCATCATTCGTAGCTCGATCCAAGGAACTACATATATCAGAGTTCATATATATACCTGCTGCAAGTTGGCGTCTGCGCGTTCTGTAAATCAAGTTGGGTACGTGCAATAATCGTGCTTGCCGCACGGTGTATCAAAAACTCGAGCGTCACCTTTTATCCTACGTGCTTTCGACCTGCAATAGCGATGTGGTACTATTCAATCAGCGCAACACGTACAGAGGGAATCGACCGAGTGGGCTTGCTTGCTTTTCAGAGCGATGGGCCTTTTCCGTTGGCCCGTTAGCCGTCCGATCCACGAGCCGTCGTGGGCCTCCCTTCGTCCTGCTCCGCCACTAGTCACCTCCCGCTCGGAGACGACGGAGAGCCACCAGCTAGCGGCAAATGATTTTTCATCGGTGTGTGCCACGGTGGATTGAAAATGCAACCGATGCTTCCTCAACCTCAAGCACGATTCGACAGCTAGCAGATACTCACTCCGTTCTAAATTAATTGACTTGCATTTGTTCACATGTGGATGTATCTATACGTGTAACATGTCTAGATACATCCATATGTGAACAAATGGAAGTCAATTAATTTGGAACGGAAGGAGTAGTGCCTCGACCACTTCTGGGCGTTCAAGATCAATCTATCACTATGTTTTACAACTGATGCTAATCTGCCATGCTATGCTACACATGGATGACAAGGCCGTGTTGTGGCTGCAGGCGTACAAAATTCTCTAAGCATCAAATTTGGTTCCACAACTCATAATTTTTTCTCCGAACGGACTCTAATACGCGATATGATAGTATTATTTTTCAGTAGAACTCCTGCACTACTTGGGAGGTTATGGCGGCAAGCGGCACGACTTTGACCCACTGTCAGCCACTACCTCCACCATATAGCAGTAACTTCCTTTCGCTAGAGGAAATTGCCCGGTAGGTCGTGATTGGGATATTATCGTTCAATAAGACTGGCGCACTTAAGATTTCACCAGATTTTGACATCCTTTGTCACTTTGGACGAGTGTGATGGCGTCTTGGACCATAGTGAGATAGTCCAACCCCTAACTTAATGCTTTTGTCGATATGGACCTTGGAGCGAGGTGGTTGCCACACACTTTGGCATGAATTTCCAGGAAGAGATATGCATCGTCCTACAATAGTGGACTTCCGCAACCGATGAGGTGGAGATTCACCTAGATTTTACAGCGAATCCCATGACCGGCGAGACCGTAGATATTCCACACCGAAGTCCAACAACGCTTTAGCATGCCATCATATCGCCACCATTGCCACCCATACATTTGAAGAATATTTCAAGCTTCAGATGATGACCATAAACGCCCGCTTAGCTAGAGGTGTTCAGGAATTAACCATCGTATGTATTTAACTAGGTTGTATCAGTTTCGAAATACATGGCGTATAGATTTAAGCAAAGTCAGTGTCTTCTAAGTTAAATGTTTTCTAAGTTTTACCAAGTATATATACAAAAAATACGAAGATCTACAATACCTAGTCAATATCAATAGATCCACCGTAAGATATATCTTCACAATGATTATTCAACATTGTCATTCTTGATGTTCCCTTCTATATATTTGGTCAAACGTAGTAAGCCTGACTTTTGACCAAATTTACACGGAATGCATTTTGGAACAGCTGGAGTACTATGGTTATAGCAATATTTGTTATAATTCCATAGAGAACTGTACTTTGCAGTTCTAGAAAAAATTGATAAAAAGTGATTTCCTATGTTTTATTTTTTGTTATTTGTGTACAAATGTAATACTGACATACATGAACTGTAATTACCGTTACACATTAAAAATAACTTATTTATTTTGGGCAAAACAGGAACAATCAAAGTTATGTATTTTGTATATAAAAGGGCAGAAAACCTTCCTTTTGCAGCTTTTTTTTACCGCTTTAGCACATTTTCCTCGCCCAAAATTGAGACAAAGTGGATTCAGGTGAACTTGGCCCATGGCCGAATTTCTAGAAACCAACGTATAAGAGCTCCAACGTATAAAAGCAGTCGCTTGTTGGAAATCGAAACAGTCGGAACAGAGTACTAGAGTGACGCGTTTACGGATTGGCAATCTTTCTCGATTCTTACTGATCCCGTCGTTCCAAATTATAAGATGTTTTAAATATTTCACTGTGGACATACAACACGTTTAGATACATACGATTCAGAGAGAGCTAAAACTTTTTATATTCAGAATGGAGGGAGTATTTCTGAACAATTGGCTTTGCTGTGTCGACTCTTACGGTGCCAGAAAATCCAGCCGTCCTTGTCGTTGTCCTGAATCAACTCCTAACACTGCTTAACCTTCTTGTTCTAACCTGTTTTGGAGTTTTTCCCATCAAGGAAGTGTTTTGGACACTGCATTGCCATCTAAACTGGAAAATTAATCGTTCAATGATTTGCACACAAGTTAAGGAAACACAAAGTTTGAAAAAAAAAAACAGTAAACTGTTGGCACAAAAGAGTACACGGCAATAATATTCTTAATTTTAAAAAATACACATGTATATTTCCGTGTCCTATGTGTACATGAAAATTTTCATGAAAAAAAAGTCATGGAAATTTTGCTTTTTTTTCAGAATACTTCTTTTTTTGCCCAGGACCCATCATATGTTCCTTATTCGTGAAACTTAGCATACACATAAAGGACACAAATATGTATGTTGTCAAAATAATACCTTTTTTGCCTTCATAAACATTTTACTGTTCATCTTGGGATATATCCTCCTTGGAGCCAAAACGCCACATGCATCGGAACTAAAGCAAAGAACAGAACTTTAGTTTGCCTTGTACGCAAGAATCAAACAATAATTTCCACAACAGAATAAAAAATTAAGAGAAGAAAAATGCATGATCTTCCCGTTGGCATGGCCATGGTATTGATTAATGCCTAGAGACAGTGACAATACGTCTATACCATGATAACGCCAGACTGCCCCGGTCAGAAGTCCATGTCTACATGCTAGACATCGTTGTCAGCCTAACGCTGGCATTAGGCAGTTGGCCTAACTACATGCAACTTGTCCGCTGCAACTGGGCAATAACTAACATACCATGCCAACAGACGCCATAAATAAATAGAAGACAAACCTAGCACAGGCATCCTTGATAATCATCAAGATTCCCCAGAAAAAAAAGGTTTTCATGATGTCAGCTTGTCACTAACGAACTTCCTAAATATCTCAGTAGTATCACCATCAATGTCCATATGAAAATAATGTTCAAAAAAGAAGGCCACTATTGAACTTAATGGTAAAGATAAATTAACAAAAACAAATCACGTTCAACATGTTTATTTTATTTTTTGAACAAAACGGCCAATTTGCCTCATTTTATTTAAAAAAGAAGGGGAGAATTGGCCGGTTATTAGCGGGAACCGGTTCAGCATGCTTATACATTGTCGTGTAAAACCATAGGGACACAAACTTATTTTTGCCGTGCAGCTTAGATCAACTTACCAAAAACTATTTTGCAGCTTAGGACAAAATAGCCTTCAAACCTCGTAAAAGGGGAACTTCAATAGAAAAAGATAACAACGCATGTGCCTCTTTATAAGCCGCCGAGGCGACTTCGATAAGTCAATCATTCTGAAGAAACACCAACCTTACAAGTACCTTCGACCATACAACTCCCAGAACATCAAGAAAAATGGCCACATTCCTCTTCCTAATCATTCTTCCATTGCTGCCATGCTCATATGCTTTACGCCAGTTGATGCTAAGCACTGGCTCATCCTTCTCTGTAGAAGAGCATAGGCAGACCTTCCTTACCTCGCCAAATGCTGATTTCTCTTGTGGCTTCTATGAAGTTGGAGGGAATGCTTTCTCCTTCTCCATTTGGTTCACGAACACCGTAGAAAGGACTGTTGTATGGTCTGCCAACCCCAATTCTCCGGTGAATGGCCATGGTTCCATGGTGTTGCTGAACCATAATGGAAACTTGGTCCTCACTGATGTCAATGGCAGCGTGACTTGGGACAGCAAGACAAGCTCTGGAGAGGGCACCATGGTTTCCCTTCTTGACACCGGCAACCTCATCGTCAAAGACTCAACAGGTGAAATTTTGTGGGAAAGCTTCTCTTCACCGACAGATACACTGCTGCCTTCACAGTCTCTCAAAAAAGGTACAAGGCTAGTCTCCAGTTATTACAGCCTCTATTTCGACAACGACAACGTGCTACGCCTTATGTATGATGGTCCCAATATATCAAGTATCTATTGGCCAAGTGCAGACTACTCAGTGTTTGAAAATGGACGGACTAACTACAACAGCTCCAGGATTGCAGTCCTCGACACTGAAGGATTTTTCCTCTCAAGTGATGGGCTGAATGTCAAGTCTTCTGACTGGGGTACTGGAGTCAAGAGAAGGCTAACAATTGGTTATGATGGAAACCTCAGAATGTATAGTCTGAATGACTCGACTGGGAGCTGGATAGTATCATGGGAGGCTATAGCAGAAATGTGCAATGTGCACGGGTTATGCGGACAAAATGGGATATGTGAGTACTTGCCAAGCCTCAGGTGTTCATGTCCCCCAGGATATGAGATGACTGATCCGCTTAACTGGAACAAGGGTTGCCGGCCACAATTCAACAAAAGCTGCAGCAAAACAGAACAGTTTGACTTCATCAAGGTCCCTCAAAGTGACTGTTATGGCTTTGATGTGACCTTCAACAAGTCCTTCTCACTTGCAGAATGTAAAAAGACATGCCTGGACATATGTTCCTGCTCAGCATTCACGTACCACACAGGATCAGCATTTTGCTACACCAAAGCTGTACTCTTCAATTGTTACAGATCCCCAAATTTTCCTGGAGATAACTATATCAAAGTACCAAAGAATATGGCAGCTCGAAACAGTCTGGTCTCACATGTAATCCAGTATTCCTGTGGTTGTACAAGGCTCTGCAAGTATGTATGGAATGACCGATGTCAACAAAAGTTATACAATTTACTATGTGTTTGCAGCCATACTGGGAGCCCTAGTGCTTCTCTTCATAGGTACAAGCTGGTCGTTTCTTTACAGCAAGCAAAATATACCCAAGTCAATGGAAGCAGGCTACAGGATGGTGATGAGCCAATTCAGGATGTTCACATACAGAGAATTAAAGGAAGCGACTGGAAAGTTTAAGGAAGAGATTGGAAGAGGGGCATCTGGAATTGTTTACCGAGGAGTATTTGAAGATAAGAGAGTAGTTGCGGTAAAGAAGCTAACAAACATTTCACATAGTGAGGAGGAATTCTGGGCAGAAATGAATATAATCGGAAGGATCAACCATATGAATTTAGTGAGAATGTGGGGGTTTTGCTCTGAGGGTCAACACAAACTACTGGTGTATGAGTATGTCGAGAATGAATCACTCGACAAGTTTATATTTGGTGATGTAAGTAATGAGAGATTACTTTCTTGGAGCCAACGATTCAAAATAGCATTGGGAACTGCAAGAGGCTTGGCATACCTCCATCATGAGTGCCTTGAGTGGGTAATCCATTGTGATATAAAGCCGGAGAACATACTCCTGAACCGAGACTTTGAAGCCAAGATAGCAGACTTCGGACTAGCCAAACTCTCAAAGAGAGACAGTACCAGTTTCAACCTCACCCATATGAGAGGAACAATGGGCTACATGGCACCAGAGTGGGCGCTCAATTTGCCAATCAATGCAAAGGTCGATGTATACAGTTATGGTGTTGTCCTTCTTGAGTTACTTACTGGAAGTAGGATCTCAAGTGGAATAGAAGTGAATGGTAAAGAGGTAGAGCTTAGACAGTTTGTGCAGGCAGTAAAAGAATTGCTGGTGACTGGAGATGTCAAGGATATAACTGATACTAGACTGCATGACCATTTCAATCCTGAGCAAGTGGTGGTAATGGTGAAATTGGCTTTATCTTGTCTTGAAGAAAGAAACAGCAGGCCTACAATGAATGAAATTGTAAAATCTCTGCTAGCATGTGATGAGCATGACAATCACCCAGCCTACTCATGGTAACCAGCTATAATATCTCAATTCGCAAGAGGAAATAATTTGTATGGTGTGTGGTATTTGAAAGTAAATAAATCAGTACTAGAGAAAATGCCAGTTCTTGTGTTGCATAGATCCTTCTCAAGGTAATATGGGTAACCCTAAGTGCAATTGTATTGAGAATTTTCAGTGCCATATGAACTCTTGCATGAAATGTACCGGGCTTATTTTTTTTTTACAAGCAGCATGAGTCAATTTAGATTTGTACAACATAGCACATAAGTTGCCATTTGTCTTCCTGATTACGGTTCCAGACCACGACGTGCCAGATGACCCGCCACATCAAGCCAAGCGAATGTCTTGCACAGTTACACTTTAGTAGCTCCCAGCAACCCCATAATGGACTGCCAAAGAGGGGACCCGACTTTGCCATCAGTGAGGGCCCGGTAAGCACAACGAGCCGAATACTGTCCGGATGGACTCCAGTGCCAGATGAACTTATCCTCGACGTCTAGGCGCAGGCTGCAGTTGGAGAAATCAAGGGAACCCATTCTCTGATCAGCCTGAGGATTTGGACAATTTGGCAACCACGGAATGCCTCTGTGTTTGGTGGTTCAGCACCGAGATGCCAGGAGATGGGTGAGTTCATCCTCTCTGGAGCCAAGGCGCATCGCCATTTGCCGCTCCACAGCAGGCACCATGACTGTGCCTACCTTTAGCATTCGGCTAGTTAGTTTGCTTTCAGTTTTCAACCTTTTGGTTTTGGCGTCTGCTTGTACCTTTGCATCATTTCGATGCCCTCTAATAAACGAAATGTGTGACATCTACTCGAGAAAATCTTGCACGAATTTAAGATTCAGACGAATGTGTTATAGAATTGAAAGGGAAAATTGCTAGCATAAATACTGGCACCAATTTCGGACTAAGCTGGAAAAGGTATAAATCTACTGTGGCATTAGCATTGGAAATTCAGCTGGTAACACAAAGAATTAACCGCAGTCATCCTTGAAATAAATTAGCAGTCACAGTGGTGGATAGAAAGACAAATCGGGCACAGAACTCACTGCCCCCAAGGTGTTCGGCGGAATGCCGCCTAGGTATTACGATTAACAGCGGAAAAACAGAGCATGCAGAAACTTCACCTGTTCCCCGAGCGTACACGGATCCGCTAACGGCGTCGCGAAGTCGTCGGTGCCCAGATATCTCGGACTAGAGAACGAGCTCTGGCGTGACAACCCGAGCGGCCGCGAGACATACAGCGGTGGCGGGTGGGAAACTGATCTGCAGAAGTGCAGAACAACTGGAGCTCTGCAGGAATAACATTGAACGAGCCGCAATTCGTGGCCCCAGGTTTCTTCGACCGTTTTTGCCCCTATTTCTCCACTACTTATAAAAGAGAGAACTTGGCAGGAAAATTCGATCCTGAACGTCCATGGGCAATTATCCAACAGCTGAGATTCGTTTGTTCTCCCCACATCCCAGCCCACGCCCCCACGCTCTCCTGGATACCGCCTGGCAATACATAACTGTTCGCGAAACTGACTCCGCTAATTATTCTGGCGATTGCCATTTTTTCCCTTCGACACGCTCCATCCCCGCGCCGGCGAGCTCTCTGGCTCCTCCAACGCCCTCCGTGCCCCGATTCGGAGAGTTTCCCAGACCGCCTCACCCCGACGCCGGAGCCGCGCGCCCTCCACCATCCCTCTCGAGTTCATCCCCGACCAAATGCCATAGACGTGTTCCCGCAGCGCCTCCTATCCCCCTGCAGGCTGCAGCACTGCCCACTTTCCGCCGTCGACCACTCTTCCACAGCAATCCTCACCATCGTGTGTGTAGTCGTCGTTGCTGAGGTTGCATTCAACCAGATTGGCAAGAGGTCAACCGTCGCAAACCTGGCGAACACATGCTTCTCCGTCAAGCAATTCATCAGATGCAAGATAGCTGAGGTCGACGACGAGGCCAAGATGGCTGAGAATGGAAACGTCGAACCAGACTGCCCCGCCATCTGCAAGAATCATGCCACAACAGAGATACCCGCGCAGGTAATTTCGCCTTGCACTGATTTATCTGTTGGTTACCGTATTCAAGTTTGTCCTCGTGCACCGAAATAATGACCACAAAATAACTTCTAATTGAATATGCGAATAGATATACCACTAATCTCATATGGCAGACAGATGCAGGAATTCATGTTAGACTGTGCTGCTGAGTTCGGATCTTACCGTGATTTAACACGGTACAGGGTCATTCTTTGTTTAGAATGAGACGAGGCAGTAAGTTAACTTATTATGTGCTTGAAGAGGTTATACTAGGCATCATGTAGCTCCCACACCAAAGGTATGTTAGTGACTTAGTGTGAAATCTGATGCTCTTATAGTGTGATTACGATATGAACTTATCTGTACAATTCTGTTCGATTTGTATATACTGTCCGGCTATCGACTTTGTGCAGAAATAGCGCAACAAGATTCAGGTATCTGATTCGAGGTTAGCACTTGATAATATTTCTGTGAACATGCAGTTTCATTGGTTGATTGGTATGGACTGATCTCAACTTTTCTCTAACCTCCAAGCTCTTATGTTACAGGATAAATCTTATGTGCATACTCCTGGCATGAGGAGCTCATATTTTAGAAGGTCATCTAAGTGCCCATTTGTTCTGTACCTTACAGAAGTAGTGCAATATGTTGATTTTGTTCTCAACTATGGTTCACTGTTTGAATTCAGATACTTAACTGTTTTTCCTCATCCATATCCGTGCATGGTTGTGTTTTTCAGGGGTGATCTGAGTACATATCATCGAGTTCGAGCAAATGCTTTTGATTCTGTATAGTTACAATGCCAAAGTGCAGATGTACTTACCTTGAAGTTACTTGGGAAGGAGAATATAGGAGTAAGGAGATGTCATGGGAGCACCAAGATAAAGACTGAGCATCTCATTAACTTATGCTCCCTCCGTTACTAAATATAAGATGTTTTAGTTTTTGTCTACATTCAGATGGATCTAGATTTATGTGGATATTTTTTAATGTGTATGTACACTCATTTGGGTTTACACCTAACCAACATGTGAGCTAGCTAGAACATCTCATATTGTGGAACGGAGGGAGTAGTTCAGTGTTCTCTTATCTTCGAGTTAGAGCAAATGCTTTTGATTCTGTATAGTTGCACTGCCAAGTGATGATGCAATTAACTTGAAGTTACTTGCGAGGAGATGTCATGGGAGCACCAAGATAAAGAGTGGGCATCTCATTACCTTATAGTACAATGTTCTGTTGAAGTAAATATTTGTTGTCCCAGTGCTTTGGCATATCTACCTAAATATGTGTTGGTCATGCCAGGATGTTTATTGCTTCCTTAAGAAATATTTTGGACATAGGTACGGACCAAGCATCCATGTTTCTGTTGTAATGCAAGCATGGTAGTATCTGCTGTTATTCCTCCGATTGCTTGTTCTAAGCAACTCTCTTGAATTTTTATAACTTGTTAAAAAATGTGGACAGTGATGCAAACTGGGCATTGTATGGTTGCAATAATCCAATCTGGACAATTATTTTTGGGAGACTTATGTACCATGTATGACATCGGGATGATCATCCATAGCGGCAACATGCATTTCTGATTCTCTTTATTGATGTTTTATACATTACTCTCACATAAAGTTGAATAAGCAGTGATATACGTCAAATCGTTTTTTCGGGACATTTTGTTGATACGCGCGTGCGCGTGCATAACTACTAGTGCGTTGAAGGCCTCGACATCCGGCGCTTCTAGTAGCATCTCCAACCCGACCCCAGTTTGATAGCCGGACAAGGCCCAAACAGAACGACGCTACTCAACCCGGAAAGTGCATTTGGAGGCCGAATCCACGGGAGACATGTTTTTTTCTTTAAAAAAATTGAATTGTGCATTTTATGCTTTAAAAAATCGAAACAAAAATTATAACCAAGGCTCCATCGAACCGATTGAAACTGTCTTCACAGCCTTGAATCGAAGGGAACTACTATAGAGACATGAATAAACAACAAGGCATAACACTAATGGGTCCCTAGTCTTTAGATAACCTTAATCTCACCAGCTTTTCCTCTAGATAATGTCAAGATCTACCTATGTGCAAAATCTCCATGTAATTGTATTATTTTAGGCTACACAAAAATGAAAAATCTTATAAATTTTATAGAAATTAAAATATGTAATATTGCACACTCACAGATTATATTTTTTCATATTTTTGATACTTCAAAATGCGAATTTTGAACTTCTGAAATATCGAGCTCCATGGAGCTCAACATCCATATTGCCGCACTCCTACTCAACCAGCGTATCTTGTCGGATCCTACTGGTCGGACTCATCATAAACCTTCTCAAATAGTTTCCAACCCTCGGACCACTGACCCATTTTATTTTCTCTGCCTCCTCCCATACCTAGCTATGTCGCCACCAGCCTAACTTGATCGGCGTTGTTTGACTTGCTAGCGCTCTCATGCATCTTTCCCGACTATCCGACTGTCCAATATGTGGCTTGCTCCTACCAGCAGCGCGACCTCCACTATCTAATTTTTCGTCGTCCAGTGAGCTCTCTCTCGTCTCGTCCCTGTGAGTGTGCCACCGTCACCATGGTCTATTGGGACACCAACGCGGACGTGGTTTCCCTTGGTGGCAATGGGAACACCATCGATTCTGACACGGTATAGTTTATAGGGTTTGCTTAATTTTGATTTCATACGAAATTATGTTGCGGACATACCTTTTTGGTATATCCTCAACATTGATTGGCTCAACGTTTATGGCGATATGGTCTGACATGGGCTTACCCTTCGGGTGCCCCACCATGAGGACATCTGGTGCACGTACAAGTTAAGGCCCATCGGCATGCCTACCAGTAATACACGATCAAGCCCCACGAAGGGGGCCCAAGAAGATGGCGTACGCCCCAAGACAAGTAGAGCTTAAGTCGGTAGAAACCTAGCTTAGCTTACCTGTAAACCTAATCGGTTGCGAATCCCCATGACCCAGCCTCCTATATAAAGGCTGGGAGGGCCGCCGATCTAGGTCACGCAATACTCATACCACCAAAACCCTAGCGAGATCGCATCTCGCCGGGACGCCATTGTAGCTCATTTGTACACCTCATCTCTACTACAAAAGTATGCAGTGTCTTGTCTCCTGCTCGTCCATCGTCCGTCGCGGAATTGACGCACTACATCCTTTGGTCCAACTACCTCCATCGCTCACGCGCGCCGACAGGTGGGGCCAATGAAATTGACGCGCTGAACCGTCAAGGGGGATTCGGATTGGGATACCTTGAGCATGCTGCGAAGGGGATCAAGGGGCGGCGGCGGCGATGGGCAGGGCGGCTGCGTCGTCGTCGGCGCTCGCTAGGGTTCGCGTGTGGGGCTGGCCTACGAGCAAATCGGCCAGGACGGGCCCCAGGTCGTGCGGCCAGTCTTGTGGTGGAGGGCGTCGGATCTGCTGGCCACCGGCGCGAGAGGGTCATCTCCTCCTGCCCGCGTCCCCCTCTGTGGCCAGTGGTCGTGAGGTCAGCAGGTCGGCGACCGGTGGAAGACCTCGATGACGGGGTCGGGGACGGCCAGGACAGACGTCCGAAGATGGGGAGCGGCGGCGCACCCAGATCGCGAGGATGGGGATCGAGGGAGGCCGATCGTGTGTGCCTCCATCATGGGGAGGCACAAGCTAGGGTTCCGGCCCAGGGCATGGCCGCCGGATCGAGGCCGTCATTGATGCGGCCGCCCGCTACGAGCTCCCCGCTCATTGACGTGGCGCACTCCCACAAGCCCACCTCCGAAGCTCTCCTCATCCATGGTCGACGCCTAAAGGTCGTCCGCGCCCGCGCCCGCCGCCGCCTCCATCGCCCTTCTTGACGTACTTCGTCATCCATCTGCACGGCGCCGCCGCACCGTTGCGAGTCGTCCAATTTTGCATCCGCAGTCACCCCTGAAGCCCTCTGCGTCACCTTCAAGGATCGGGTCGCCTCCCCTCCAAGACCACACGTCTCCTCTCTGGATCGCTGATGGCATCACCTTTTCCAAGACCGCACCACCTCCTCCAGTACCATCAACCCACATTGGTTGTGCCGCCTCCTCCAAGAACTGCATCACGGCTGCATCCTCTACAAAAGGTAGTTGGGTCTTCTCCTTTACATCTTATACTTCTTCTTTCTACATGTGTATTGTCTTCTGTGACCAGATAGTATTGTGGCTAAAACTGTTCGAAATTTGCGTCAATTTGATTAGGAATGCTCTTGTTCTTCGATGGATATTATGTGAATTTTGTTGTCTCAAATTATTTACTGGTTCTACTACCACCTTATGTAGTTTTGGGATCTGGACATCTGGTTATCTATAATTGCAACTGAAAGACTTACCATTTCTCTTCCTTTTTTCTTCCAGAAAATACGTTGGATGTCCTGTAAGGCTATAACTAAGAGGCCCATAGTCTTGTGGCGGTTATCGCATCCTGCTTCAGGCATAATTATGTGAGACTCTCAAGGCAAAGATATAGCAATGATGTGGTAGTAATACACATGTAAACATGTCTAGAGAGTAATTTGCCATTGTTGCTGAATTGTCTATTATTTCCCTTCCATATGTCAATCATCGTCACCCTCATTGCCTGAGGATGTTTAAGACACTTTCTCTGCTTGCCTACAGAGATTGAAAAGGAATAAAATTCAGAGTTAGTAGGTAACAAATACTTTTCTCTGTAACTTGTCAATGAGTATTCATTAGAGAATATGGATGATCATTTAGTTAGCTTGATCTGTTTGAAGCCTGATAAATGTATCCACAAGGAGTAGGCTGTGCTAAACTGATGCAATGAGCTTGCTAATTGATCATTTAGTCTTGTGGGGTTTGCTCGTTGGTAAAGAGGAGACATGGGGCATGTGAGGCATGATGATAGTAATATGCAAGTGCCGTTGCATCATACTGTGTCTGTTGATCCTATACAATACAGTTGTGGAATCTTCATTCTATTGCTTGCCACTCGCCAGTATTTTAGATAAGTACAATCTGTAGAGTTGATGAATTTATGGAGATCTATTAAATACATGCCTGATTAATCACTGGAAATATCTTATCTCAAGTAGTTAGATGGAAGAACATTATTAAATACACATTTGTGTTTTACCCGTGGAGATTTCTTCAGGCTTCACTGGCCATCTCATACAGTCATACAGATAGGTTTGTTTTGATTTATGCAGAAACTACAAAGAAAATCAGGAAATGGATCTAAGATGTTTGTTAAAGGAGCTTCTCTCAGAAGAGATTGAATCATGGAAATGGTTTTCAGCTATTAATCAGGACAACAGATGGGGTGTTATATTTGTTCAATCTCTTCTGAGAGAAGCTCATTTAACAAGGGGTGTTATATTTCTTGTTGTGGATGGCTTTCAACTATTAGGCAGGACAACAAATGTAACTCACAGGGTAACATCTTTCTCTTCATCGCCAAGCCCTTACAATTTCAGTAGGATAATCATTGTTTTGCTCATTTAATCAGAACCCCTGTTCTTTTATTATTTGAATGTATAGAAATTGAGTGAGACTTTATACAACAATTCCTTCAGTTGAATCCTCAGCCTTCACATCTTA
This sequence comes from Poa pratensis, assembly GCA_947311845.1. Classification (NCBI taxonomy): domain Eukaryota; kingdom Viridiplantae; phylum Streptophyta; class Magnoliopsida; order Poales; family Poaceae; genus Poa; species Poa pratensis. The sequence goes on along the minus strand of CAMZMU010000055.1, from coordinate 42,046,467 downwards.
CATATTTACACAATGTAATAAGACATGTAAATGGTTCAGAATGGCCTCACATTAGCTGCCATCTCGGCATGGATTCATTACTTGTCCACACTGCTCCTAGATTTGATTCTGAAGGGGGGGGGGGGGGGGGGGGGGGTGTAAGGTTTGTTTGCATATACATCGGCAACGCTTAATTCCTGGTAACATGAAGAGGTTATTTTTCAGATCCAAAGACAACAAAACTTCTCTGGTGTTTATGGGCAGCTAATAATTTACCTCTAAGCTGGTGAAATATTTATAACCATCCAAACTCTACTCTTCCCAATGCTTGCAATGCAGGAGTTCTGGTGAAAATAGGTGCCTTTTTCCATGTTCAGGGAGATGTGGTTCTTCAATGTATTCAGATTGGCGATAACTTAGGTGCTCCTCCACTCTTGATCCCGCTCCCCAACTCGCTCCATTTTGAAGTGCTGACGGTGCTCTGTTGTGTCGCAGGTGGCTCCGCAGAGGCTGCTACGGTCGCGACGGGCGAGCTCTCGGACTGGCAGCAGCAGCACACCGTCCTCATGCTCACCAAAGCCTTTGTCCTCAAATATCAAGCATTTGTGGAATTCGTTTGTCCTCAAATGGAAAATATGTATGACAAATGCTACCCACCTTTTCTATCTTTAAATGAGAAAGTAGACTGGAGATAACATGAGTACTCTGGATATCAAGCATTTGTGGAGATTTCTTACTGTTTGTGAACCTAACACGACGTCATTACTTATGCACAACATTTTTGTACGTGTCATTAAAATGTCAGAATGTTCATGTGCTTTATATGCTTTATATTTTACATGCGCCGTTTGAAAAAAAAATTAAGAGACCCGTAGCAACGCACGGGCATTCAACTAGTACATTAATAACCAGACAAGCAGGAAGTAGGGTGTTACCCTCCGGGGGCCTGAACCTGGGTAAACCTTGCTTGTCATCCGACGATACTACCAGCGCTACAACGTCACTCCCACTTAATCTTAACCCTAGGTACCGAACCATGGGATTTGATGTGTTAACACCACGTCATGGTCCTACCACGTGCGGCTCCGATTTTCTCCTTCCGTCAAGCCCTCCTACACCCTCCGACGGTGAGCCCTTTTGCTCGCATGGTGTCCTTCTGCCTCCTCGTGGAGCTCCTCGCCACCGTCCTCTTCTAGTGTCCGGTGACCGATGAGCCTCACAACCCTCATTATGCCTAGAACAACACTTTGACGAGAAGGACAACGCTGGCCACAACGGTGGCAGCACCACTGGTTGAGGGAAGCTGGAAGCTGAAGGATACCCAGGCATGGCCGCTGCATGTAAAACGATCGCGGCTTCCGCATGCTGTCAGGCAATTGCGAAAGCACGATGTCGCACTTCCATAAGAGCAACTCTAGTAGTTCCATTAATAGTTCATAACAGAAAATTGTTAGGGATACCCTCGAAACCAGTTTTGTGGTATCGTGCAGGGTCAGGGCGGAACAGATACCATAAGAGATTTACGGAATGTGTTTAAGTGACCTATTCTACCTTGAGCCTGCGTGATACCACAAAACCGGTTTGATTTACATATAGATTTCAACAACAATGATATCAATATGCCTAGTTCAAAATATCTTACAATACTAATAACTCAGACAATATCTATATCGAAAAGTATGCACAATACAATAAGTAGCAATCAAGCATGTCCTAAAAAATGCGCAATCAAACACCATTAGCCGATGATCAAATCAAGCATAGCATTGTTGCCAAGACCAAATTCAAGACCACCGGCTCAAGGACCATCACCACCACCGGTTGTAGGACCACCCAACTATTGCCTTCTCCGTTACATGATCTCAATTATTTTCATCTCCCAAAAGTCTCTTGCCAGCGCATCCATCCCACTCAAATCCATCATCATGCGCAATTTTTTTTTCGAAAAGCATGTCGTCCTCAACTTGTTCTCCTCGAGAAGGATTTTTTTCTCCTTTTAGGTGGCCTTGCGCTTCTCATCTTCCCAAATTGCTTCCCACTTTTCCTCCTTATGTTGGTGTTTCTTCTTGGCCATGGCCATTTTGGATTCAAAATGTTTAGCAATTAGTGCTTCCTTTGATTTCATCAACTCACCAATTTTCTCTCTCTAATTAATGGTGGCCTCGGCTATTCCTCAACTTCTCCTTCTTCATCTTCATTTCATCAGGCTTACCCTTGTTTCTTCCCAACGGTTCATCACTACCCTCCGGATCATCAAATCTAATGAATGCTTCTTTCTTCGGTGGAGCTTCTTGATCCTTGAACCTCCACTTCTCATTGTGTTCAATCAATTTCCAACAATTTTGGAACACATATTTTTTTCCTTTAGATGTCGGCATTTGCTTGTACCTTTCTTGTGCAATGCAATCCTACATTTGCAAAAAAAAAGGGCAAGCATGAGCACAATCAAAGCAAACAACGTCACCAATATTTGAGACAAATTGATAACAAACTCACATAGTCATCTTAATTGTGCAACCACTTGAAGGTGCACTCCTCACTTGCTCCAAGCAATCACTCCAATGGATACAATATTGCTTGATCACGTCATATCGGCCATGGAGTGATCTTAATGTACGGTCTGATTGGGACAGTATGGTTCGATGAATCTTTCCTCGATGCTGCCAATATTTTTGCAGGCTTAATCATTGCGGGCAACCGCATTGAGTGACACAGCCTCCCATGCATTCGCCAAACAATTTTCCTCAGTCTCCATATAATTGGCGCTTTTATGTCCTCTCCTACTCAGTTGCAAACAGTCAAATACCTCTTCCCTAATCTCTTCCACTTCATTATCACAGTTGGTCCTGGCTTTGTCTTCAGCTTCCATGCCCACATTGAATGAGTCAAGTGGAGCCCTAAATATGTTCACCTCATTCTGCTCCTACATCTTCACATATAATGTAGGAAACCATATGCAAATTAAATATAGGATAAATGGTAACCGGCACAATGATGGTTATACCTTGGGGCGACGGAGCAGTGGCATAAGAAGAAAGGAAATAGGGGAGGGAATGCGATGCGGCGGAGAGAGTAAGGAAAAACCGAGGAAATTGGAGATAATGCGGTGGAAGTTGTCACGCGAGGGGGTATAAATGGTAACAGGCACAATGGTAGTTTCCCAATTCGGTCAACCTGATCATAAATTTTGGCAAAAACCATTCTAAGTCGCTCTCCTAGTGCATGCGGTAGGAACGAAAAAAGATCAGATATTCAAAACCTTGGGATGAATGGAGATTCCAGTCAATTTTGACCCCATTTTGAATTCGGTGAAAGAAAATGACAATAAATGTTAAACTTGCGCAAAGAGTGCTCTGTTTTCATTTTCTCGCCAAGGTTCGGCCGAATTTCGAAAAGTAACTCAAATTTGAACTACAAGTGTGTGACTGCCTATTCATAAATTTTGCCAAAACCCATTCTAAGGTGCTCTGCTAGTGCATGCGGTAGGAACGAAAAATAAGATCAGATATTTAAAACCTTGGTATGAATGACGATGCCGACAATTTCACAATTGGAAAACTAAAAAACTAAGCACTATGACCCAATTTGGCACACATTCGAAGAAATATCAAAATCTTACCTCTCCGGCATTTCCTCGGACATATTGTGAACACCGGTATCATTGATGGTTGCATTTGTGTACCTCGGCCGTCGTAGCAGGTTGATGAGGTGCCGAACTCGAGCCACGTCGCCTTCTTCGGACCGCTGAAGAGCGATTTCGGTGAAGCAGCCACCATACGGCACTATCGTTGGTAGGAGGGAGGCCGCGGTCCCAAGGGGGCCGACTCCTTGGTCAAGGTGGTTTCCCGCCGCTTCCTTTGTGCCGTGGTGGCGCGAAAGCTCGGGGAGGCTGTGATTGGGGCGGCCGTACCTGGAATCTTACGGGCGACTATTATGGGTGCTCCATTTTGGCGATTGGGCGACACGGCGAGGTTAGAAGGCGCAGGGCCAGGGAGATCGGCATGCAACAAGCACAACGCCAGAGTGAGAAGGAAGGATATGAAATGTCCTTCCCGCCAACGAGGCGACAATCCCGGGTATGTCACGAGTCCCGCGGCTCATTTTTTGCACCTCTTAAAGACTTTCGGGATCATGCCGTTTTATGGTACGTGTATTTTTCGTTCCGCCCCGCGATCATCCGCGTCCGCCCCGCGTCCGTCCGCGACCGTCCGCGTCCGCCCGCCGGTACGGACCAATCAGATCGCTCCGTCCTTTTTAAATCGTTTTAAATTTCCATAAAATTGTTAAAACTTGTTAATTCCATATCAAATCAACCGTAACTCCGTTTACATTATTGGTGTAGTCTATGGATTAGTATGAACGTGTAGAACACAGTAGTATAATAAAAACTTATATTTTAGTCGTGCACTAACTTGTTATTTGACAGTTTTAAATCTATAAGTTCAAAATTTGTAAATAAAATATGTTTAGAAAGCCCCTGCCCGGTAGATTATTTTGGCTCTATTGGTTTTTCAATTTTGAGTAGTTTAAATTTATTCAAATTGCAAATAGATGATTTGAGTAAATTTGGCATATCTTTAAATCTATAAGTCTAAATTTTTCATATAAAATAGTTTTAGAAGCCTTAGGATATGTGTAATTTAATTCCTCTGTTATAAAATATTTTTGAGCATTATTTTGATGAATTAAAATCAGAGACTTAATTTGAGTATGTTTTGATATAGTTTAAATTCTATAAATATTTTTTACCAGTTTTCTTATTAGAAAATAATCTAAATATTTGCCACTGACCAGAGAGACCTAAACCAATAATTATTAATTTATTTTGTAATTTAAACATTTAAGTGTGTGCTTAGAACCTATACATATTCTTCTAAATGGCAAACACTAAACCAAATCGCATTAATTCTTTTTGCATATTGAATTATGTGATAATGCTTGATAAATTATTTTGTGAAGACTTTGTTATGCTTGGTTTGGTATGCTATGTGTTGTTGAATTGTTTGTTTATTGTTGTGTTATTTCTATGTATAGATTGAACGGAGTGCAACGTTCCTTGTTGAAAAGAGTGTGTGAGCAACGACTACTTCCAAAGGCAAGTGGCACATTCATAAATCTCCTACTATTTTATATATGCACGACTTAGAGTATTTTTCTTAAGCATGTGTAGGTGCTATTAGTATTGCTATGCTAAAACTGTTTAGAATAGCACCCTTCTACTAGTTGGTCTAGAATCCTATTATAACTTGGTAGAATTATTGAGATGCTATGCTAAACGGTTTTATAAAAAGTTAATTTCTACTAAGTCAATGAACTACCTGGTTGTGTGGATGGATTTAAGCACTTCCCCAGTTTTGGGAGTATAAGTTGCTAGAAGAGGGTGATTCCCCCGCAGGAGTATAGATCATACGTGATTTCCCGGGTTCGGGAGGATGGATCACACTACAGTAGCCACCCAAGAATAAAGAGATTTGAAGATACTCCAAGTGAAGATTTTCCAGTGCAGCCGAACAAGGAAGACGACGAAGGATCTCATCATGCCAACTTCAAAATAAAACTTGTTAGTAAACAACATTAGGGACTCACCGGAGTTTACCGGAGGTAGTCACCTGATTCACCGGAGTTTACCGGAGGTAGTCACCTGACACACTGGAGTTTACCATGTGTTGTCACGGTTTCACTGGAGTTTACCAGTGTTACCAATTTAATAGATGCAAAATGTTTTACAAAGTGATAACACAAAATTGGATTTATGCAAATCAGCCTTGAACTCTACCAGCCTAAATATGCATATAGATTATTAGATTTTTTCCAATATGAGTCCACAGAGTGTCGCTTGCCAGTTCCATTTTAATGGTTCTGACCCACCTTGTTGCAACATTTTTCCTGTTGCAGGTTGTTCAGACGATGAGTGAGGTTTCGTTTAAGGGTTTCGATTCTACAACAACATGTTTCGCCTGTGGCACATGAAGATGATGGAGACTCAATGCTACTTGTATTTCCGATGCTTTACTCTTTCAAACCTAGCTTCGTGCTATGCAAATTGTAACGAATATTTTTTCTAAGTACTGGATCCACGTGTAATAATTGATACTTTGTTGTGATATTTCATCTTTAGACTGTGTGTGCAAACGAATCGATCCAGAGATTTGCACTATACACAGGGACTTGCCAATTTTTAAGTGCGGGTCCGCTACATGCTATATGTATACTGAGCTAACATGGAGTCATATATTCTCTCTTTCCACCACCTTATAAAAGACGCACCTTCAGTACATCAACACTCACTTATTGCACTATGTGCAGACCATGGTGCTGATTCGAATATTTAGCTCATTTAAATGAGCTAAATACAAAGTGGGGGACAAAGTGGCGAGTTGATTATATTTCGGCGACACCGTCCAAGAAGAAGATTGAATTCATGAAGATAAATAAGTTGTAAATGATAAGGATAAGTTTAGTGAGGTATGACATTGATAGATTTAGCTAGACATGTCAATGAAGATAAGTGTAATTGGTTATCTTGTGATGCAATGTATCGGTGACATTTGTTATACGTTATGAATGAATTTGCTATCATTTTTGTGCTTGTGCTGTGAGATTTTAAGTGTACAGTAGCATCTGTAAACGTGGTATAATAGGCTTATGAAGAAATCTCAATGCAAACGGGCAAATTAAGTTCTTCGTTACTGATGAGCTCGACACTAGGAAAGTGTGGTCAGGAAACAACCGTTGCCAACAAGAAGCCTCATCGGCAACGGTTTTTGGCCTCCGTTTCCGATGAGTGTCTTCACATCAGCCACGGGGACGGGGACACAGACCCTTTCTCCGTTTCCGATGGGGGTTTTGGCCCGTTTCCGATGTGTCGTTCTGTTCTAGTGCATTGACATGACTTAAAACGTTAGTGCCACAATAATGTGGTGTCATTATTAAGTTTGTATCCTTTGTTATTAATGTTATAAATGTGGGAGAAACTACCATCTGGATTCATATAAGAATACTCCATTCATAATCGGTGTACGATCATTAAAGATATCACTTATAAATGTAGGACAACAATTTTATCACTTACAAATATGAATAATTGTCTCGCTAGAGGCAATACACACTTATAATGATCATGCTAACAAGCGATCAAACAGAATTTGTTCAAATCCAAATTAATCCAAAACGGTAGATGCAGAGAGAGTGTCTATGGCCATCACAACATATTGCATGCCATCATCAACACACATTGTCTCCTCATCCTTCTAAGCTACTCAAGCAGAAACTTTTGTTTTCATAAAACATGACTAGTATCAAAACTTAGTCACTGCTGCAAGTACTTGTTTAGGTAAAACATTCATAACTTGTATATCATATATACACTATCATGATTGACAACTTCCTGGTGATTCGTTTCATCTTCTTAGTTTTTCAACACAACCAAGAATTCATGAAGGTGAACAATTCCTCCCTCATGACATAGTCTATGACAATTTATTTGCAACATTGGCAAAGTTGTATGTCATCCGGTGATTGAGCTGAACGAGGCATACCAATATCATCAAGCATGATTGCCACATGCTCTTTCAATGTGTATGTTCTCTTCCATCTTGGTTGAGAAGAAAATAGTCAAATTACTGAAAACTTCACCAACCCCAACTTGCAGTGTATTTCGAGTTTCAGCGATCATCTAATATGTTCGCGATCTGTCAATACGCACCCGCGGTTCATTCTCTATGGTAGAGATCAAAGCACACCAGACTTCGATGGAATCATCCGCACGAATTTATTAATCCAAATTATCCTCTTCGTTAGCGGAATCTCCGGGTTCTATCTCCTAACGGGTATTGTATCATATAGAGCTTAATGGTTTAAACAAGGAGTATCCTCAAGCTATGATATAAAAACTATGAAGTTTGGACCCACCTTTTAAGTTTCTCAATCATAGGAATGCGCCTAAGTTTTAAAAGGTCTATCGAACAGGTTATTTTCTACAAAGGTTTTGCAAAACATAAAGACTTTGTTCGCCATAAAATATGGCTTCAAGTTTTAATAAAATAAAACTACCAGAACTCCCACTCAAAATGAACATCCCTGGCATTGCTTCAGTGATTACACGATCCTAATCCATCATAATACCCCCGATCGTCACGGCCGATAGCATAACTTCAAAAGTAGACATCGCTATGTCAATCACAACATTTATGTGACTCGTGCTTAACCTTTCGGTCACTGTGTTCCGAGCCCATGTCTGTACATGCTAGGCTCGCCATAATAACCTCCAGCGTATTCGCGTGTGCAAACCTGTCTTACACCCACTGTATGCGAACGACGATATGCCTGACACCCGATCGTCACGGCTTGCCTCATAACATAGAACTTTCGGTGGTGCACGCTAAAGGGAGAACACTATATGGTATTTTGGAGGGATCATCTTATATTACTACCACTGTGTAACTAATATGTAACCACATATATATATAAACAATATAAGATGCACACAACAACATAATATCAAAATGTAATGCGACGTGATATGGTCCTTGCGCCAATGGTCTCCTTCGCGCCGACAGTTTATAAACAATTCATAAAACTTACTGTGACCATATCACATTGCCCCTGTAAAATAAAGTTAAATGCTTTCTAATTTATCTTTTGCATATTTTACGTGGCTTAGGGGCTTTCGTAAATAGAACCGCTTCATACCTACGAACCTACAACCACAACAACGATCCGACAGTGGTATGTTTTTATCCCTTTCGGGCCCTCCATTGAAAATGCAAAGGCCATCTATTGAGAGAGAGACAGACACCCACCAGCCACATATACGGTACAAGCCTCATGTCAGGTGTGGAACCAGTCTCGCGTAAGCGTACGCGTAAAGTCGATCCGGGCCGCTTCATCAACTCAATGCCGATAGCAAAAGCAAGTGCACGCGAGAGGGTAACAACTATAAGAACGATGCCCTCATATTCAACATGAGTTCTAACCGTACTACTATATCTACGCATAGATTGGCTCTGATACCACTGAAGGGGATTGTGTACAGATTTTTTTTCTTCCTAACAACGATAACCGAAATAGCCAGAATCTATTACTATGCAGATATAAAGTAACGGAGGGAACGGTATACATAACCTTGTAGACCATAATCGTCGATGATCAAAAGATCTGTTTCGATACCGACGCATGACCTCAAGGTGGTGAGGACGAACTCCACCAAGTGCCCCAAGCGTGGCACCTCGTAGAGTTTACACACGTACGGAGAAGATGACGACCTCCGGGCTCTGATCCAGCAAAGTAGCGGAAGCAGAAGACTTGGACCCAGCAGCATGACGGTGTGGTGGAGAGAACTCTCTCAACCCGTGCGTAGCCCCATTTGCGTAGCCACAACTTAAACGGATGAGAGAAAGAGAGAGAATGGTGCAATTTTCAAAGGCAAGGAGGCAACCCTTTATAAAGGGGATGGGAGGGGTATCACCCTTGGTGGCTAGGCCATGTGGGACTAAACCCCCACATGCCCAGCCGCACCAAGGAGGGTTGCGCCCCTAGGTAGGCCCCACCTAGGGCAGTCCCTCCCCAATTCGCACCTAGGGGGAAGTTTCCCCCTTATGGGCCTTCTCTCCCATGGGAGGGCCCATTTAAGGTGGGCTTCCTTTATAATTCCGAACATAAATAAATAAAAATGTATTTAACTATTAGTTACACTAATTAATATTAAACACATATTATCTAATTTATTCCGGTTCCGAAAACCATTTCATCGGCCCCCGAACTTCGTCGGATATGTCCCGGAACCATTTCAGAACTCTTCTCTATTTTCTCTTTGATGTCCAATCTTATATGAACGTCACCTACCCTTAAGTGTGACACCCTAGCGGTTCGAGATCACTCCAGACATGATCGAGACCCGTTCTCCGATCAATGACTAACAGCGGGGTCGTGGATACCCATGATAGCCCCTGTGCGTCCACGAATAACTTTGTCGTTTGAACCTTAGACATAAAGTCTTAGGCCTTTTGCCAGGTGATACTTAGTTTGTCCGAGACTTGATCTCCGGTATCATGATACCGAGCTTGATCTTGTTACTTGACAATACTATCTTTACTCGTCTGTGATATTACATCCCCGTGAGCTAGTCACATGATTGCAAGCTCATTGATGTAATCTCACCGAGTGGGCCCAGAGTATCTATCCTGCTATGCGGATTGACAAATCCCGCTCTTGATCCCTCGCCTCAACATACTTCCTTCCGATACCCGAGAGGGACACCTTTATTGTCATCCTATATAACGAATGACGTTTGATGCAATCAAAGTATGTTACAGAAATAGCAATTAAATTTGATCTCACGGTCGAAGGCGTAATGACTATGTCCTATAAATATTGGGTGCGTCCATCATATCATTCACCTAATGATTGACTCCATTATCAACTAACATAAATGTCACATGATCGGGAAACCTCGATCATCAATCGCACAATGGACTAGTTAAATAGAGGCTACTATAGAGCTGGTTGTTTACATACCACACGTGCATTAATGTTTCCGCTTAGTACAGTTATAGCATGGTATAAAACGTATTATGAACAATTGAGATATGACAAATAAAATATTTTTATTAATTGCCTTTAGGACATATCTCCTTCAGTCATTCATATATGAGAACAGATGCCTTTCTTCCTGCATTATTTTGCTCTTTTTTTTATCTATGTTCTTCTCATTTAGTTTCTCTGTTACGTAAAAATAAAAACTGTGAACAATCGTCGAGATGATGACATATGAAAAGGAAGCTGAAAACTGAATTTAGATGATATTTTCTCTGTGTATATTGTTCCTAGTTGATTGCTAATTATTTATTTGTTTTTTTAGCGCAGTAAGAGCCATTACTGCCAAACGAGGGTACAGTCGTACAAATAATCACTTATCCATTTCGTTGTTTCCGGTTCATGCTTGCCCCGATTTCAGTTGTAAGATAATATAGAAAATAGCTCAATACTCATATGTAGAACTTTCTTTCCGGTGGATTTTGTGGACTCAATAAAAGAGCTCATTGTCCAGAGTTCATTCGACCTGGCCAATAAACTTGTTTATATTGGGCAGCACAAGTGACTCGTGGTCTCGTGGATTTGGGACACAGCTTCCAACCAAGGACTATATCTGGGTACAAATTAATCAACATATGTAGAACTTTCTTTCCGCAACGCATACGTATTTAGCTAGTATTGTATTGATATGTCTAGTATGTACTCGATTAAATTATCATCGTGTCCTTTTAGAGGTATAATTATTTTAGTGATTTGTGTAACCCAAAATATAACGTATTATCTGAGCAAAAGTTTGCAAATAAACAGAACACATGTGTCCCAAATATTTTAAGAATATCGTTTATGAAATTTCTCAAAATACCAATCTCCTACTCCCTCAGGTCCCAAAAAATCTGTCGCGGCCTCGCGGGGACAGCTAAGCGATCGTGCTAGGCATGTTTATTTTCCATGACAGTTTTAGTGGATTGGAGGGAGTGGTATTTTTAGAAAAAAAAAACACGCCCGGACGAAACTATTACAACATCTGACCACTCCGCAGAACTATTTTCAAATTTGAACTTAATTTCGTCGCCAATGAAATGACGCCAAAGTTATACAGCTCACCGCCAACTGAATTCAATACCCGAAACGAGGTCCGCGCCAAGCTCCATGGCCCCGAACCAGATGCCAAAAATATGTTGGCCCGAGCTGCACAATTTTGGCTTCATTCTCTTTCCGGAATTTCCCCGTCTTCGCTGCTTCCACGTCGTTGGTCCGGGTTGATTGCCGCTGCGTCGGATTTATCTGTTCCACTGGCATCTGGTCCTTGGTCCCCGTTCCGTACGTGCTGTTAGAGACCACTGATTTGCTACTACTTGGAAGTTTCGCCACTGGTTCTGGTCCCTGTTGCGTAGCGCTCGGCTCTCACTTCTTGTTCAAGAGGAAGCGAAATCGTTTCCTGGAAGAAAAATACGTTCGTGATGTCACCTGCAGTGACGAACTTCTGACGCCGAGTTGTTCAAGGACTGGTTTCTTCTAAATAGCTCCATAAGACTAAATTGCAACAGGAAGGTACATACGAAACTAGTGCTCATAAAAGAAGGCTAATAAGAAACTAAGAACTGAGCTCATATGCTCCTGTAAAATAAACAAATTTAAAAAATAGTAAACCATTCAAAAAAATCTGAATAAAGTGGAGACCAATATATACAAATGTTCTACATATGTATAAAGTTTCGTGGTGAAATGACATCTGGTCTGTTCTGTACAAAAAAGACAAATCAGTGGCCAAAATAGGTTTTCAAAAATATGTTTTTAAATCACTGATTTTGTTATTTTTGCACAGAGCACCATACATGCCATTTCATCACGAAACTTGGCAAGTATTTAGAAAACATATATATCCTCATCACTAATTATTTCAAAAAAATTGAAATGTTTTACTTTTTTAAAAATCTATCAGAAGTATATGATCTCGGGAGGCAAAACGCCGTCCTCATAAATTACGATAAATAATCAAATAGACATCTTTATTACATTGTCGTATACAAAAACGTTGAGGAGACAAACTAATTTAAAGCATGCAGCTTAGGTCAATTTAGCCTTCAAAGTTCAAACATTCTAAATGGAAAGCTTTTAAAAGAAAAAAAAAACCAATCCCATCGCAGTCATCTCTGTCTAGAAGCTGCCGCGACCGACCGCGATAAGATAGCCATCGTGAACAAGTACCTCCAACCTATTCCCAGCTGCCGTATCAAGCAGGAAACATATTAGGACCATACATGTAACAAGTGGCAAATAAATTAGAACCATCTGTATGTAGGGAGACATGAGGAAAACAGCTAGTATAAATGGAAGCAAGTACCTTCGACCATACAACTCACTGAACACCAAGAAAAATGGGAACACTCTTCTGCCTAATCATTCTTCCATTGCTCACCGTTCTGCCATGCCCATATGCTTCCGCCCAGTCGACCCTAAGCACTGGCTCATCCTTATCTGTAGAAGAGCATAGGCAAACCTTCCTTACCTCACCAAATGCTGATTTCTCTTGTGGCTTCTATGAAGTTGGAGGGAATGCATTCTCCTTCTCCATTTGGTTCACTAACACCATAGAAAGGACTGTTGTATGGTCTGCCAACCCCAAGTCTCCTGTGAATGGCCATGGTTCCAAGGTGTCGCTGAACCATAATGGAAACTTGGTCCTCACTGATGTCAATGGCACCGTGACTTGGGACAGCGGGACCAGCTCTGGCGAGGGCACAATTGTTTCCCTTCTTGACACCGGCAACCTCGTCATCAAAGACTCCACTGGTGCCATTCCGTGGGGAAGCTTCTCTTCACCGACAGATACACTTCTGCCTTTACAGCCTCTCAAAAAGGTACAAGTCTGGTCTCCGGTTATTACAGCCTCTTTTTTGACAACGACAATGTGCTACGCCTTATGTATGATGGTCCGAATATATCAAGTATCTATTGGCCAAGTCCAGACAACACAGTGTTTAACAATGGACGGACTAGCTACAACAGCTCCAGAATTGCAGTGCTGGACACTGAAGGATTTTTCCTCTCAAGTGATGGACTGAACGTCAAGGCTTCTGATTGGGGTAGTAGAGTCAAGAGAAGGCTGACAATTGGTTATGATGGAAACCTCAGAATATACAGTCTGAATGCGTCGACTGGGAGCTGGATAATGTCATGGGAGGCTATAGCAGAAATGTGCAATGTGCATGGAATATGTGGAATCAACGGGATATGTGAATACTTGCCAAGCCTCAGGTGTTCATGTCCACAAGGACATGAGATGATCGACCCACATAACTGGACCGGAGGTTGCCGCCCACAATTCAACAAAAGCTGCAGCAAAACAGAAGAGTTTGACTTCATCAAGGTCCCTCATAGTGACTGTTATGGCTTTGATCTGTCCTACAACCAGTCCGTCACACTTGCAGAATGTAAAAAGATATGCTTGGACAGCTGTTCCTGCTCAGCATTCACGTACAAGATAGGGTCAGGATTTTGCTACACCAAAGCAGTACTCTTCAATTGTTATATATCCCCGAGTTTTCCTGGAGATAACTATATCAAACTACCCAAAAATATGGGCATCTCCAAACAGTCTGGTCTCACATGTAATCTGGGTATTCCTGTGGCTGTACAAGGCTCTGCAAGTATGTATGGAATGAATGATGGCAACAAAAGTTATAGAACTTACTATGTATTTGCAGGAATACTGGGAGCCCTAGTGTTTCTCTTTATAGGCACAAGCTGGTCGTTTCTTTACAGCAAGGAAAACATACCCAAGTCAATGGAAGCAGGCTACAGGATGGTGATGAGCCAATTCAGGATGTTCACGTACCGAGAATTAAGAGAAGCGACTGGAAAGTTTAAGGAAGAGATTGGAAGAGGGGCATCTGGAATTGTTTACAGAGGAGTATTTGAAGATAACAGAGTAGTTGCGGTGAAGAAGCTAACAAACATTTCACATAGTGAGGAGGAATTCTGGGCAGAAATGAATATAATCGGAAGGATCAACCATATGAATTTAGTGAGAATGTGGGGGTTTTGCTCTGTGGGTCAACACAAACTACTGGTGTATGAGTATGTCGAGAATGAATCACTGGACAAATTTATATTTGGTGATGTAAGTACTGAGAGATTACTTTCCTGGAGCCAAAGATTCAAAATAGCATTGGGAACTGCAAGAGGCTTGGCATATCTCCATCATGAGTGCCTTGAGTGGGTAATCCATTGTGATATAAAGCCAGAGAACATACTCCTGAGCCGAGACTTTGAAGCCAAGATAGCAGACTTCGGACTAGCCAAACTCTCAAAGAGAGGCAGTTCCAGTTTGAACCTCACCCACATGAGAGGAACAATGGGCTACATGGCACCAGAGTGGGCGCTGAATTTGCCAATCAACGCAAAGGTCGACGTATACAGTTATGGTGTTGTCCTTCTCGAGTTAGTTACTGGAAGTAGGATCTCAGGTGGGATAGCAGTGGATGGTAATGAGGTAGAGCTTGGAGAGTTTGTGCACGCAGTGAAAGAACTGCTGGTGAGTGGAGATGTCAGGGATATAGTTGATAGTAGATTGAATGGCCATTTCAATCCAGAGCAAGTGATGGTAACGGTGAAATTGGCTTTATCTTGTCTTGAAGATAGAAACAACAGGCCAACAATGAATGAAACTGTAAGAGCTCTGCTAGCATGTGATGACCAGGACAATCACCCAGCCTACTCATGATGATCTACGATAAGCTATAATATCTTGATTTCTAAGAAGAAACATTCTATGGTGTGTGGTATTAGAAAGTAAAATAAATTGTTACTAGAGAAAATGCCAGTTATTGTATTGCATAAATCCTTCTCAATGTAATAGGTGTAACAGCAAGTGCAATTGTATTGAAATTTTTCGTTGCCATAACTCTTGCATGAAACGTAGTTGGCTTTATTTTTCACAGGCTGCATGAGTCACTTTAGGTTCGTATGAAATACATAAGTTACCATGCGTACAGAAAGAGTATTGTTTTTCCTTGCAAGAAAAGGGGAAGAGTTTAGTTTGCATACTCTTAGATCTTTTCTGCATGAGTCACTTTAGGTTCATATGAAATACATAAGTTACCATGCGTACAGGAAGAGTATTGTTTTTCCTTGCAAGAAAAGGGGAAGAGTTTAGTTTGCATACTCTTAGATCTTTTCAAGCATATAACAACTTCTGAAGATGCCCACAGTTTCTTCAAAAATAAGGTCCTCCAACAGAGACTTATTGAGTGCAACCATGATAAACCACTTAGCAAGACTACGCTAGCAAATAAGGAATTAACGACTCACAACATCCACTCGAGAATCGTCCGGATCTCTGGAGAGCTGAATGCGGAGGGAAATAGGGAATCATATAACTCTAGCGCTTGGCAGATCCACCTGGAGTTGGCTCGCTGTGGCGTGTATCTGGCAGAGCGTGGTCTGCACCACCCCGATGCCTCGGGCGGATCATCTGGCACGCGTCATCCAGCGGTGGTGCGGCGGGAGAGAGAGATGCGGGGTGGCGGCGCTAGGGTTGGAGTCGCCCTGAGCGCAGGCGGCGTGGGTTTTGTTTTCCCCAACGGCTGACGGCGGTGGTGGGGCGCTTCCTCGTGACGATAAAAATATATTTTTCCTCATGTTTATTTTTTTTGACGTGTCATGTTTATCTTATTTGTGTGAAGTTTACATGTCATCGTGCCAGTGGTTATATTACAAAAAAATGAGATTAAAGAGTCACCACTTGTAATTTGTTAAAAGTTTCATTCATATAATTTGGTGTTATGAAGAAATTCCTTTCTCATGTTTGTTTTGTGATTTGTTAGATTGCAAATAAATGAGATTAAAGATTTACGAAATGTTTTGTGAAACATATAACTGTATTAAGACTTTTTATCGATGTCTTATTTATACATTCGGAGGTGACTTTTCGAGGACATCAACCAAACTAATTTGTGCATACTTGCTAGATCAATTCTGGCCCATTTTGAAGCTTAACCAACTCATACTGAAAACATTATCTCTGAATTTTTATTCTTGCTGCAAAAGAGTTTCAATATTTTCAAAATATAAGAAATTATGTTGGTAATATGTTGCGCGTATTATGGTCCTAGTATTAAAATAAATATAATGGAAAAAGCAAAGTTTGTGAACACATGTAAATTTTGTACTAATAATATGTTTTTGCATTTATTTCCTATTGATTTATGTGTGCGTATATAAAATCGAAGTGAACGAATCAATGAATTTTTTCGTATTTTCCACACTCAAAATATTTCTTCGTATTTTCCCACCAAAAAAATAATTTCCCAAAAGTCAATTCTATGTTTTCCGAAACAGATTTTTTTTCTTTAGTTCCTGGACAAATGGTCCAAGTTTTTCAAGTCCATCTTCCTTTTTTTTTTTTTTGTTCCTTTTCTTTCTGGGCTAATTTTTTTGGCCCATTTTCTCCTCCTCTCTTCTCTCCTCTACATGGGACGGCCCAGAAAGGCCAGCAGCGACCCATCATTCGGTAATCTGTTTTGGTCGATCGATTCCTTCAGGAAGCCCACCTAAAAAAAAATCCTTCAAGAAACTGTTTCCGGGACGTGAGGGACGTGTTTGGTCGTATGTGTTGAAAATGATTTATTGTACCTAATTAATGTTGTATTATTTTTTAAGCTCAACCGTATATGGATTAATGTGGTGTCTCCGTTAAAGAATCATATATTTTTATTGTATGTGGATTAATGTGGTGTCTCCGTTAAAGTTCCGTATATTGCTTTTTGATATATAATAAATGAACATGTTTAGAGTAGAGATGCCCCACTATGTATGTAATTGAACCGGTTTAAATGGAGGAGAGAGAAGGTTAGGAATCGCTTTTGCACCACATAGTGGCCGGCTTGTCTAAGGCTGTGTTTGGTTGGGATTTTACCAGCAGATTCGCTACCAAAACGCAGGAATCTGAACCAAACACGTACCGAACACAGCTCAACTTCCGCGCCGCCGCCGATTTTCCTAGTACAAATGCGAATCGGCCAGCGACCCCGATTCCTCTGCGTTACAGCGAACGAAAAAGGAGGCTATTTACCCACCATGCCACTGGCTAGTTGAAAATAGACGATTAGAAATTTCCTCTTTTCCTCCCGACCCGACCCCTCCCTCCCTACGCTTGTTACCTTTCCCCACCCGACTCGTAGGACCCAGCCGCCTGGCGGCTAGGGTTTGTCCACCTCCGTGCTGTCCTAGCTCCGGTGGCCTCCGGCGACTTCCGACGACCTTCGGCGGCGCGCCACACCACCGCTCACTTCCCCTCCTCGACGACCCTCCCGCTCGACCCTCCCCTCCCCCCAATCGATAGCACCCGACCCCAGCGGTACCTCCATTACCAGGTCGTCGTCCTCCCGCCTACAGGAGCGACGCCCACCTCCGGCCGGCGGGAGACAATCAGTGACGCCTCAAGGTATGATTTCCCCTCTCTCTCCCTTCCTCTAACTTTTTCCCATGTCATTCCCATGCATAATAACTGAAGGACATGTTTTTGTTTGATTGAAGTATGGTGAGAAGGCATTGTGGGATAAAGCAAATATCAAGCATTTTTGTGACATTTGTAGAGTAGAGGTACTTGCTGGGCATAGGCCTTTAGGACATTTCAATAAAGTAGGTTGGAAGAACATTGAAGAAAAGTTTGCAGCAAAATCAGGGAGGAAGTTAGAGCATTTGCAATTTAAGAATAAATGGGACAATCTGAAAAGAAGCTATACATGTTTTATGGAGTTAAAACATGCTGCCACTGGACTTGGATGGGATGATGCTAGGAAAACTGTGGACTGTGATGAGGAATGGTGGAAAGAACATCTTGCAGTAAGTGCCCTATTTATTTTGTGTTGAGGTCATGAGTTTCTCTTATTAAATTGTTGATAGTAGCTAATATTGAACATTGTATTTCAGAGGTGCAATGATCCAACCAATGGAAGGAAATGCAAGCATGTGCAGTTCAAGAAACGAGGACCGGATAACTTGGAGGCCTTGGAGGTTATGTTTGAGAGTGCCCATGTCAATGGGTCCAGCACCTCCATCCCGGGAGTTTTGTCTGACTCTAGTGATGATGACGAGCCGGTTGTACAAGAGAACATTGATGACATTGGAGAGTTGAAGTTGGCCGCTTTGAAGTAGAAAAAAGAGAAGAAGCGCAAGGCAGCCAACAATATTGTTGAAGAGAAGGAAGCAAAAAGCCCATTTTTAAAAGTTTTCAAGGGTACTTGTGGAAAGATAGAGACCGCAGCGGAAAAGATAGCGTCAAGTTTTGAAGCTTCAGCAACTTCTTCTAAAAACAACCAAGTTCCAAGCATGGCCGAGGCGTTGAAGATGGTGAAAGATTGTGTTGTGGAAGAAGGAACTGATATCATGCATACAGCCACATTTCTTATCATGAAGCCTGAATTTAGAGAAGTTTTTAGCTTGCTTGAAACAAAAAAAGGAAGGCTTCATTTGCTAGAGAAGGAACATGAGAAGGAGATGAGGAAACAAATGTAGAATCGTATTGCTGCCATGCAGCATTATCTATTTGCTTATGTTGGAATATTTGGAACAATATTTGTGTGTTGTATGTGAACTTGCTTGTTGTATGTGAACAATAATGTGTTGCTGCTATATTCTCTTGTCATATATGTCATTCGCGCAGGCTGAGAACCACTTTACTAGGTCATTGTGGACAGTTCATATGAAGTTCAAAGAAGTGCTGCTGTGTTTGCGGAAATTAGCAAAAGATAACATCAAACCGAGAGATCCTACTTTCAGTTCAGAGCATGCAAAGGTTAAGGATAAGCGTTTCTGGCCTCATTTTAAAGGTGATTTTGGTGCTATAGATGGGTGATGATCCCGAAGAGCAAGTCTTGATGCCTGCACAAATAAACGGGATTAGGTTGAGACTCCAAGTGCAGAATGTATAGTAAGTGGAAGACAGTTTTCCCCACGAGGGGTGACTCGAGGATTTAATATCGAACTCTCGGGGAATCTGAAGTGGTAGATTTATCTTCTTATCCTTCTTTTGGTTACCTACAAAATAAGGTTAGATGTTTTGGTCCTCAACCTCACCTGTGGTTGTCAAGCACAAGGTGTAAGAATGATATCAGGATAGTTATGCAATGCACACAAGAAATAAATATGCAATGATGGTGGATGCAATGGAAAATGATATTTTTTGGGTTTTTGAATGATGTATGCAAGATGAAAAGTATTTTTGTATTCTCGGATTTAATGATGGCTGAAAATAGAAAAGTGGTATATGGTGTTGGAAAGGTGTTTCTTATGATTAAAAATGGACTGGGGTTCATGGTTTCACAAATGCACTCTCTCTTTATAAAGTGGTAGACAATGGAACACACACAGTTAACATATGAGATTGCAACATAGGGTTTGATAACAAGTTACTTAGATATATGGGCATCACGTCCTAACATAGAGATCTTTTGGTTATTAACCTCTCTTATACTCCACCAAGATGCGAACTAAATCATAACACCTCAGTAATTAATATAACTCAGAGTATAGCATTAAGTATCATGACATGAAGTGAAAATAAGAACATGCTAGATCTAGTCATGGAGTACTGGTGGTCACGCCCACATCCCGGTAGCATGGTATTTTAGTTTATCCCTAGTGAGGCAACAAAGTAAGGTAAAGATACCAAAGTGGATCGCAGAAC
Source organism: Poa pratensis (assembly GCA_947311845.1). Lineage (NCBI taxonomy): Eukaryota > Viridiplantae > Streptophyta > Magnoliopsida > Poales > Poaceae > Poa > Poa pratensis. Next base: position 42,026,264 of record CAMZMU010000055.1, on the reverse strand, counting down.
TTTCTCTCACGTTCACTGCACTAGCCACCCCCCGTTACTCCAACTAATGCACACGTTCCCCACACACGCTCTCATAAACATGCTTGATCAAAACAAGTAAACAAGAACGGGGTACATAATATGCATCTATACTCATAACTGAAACAAACATTGCAATCTCAAACATATATTAACTCATAAAGATCCACCACAAAGGTATTACAACGGTGACCGTAATCATGTTCAGCAGCTCATACGGTGCTAATTAGTGAAGCTCAAGAGAGGAGAGATACATAAGCTACTTCCACAAACCCATAGTCCAGAGGTGGACTACTCCCTCTTCATCATGGAGACGGTGGAGAAGTCGATGGAGAAGATGGAGACCACGCCGGCAGCGCCCCGCCGGAGTTTTCCCCCTCCAATCTGCAGCTCCTGATCTCCGTTTCGGTGTTTCTGTGTTTGTGCGGCGCTCCTTCCAGAGAACGTCGGGGGACCTTTTTTATAGGCGTTTTTAGGTCAAGATGAAGGCGGTGGAGAAGAGATCGAAGGCAACGGAGCCACGAGGCCCAAATGGGTGGGTCCCACGCGGCCTGGTACTGTGGCCGCGTGGGCCCCCCTCGTTTGGCCCTCGGGCCTCCGTTTGCTCGCTTCCTTTTTCCGTAGTCCTTCTTCCTTCCAAATATTGACGTCCGTAAATTTCCAGATGATTTCGTTGACGTTTGGGTCCCTGAAACATTAAAATACAAAACTAGGGTTTTCTGCCTGTGCAGGGTTAATTCCATAAAAATAGGAAATCATTGAGATATTTCCAAAATCATGATAAAACATTGATATAACCCTTATATGATGCAAATATGATTGGAATATAAGCAATTAAAATGCAAAGTTCATGTATGCATTTTACATGCATCAATGGGTCGCATGTCCCAGTTTTGGTACCCGCAGAGGACGTGGTTCACCACACCTGTCGTCATGGATATACATCTCAAAATGTGCTTGTTGTATGTGACTTTCACATGAGCTTTACATTTGTGGTTGCTGGTTGGCCAGGCTCTGCACATGACACTCGTGTCCTCAACAACGCTTTAACAGAATTTGCAGATCATTTTGCCGTACCTCCTAAAGGTACAAACTTGTGTTATTAATTTAAAATGTTTCATACGGCGTTTGCACAATTTTATTGCTGCTAACTTGTGTTATTTATTTTAGACAAATACTATCTTGTGGATTCCGGTTATCCAAACAGAACCAGATATCTTGCTCCTTTCAAGGGAAGTACATATCATCTACCAGAATTCCGTCTTCGACGTCAACGTGCACCTCAAGGGAAGTTTGAGATATTCAATTTTCTGCATTCCTCCCTACGCAATGTCATAGAGCGTGCATTCGGAGTCTTGAAGCAAAAGTGGCGCATACTCAAGGCTATGCCAAGTTTCCCACCACGTACACAGAACACATATCATTATTGCTTGTATGGCACTACACAATTTTATCCGTGATAGCAAATTGAGAGATGAGGAGTTTGACAAGTGTGATGAAGATGAAGATTACATGCCCGAAGCAACCCAAGCAACAACGGCACCACCACAAGGAGATGAAGTTCTAGAGGAGGAGAACGAGGTTACCATGAATACCATTCGTGATAGGATTGCGAATGCTTTGTTTATTGCGCGAGCGACCTAGGATAGTTATGTGGATGGCGAACCACGTCGTGAACATGTTTCTTTTGTCTAGTCGATGCCTTTTGCAGTACTCTTATGGCATAACTTTCTATGGTATGTATGTAAATATTAAGAATTTGAAAATTGCATTCCGAAAAGGCCATTTGCATGTTCGTAAGTGTCAAATCATTGTTCTGCGATCAAAAAACATATAAATAACCACCAACAGTCTCACAGGACATTACAGACATTTCCTATCGAATCCACAGTTGGCAGTTGTTGCAACCAAACAGCTTCCAGCTTTCCCACAGTCGTCAGCTCACAGCAGCTTTCTCACAGCAGATTCCCCACAACTGATTTTCAGGAATCCACAGCTCAACCAAACACACCCTAAGTTACCCACCCGAGTTGAAACTATATCTCACTTTGATTGTTTTATTTTTTATTTTTCAAGCTTAAAAGTTACCACCTAATTTTATAAGTGAGTTACCACTTTGAAATCGTAACTTAATGGTGAACAAGTGTCTAACTATTCAGTAAAACAACTGGACAACTCCCTTAGTACTAGATTGACAACTATATTAATTTTACAGCAATATCATAAAATAGATGGATAACTCAACAAGTACTGATTTCATGGCTATTGCCAAGAGCGTGGTAACTATGTCGATTTCTTGGTGGTAGCCCAATCATAAAACCTAGGTAACTCCATAAGTAATGTGTGGATAGCTATTACCTAAAGACTGGTAGCTACATCGAGTTGTCGAAGATGACTATAGTGTAAGCACTTAGTTAACTATATGTTGAACACATTTATAACTATAAGTGTATTTGCGGTTGGTAACTATACCCTAAACATATCGGTAACTTTATAATTACTCTATTGATATCTACAAACACATGAGTAACTTCATCAGTACCGCTTTCCAAAAAAAAAATCCATCGGTATTGAAAAGACATTAATGCCGCCTAGAGGGGGTGAATATGCGATCTAAAATAATTATTGTTTAATTTTGAATAAATACATAATAAAACTAACGTTTAATTTATCGAGACAAAACTTAAATCCACTAGATCCGTCTATGTACACCAACAACTTATGCTAGACAAGAAAACAATTATGAAATAGTAAGATATGGAACCTCAAGCTCGATGGCTATCACAAGATAAATGTATAAGTAAATAGCTCGGAGATAAAACCGAGACACACGAAGACAATGATGTAATTGTTGAAACTCCTTCCACAATGAAGGTACGTTTTCGTTGGGAGGCGCGGTTACTAAGTGGCCCCAAACACAACAAATGATCACCTTGTATGTGGTTGCACAATATAGATCAAACGCCACGAAACGCTTTCATCTCAAGATGCGGGCATAGACTACTCACCGCCGCCACAAAAAGCTCACCCTATTCTTGTTAAGCGTTTTTCACAAAGAAAGAACTCAATCCACTATGAGATCTTTTTAAAAACGTTGACCAAATCTATACACAAGGTTGGGGAACAACTATAGAATGAGGATTTTACGAATAAACTATCAAGTTTTTGTGGTGTACAAAATTTGGATTTTTTTTTTCTTGCATATTGTAGCTCCAACATGTTGTTGATATGCAAAGTTTAAAATTTATAAGCAGCTCAAACCTCCGATCTGGAAATGGGAGTTGTAACCGGTCCTAACCCCAATTCCAAACAAATATATTTTTTCGTTTGGAAGAAAGAAAAAGGTCAGATTTTCTGCAAAGTAAAGCACGTACCTTAAGGAAACCGTGGATCTTTGACAATTGACAAGAGATGTATCAGCCAAAAGGTTCAGAAAAACCACTCTCCTTTCGATATTCTTTGTAACATGGAGCTCCATGGACCTAAAATAACAGAACTTGGTTTTCTTTGCACGGCAGAACCAAGAACGATATACTACCAATTACCAAGCATGAAACTTCAAGCAAGCATCGCGACGCTACATATATCGCGTCTTGATTAATACGACACCAGTGACGATACCATCATGAACGCCAACTAGCAGCCTGGTTGATAATCGTAGATAAACATGTATCACTGTCAGCATCAGGCAGGCGGCTAATAATTAATGTCAACGGAGTTGTCACATCACAGCTAGCATGGAATGAAATTAATGTTGAAAGGACACCAGTAACCTGGCTTAATATACATCCGACGATTTCCGTCCGACGTCTGTACGACAGAACCGACGGGCCCTTGGATGGATCACAGAAGCAACCAGCAAACCGATGGATGTAGCGTCGGACGGAAATCGTACATCAAAGTGTCGTACGCAAAGCAGATTCGATTTCAATATAAGTAGTAGTACGTGCTCAACTAAAAGGGCTCACAGTTATCGCAACAACATTCATGATGGTTAGATTCACCAATCTAGCCCTCCTTCCACTGATCTCATATCTTCTACTGCACTCCTGTGCATCTGTGGAACACACACTGGGCGTCGGGTCATCCCTGTCAGTGGAAGACCACGCGAGGCCATTCCTCGTGTCACCGGACGCCACCTTCTCCTGCGGCTTCCTCCAAGCCGGCGACAACGCCTTCTACTTCTCCATCTGGTTCACCGCCACCAAGAACAAGACCGCCGCCTGGTCGGCCAACCCCAGCGCCCCTGTGAACGGCAGGTTTTCCAGGGTCTCATTCAGCCGCGACGGTAAGCTGGCCCTCGTCGACGCCAACGGGACCACTGTCTGGGACACCAAGACGGGCGGCAACAAGCGCCTCACCGTCTCCCTCAACGACACCGGCAACCTCTTCATCGCGGACCCATCCACCGGCCGCGCCTTGTGGCAGAGCTTCCACTGGCCAACGGACACCCTGCTCCCGTCGCAGGTGATGTCAAAAGACACGAAGCTGGTGGCCGGCTACTACACCTTCTACTACGACAACGACAACGTGCTGCGGCTCCTGTACGACGGCCCGGAGATCGCGAGCATCTACTGGCCGGACCCGGACCTAGGTATTTGGGGGAGCAACCGGACAAACTACAACAGCTCGCGGATCGGCGTCCTCGACGACACGGGCGCGTTCCTCTCCAGCGACAGACTGCGGTTCCGGGCCTCCGACCGTGGCGCCCCCGGCGTCAAGAGACGGCTGACGATCGAGAAGGACGGCAACTTGCGACTCTATAGCCTCGTGAACGCGACCGGTGGCTGGGCGGTCACGTGGGTGGCGCTGCAGCAGCCGTGCTCCGTGCACGGGCTATGCGGCAGGAACGCCCTCTGCGTGTACCAGCCGTCCCTCCGATGCTCGTGCGTGCCGGGGTACGAGATGGCCGACCGCCGGGACTGGAGAAAAGGCTGCAAACCGACGTTCAGCCTCCCCGCATACACCGGCACCAACTGCAGCCAAGGAGTGCCGGAGCAGTACACGTTCGTCAAGTTGGCATATACCGACTTCTACGGCTACGACCTCGGGTTCAACAAGTCCGTCACGTTCGAGGACTGCATGAACCTCTGCCTGCAGATGTGCTCCTGCGCCGGCTTCACCTACAGGATGGATGGCGTGGGCAATTGCTACCCGAAAGGCGTCCTGTTTAACGGCTACACGTCCTCGTTCTTCCCCGGGAGCTTCTACCTCAAGGTGCCTAGCAAGGTCAACGCCTCGACGTTGCCATTGGTATCCGCCGCGGGCCTCGCCTGCAAGCGCAACGGCTCTAGTTCTGGCATCGTCCCAGGATACGCGGACACGTACGGGAGATCCGGCAGCGGCCAAAGTGGACCTACTTCTTTGCGTTCGTCGCGGTGCTGGGCTTTCTCGAGTTTCTCTTCGTCGCGGCGGCGTGGTGGTTCCTGTCCAGCCATCAGAGCATACCCAGCTCGCTGCAGGCAGGCTACAGGCTGGTGATGGCGACCCAGTTCAGGAGGTTCTCGTACCGGGACCTCAAGAACGCGACGGGCAACTTCAAGGAGGAGCTCGGCCGTGGCGGCTCCGGCGTGGTGTACCGCGGCGTGCTGGACAAGGGCACCGTGGTGGCGGTGAAGAAGCTGACGGAAGCACAGGTGCAAGGCGAGGAGGAGTTCTGGGCGGAGGTGACGGTGTTCGGGAGGATCAACCACATCAACCTGGTGAGGATCTGGGGGTTCTGCTCCGAGGGCAAGCACAGGATGCTGGTGTACGAGTACGTGGAGAACGAGTCGCTAGACAGGCACCTCTTCGGCACGGACATCGGCAGGTCGCTGGCGTGGACCGAGCGGTTCAAGATCGCGCTGGGCGCGGCCAGGGGCCTTGCCTACCTCCACCACGAGTGCCTCGAGTGGGTCATCCACTGCGACGTCAAACCGGAGAACATCCTCCTTACGCGGGAGCTCGACGCCAAAATCGCCGACTTCGGGCTGGCCAAGCTGTCCGGGAGGGACGCCGCGGTCGACGGCGTGCAGCTATCACGCATGAGGGGGACCACGGGGTACATGGCGCCCGAGTGGGCGCTCGGCCTGCCCGTGGACGCCAAGGTCGACGTGTACAGCTACGGCATTGTGCTGCTAGAGATCGTCGTCGGGACACGGATCTCCGACCAGACGACGGCCGACGGCGCGGAGCGGCTGGAGATGGGGCAAATCGCGCAGGCGCTGAAGCAGCTGGTGGCCAGTGGAGACGTTGGGTCGTTGATCGATAGTCGGCTGAATGGGCAGTTCAACCCGCGGCAGGCCATGGAAATGGTCAAGATCTCCTTGTCGTGCATGGAGGAGAGGAGCAGCAGACCGACCATGGATGACATCTCCAAAGCTCTCACGGCGTGCGATGACGAGGATGAGCACCCTGCGTACATTTCATGAGTTCCATCGATCCCATGCTGCATTCCCATGGATCTACAGCTTGCTGCGCTATGTTTCCTGTACCGTGTGATTTAGTTAGCTAATTGACAAATTTCTGTTGTGTTATCTCATAAAACAAATTTATTGGGTTTTTTCTTTCAAAATGGAGGTTGAAACCCCAGTCTCTGCATTAAAATGATGCACACATCTTTTTTCATTAATTTTATTCGACAAAGCCATTACAAAGAAATGCATCGATCAACCTGAAGCCACCTTCGTGGCAACAACTGTCACAACACCTACAAACTTGATGAAGGGGTGGCCATAATCGGGGTCGTAGACCTCACACCTACGCACATCATCTAAAACCGGAGGCCTCACCTAGTCGTCCAACGACAACCTAGGAGCACAAACTGGTCCAGCAGACCCTCAAAGCGTCCCGTATGCACATGGTACAGAAGCCGCCGCCACCGTCTTCCACGAACCCATCTTCAGGAGGGATCAACACATTGACCTTGACAGGCCTGCCATCGACGTCACCACGATGCCAGACATCGCCTCCACCCTGCGCGCGTCCATCGTTACGCGTTGGACGCTGGGACCCCGCAGGGCCACGCCGTCGAGTCTCACCGTCGACGATGCGGTAGATGCCACGCCGCACCACCTCGTGATCCCTCTAATCAGGAGCTGCTCCAAAACGATGCCCCCAGGAGGAAGAGCGGCGTCGAGCGTCGCCATCGTACGATCCGGGAGACCCGGACATAGGGTTTCCCCCGGAGCAGCCCGAGCAAGGAGACGACAGTTGCAACAACGATGCCTTCAACAAGGTAACGACGCCAAAGACGACGCCGCCGTCGCCCACCAAGACCGAAGCCGGCTCGGTTTTGACCAGCATCCGCATCTCCCTTCCTCGCCGCCGACAACCGCCAACGGGCCATATTGGGTCAGGCCGCGACGCAGCCTCCCACGACCGGCCAGACCACCTCCATCGGGAGGAAGCTAGGCGCGCGGTAAGTCGGAGGAGCGCCGTCGTCCACGTCAAAGGGCCACGCCTCCCCACTAGGTCTTCTTGACGCGCTGGTGGGGGCCGAGCGAGCAAGGAGGAGCGGACCCGCTGCCGCCGTCCACGACAAAGGGCCACTCCTCCCCACTAGGTCTTCTTGACGCGCTGGGTGGGGGCCGAGCGCGCAAGGAGGAGCGGACCCGCCGCCACCGTCGGGAGGAACTGGCGGCGCAGATGTGATCGCCTCCCGAGTCGCCTCGCGTGCGGCTCGGGAGGTACCGTTTCCGGTATGTGCGACCTGGGAACAATCTTGTGGCGGATCAACAAAAAAGTGGATGTGGTCTTTTTAATATTGATTTTGAGAAGGCATATGACAAAATTAAATGGTCACTCTTACAACAATCTTTGCGCATGAAAGACTTTGTACCGACTTGGTGTGAATGGATTGCTATGTTTGTTCAAATAGGTAGTGTGGAAATTTATGTAAATGATGATACTGGTCATTATTTTCATACCCTAAAGGTTTAAAAGAAGGTGATATGTTGTCTCCGATTTTGTTCAATATTGTGACGGATATGTCGGCGTGCTTATTGCAAGAGTAAAGGAAGACCGATATGTTGGCGTGCTTATTGCAAGAGTAAAGGAAGACGGATTACATTATGCGGATGATACCATTTTATTTCTTGAGCACGATATCGCAAAGGTAGTACACATCAAACTTATTCTATCATTCTTTGAACAATTATCGGATATCAAGGTCAATTAAGAGTAAAATTTATTGTTTTAGCAAAGCTAAGCAAGCGCATGATGATTACTGTCACGTTTTTGATGTGAGGTTGGGTCCCTTCCTTTTAAATATCTAAGTATTCCAGTTCATTATCAAAAAAATTAAAGAAAGTATGGAAACCAGTTGAGAATCGGTTTGAGCGTAAATGGGGATATTGGGTAGGTAAGATGCTCTCATACAAAGATCGTTTTATTCTAATAAATTTAGTTTTCACAAGCTTGCCAATGTTCTTATTATTATTTTTTGAAATATCTAAGGGGTATAGAAAAGACTAGATTTCTATCGATCTCGATTCTTTTGGCAAAGATCAATCAAAGAAAAAATATCGACTAATGAGATGGAACATTATTTGCCGACCTATAAACCAGGGCAGATTGGGAATTGAAGTGCTAGATATGATGAACAAATGTTACTTGCCATGTGCTTATTTAAACTTATAAACGAAGATGTTTGGCACAAATTGTTGTGTAACAAATATCTGGGTGGGAAAACTTTATCCCAAGTTGAACCCAAGCCTACTGACTCACCCTCATGGACCTTTTGTTGTTTCACCTCCGAATATTCAGTTTAGCAGGGCTATCATAGGAGATAAATTAGATGTGTGGCTACACCTTATGGAGAAGCCAAAATGAAATCAGTAGCCAAGTCCAATGAAAAACTTAACCCTTTTCTATCGAGTTCACCACCTGATAAATTCACAGTTACACTTACTGTTTGACTGATCATTCTCATACAGCTTTGAATTATTTCATTTATTAAACAAAATCTGGCAAAAATCTTTATAACGATTATACAAATCGAAAACGCCAAACAAGGTGACAACCCACCACTGTTAACTAGCCGTCAAAAAATATTTATATTTGTTCGGACTTTTGTTTGCGTTGGCTTAACATAACATGGTATCAAAATTTATTTATATTAGTTCGGACTTTCCATCAGTTCTTTTTTAGCTGTGTTGGGTAGTGCATGAAACTTACACAAACAACCTAGTAGTGGAAGCTCACAACAACTCACAAAATCTGTCTGAGGATGCAATATTATGAAGTGACCATGAACTCAAGGGACAGTGAGCTAGTACAAAGCAAAGACAATGGCAATCTGCACTTGGAAATTAAATGGATGTAATCCAAACAAGTCACAAGATACGGTTTACAAACATACAAATAGATCGTGCAACATTGATGCTGATTAAAAGATAGCTTAAGAACTTAAGATCGAGGTTATAACAAGAGTTAAATCCTAAAATAGCAATACAAATTCGACAAGCATTCTCAATACATCGACCAGGATGTGATGGAACCTGAGAAAACATGGAAATTGGTGGCAACTGAGCACAAAGGTATGAATGGCCGGGTGGAGGTTTTGCAGTAGGTCTTGCTTCTCCTCGCAGGATACAGAGAAGAATCAGATCATCATATCAACTGCAGAAACGTCAACCACCATGCCAACAGCAGGCCTTTGCTGATGAACCTGGAGTAAAATTCAGTTAAGAAACAATTACCCCATGAAGCTACCAAAGAATGTCATGGACTTACAGTGGCACAACTGTTGCCTCGTGATTTCGGCATTTGTGGCATTGAAGACTGGAGCTGAGGATGATAACTGGCACTGCCACAATCCACTTCATCGCGTACTCCAACCTTTTGTGTCAAAGAGATACCAAAGATTTTGCAGCCATTTGTGTGAACATCCTTGTCATTTGGTTCATGCTCTGCACCGCTGATGGGAAAATGTAACTTCCCAGCTCCAGTACAATTTTTGCCTGAAACAATATGAGGCCAGAGAGGTAATGTACGATTGGTTCTTCCCATATCTTGAGTAGTGCTGACAGCAACATCTCTAATACTCTCATCCTTATCCAGGCTTCCGTGTACATATTCAAAGCCAGGCATCCTGGAAGTAGTTTGAGGAAACATTAGCACGGATGATGGAGAGGATGCTTGAGGCATAGCTGGTGCTGTTGGCCCACGGTAATCACATCCTTGTGCTGTAAGCCAATTATATGTTGCACCAGATGCATGGCTTCCATCAGGTTGGCAGAAGCCAGAACCTCTTAGAACAGCACCAGACAAAGTTCCTCCTCGATACGGACGAAACACTTCTTGACCTTGCAAGACCTTTTGGAATCTTTGAGATTCCCCAAAGCCTGAGCAGTTGTAGGAAAACCCGTGGTTTTCAGGTGGGGTTCTAGCACCAAGTCTTGGAACCCCTGCGATGTTACTCATGTTGATAGAGCAACTTCGACCATCAGTGTACTGAAAATTTCTTGCTTCAGACGCTTGAGAAGCTGAATTAACAGTAGCATCATGGGTTTTAAAACCCAATAATTCTTGACCTTGCAAGACCTTGTGGAATCTGGCAGATTCCGCAAAATCCGAAGAAACACTTCCACCTGCCAAAATGGCAAAAAGAAAGAAAATTTCAGCAGACAGAAAACAATGTAGCAAATTATCTTCTTTTTTTGTTTGCAATGCAACCTACTTGGAAGCAACACATCTGGACTGACTTGGGGGAAGCATGGCTTCAGCCGTTTTGAATGGGGAGTGGACAGATGAGATCCCGAAACAGATCCAGTAAGCTCAACTTCCCAAGGAGATACCCTATTAGACCGACAGCTCTCTACATCATCATCCCATCTCACCTGTTAAGTTGTCCGTCAGTCAACATAATACTGTAATCTTGAACGATAAGGAATCTAATGGAAGCAAATATAACAAAGTAAATAGCTAAGATTGTTTGTTCAGCATAACATGTAAAATATAGTTCTAAATCTTAAATTCTATCCAATCCTGGAAACCAAGAAGCACATATTCCTTGTGATAATTTTACTAAGGCGCATTAAACTTAGCATATCACAAGGTTTTAACATGGTTAGATTGTTCTGCCATTGGGAATTTATGATCATCTTGACTTGAAACAAGTAGCAGTTTCACCTATGAAAAGGAATTTCAGCGTGTAGTTCATGAATTATCTGTTTCAGCTGAATTAGATGCCATCTTATTAGATCAATAGCATATATACCAAAGTTGAAAACTCAGAGCAGAGCTCCGGTATTAATTTAGCAGCAGGACAAGTGTAAAATTGAGTAACTGCGGTGCTCTAAAGATTAGTGTTTTTATTTTCGACAACGAGCTCTAAAGATATAGACATAAAGCACAAAAGTACAAAAGTAATTCGGTAACTGATCAAAAGTAGACATAAAGCACAAAAACACTGAAATCCAAGACACAGAATGACTACACAATTAGTTCTAGTAAATACATAAAGGATATAGACAGTCACATACGTATGGAGTACTGTGCTCATACATTGAGACCAACATTGGCAGAAATCTGATGTGTCAAGCAAGAGCGAGGAGAACATACCACCAAGCATTTCCACTTTGAACCACGCGACTTTGGGTCTGACTCTCTGCTCCCAGTTATTATCCCAGTGGACCTGAAAAACAACTTTCACGCATAACCACCATGTGGAAAATAGAATAACTCTGACGTGTTGCTCACAGAAGATAAATTTAACTGTTGACTACACGCCCGTACCTTCTTTCGGAAGCATCTTCGTTTTCATATCTCATTTTGAATCTCATTCCAACAGAAAAAGGTTGACTGAAGCTTCTCATGAACTTCCAAGTTGGCACAATGAACTCATACTGACATAACCTGTAAGTCCAATGAACTCATACTCCCAGTTATTATCCCAGTGGACCTGAAAAACAACTTTCACGCATAACCACCATGTGGAAAATAGAATAACTCTGACGTGTTGCTCACAGAAGATAAATTTAACTGTTGACTACACGCCCGTACCTTCTTTCGGAAGCCTCTTCGTTTTCATATCTCATTTTGAATCTCATTCCAACAGAAAAAGGTTGACTGAAGCTTCTCATGAACTTCCAAGTTGGCACAATGAACTCATACTGACATAACCTGTAAGTCCAATGAACTTATTAGAGACAGGAACTAACATAATGGAATACTACAAGACAGATAGAAAACAAAAACATGTACAATTAAAATTTTAGTTTTAACTATCTCAACATTTAGATCCTGGAATTGAAAAGAGATGTTAATTCAAAAAGAAAGAACTGTCCAAGTTGCACAGGAGAAATGCACGAATATTATGAGAAATAAAGCAAATTATTAGTTATCTGCACTGTTTCGTTTGATAATTATTACGTATCTGCATTATTATTTCAAAAAAAAAATTGTCCCTGTTGATGAATTAATTGAATGTTCTTTCTTGATTTTAGTTTGAAATGGGATAGAGCGCATCCGAAATTATTCGGTTAGTGCCAAATGAGCATAACAAAACCATTGAAAAGTAATAACCGAATTGTCAATTCCCAAATATGAAATTCAGATAGGAGTATATGACCTCACAAATCTGAATGGCTGCTTCAAATGTGCACTATGCCAAATCTAAATCTAATTACCTTAAGGATCACATGTATTGAGAACATAAAATGATTTAGCATGTACGAGAAAACACTATTCGGACAGTCCAGTGAAATGAGATGCAAAATGTTGGATTGGGTAAAGCAACAAAGAACAAGAAGCAACTGAAAACTGCTTCCCCTGGCAATAAATCCTGAGTTCTAACGCAAAAATGTGTCCTGCAGTCTTAAGAACGGGTACTTGAAAATAGTTAGCACAGGACCTACAAGTAATGAAGTTTCTGAATAGGGAAAGCGTGCTGCTGTACTATATGATGTGGGATTCAGGACTTGCTATTAAGAAACAAGAAACAGAAGTCTGGTTAGTGGTTACTCCGTACTATTTATGGTACCACAGCCAGCATGTATAACTTGTTCTAGGAGAACATTATAACTGTGTATTGTCCAACCATTTCTTATTATGGTCGCCGACATGTATAACTTGTTCTAGGAGAACATTATAACTGTGTATTGTCCAACCATTTCTTATTATGGTCGCCGACATGTATAACTTGTTCTACGAAATCGTTAGAACTGTGTACTGATCCAACCTTCTCTTATTATTATGGCTGAATGGAGAGGATGTTAATGCAGGCATTTGATATGATTACGAAAACAATCAGGAAAGTGTATACCTGGGATTGTAGTAGATGTGAAAAATACTTTTCATGGCCACAGCATGGGCAATGTTATCGAGACTGCTATGACTGGAGTCCTGGTTACCAAGTGCAGGAAAAGGAGATGCATTTTTTAGCTGAGCAGCTCTGCGCACTCCCAACCTAAGCTCTCCATCTTCACCTCTGGAGGAGAATAAGAAATTATTGACACATGGAAGCTAGAGTAAGTTCCAGTGAATGGCATCATGAGCTACAAATCATTACCGGAGGAACAGCACTGCATCCCCAGAGACAAGCTTCTTCTTATTGACAAATGCACTCCATCCAGTGGTTAAAAGGTGCCTCCGTGGTTGGCCTGTAACAGTTGGAAGCAGACCTATTAGAAAAACTCAGGACCACAAATTTCCCAGGGTTTTCTACAAATTCCAACGGTTTTCGTATTAACAATGGCTGAAAGAGTATGTCATGTTCCGCAGAAGTAATAAAAGAATCTGAAGAATCTGCTGCTAACTTGATATGCCTGCAGGGTGAGCACAGCCAGAAGACTACCGCGTGAACGAACGGGAATGCAGATGAACAACAATCTACAACGTTGTTTAGTTACGTACATCCAAATAAGACATCTATTATGCCTTTAATACACATGATGTATCGTAGCGTTCTGACTGTAACTCCTACATATAACTCAAGAGTGACAGCTGCACCTGGATCCCCAGCCTAACAAATAAGTGAAGCTAAGCCAGTGAATCACTCTTGCAGTACCTCGATAGATATGTCGGAACCTCCACGCGGTGCCGTGCAGATCCTTTGCCACGAGCTCCTGGGACGGCCTCTGCAGGCTGTAATCCTGCATAAGCCAAGCAAAACAGTCAGTGCCAAACCATTTGGAACTTGGAATTAACAAAATCCTGGTCCTCACAAACGCCATGTAGTACGTACCAGCGGCGGGAAGCAGTCCTCTGCGGCACGGCGCGGCACGGAGAAACCCCCGTGCGTGCTGGTGTCGGATGCCGTGAGTGTCTTGCAGAACATGTGTGGTATCCGCGCAAGCCGCTTCCCGGCGTCGGCGTCGTCGCCGTCACCGCCGCAGGAGTCCTCGTCCTCCCCGTCCCGCATCCGCCTCTTGGCTTCCTGCAACGAGCAGACCTTCGATCATTCGACGCACATTGAGCAAGGCCACCTCAGGTACTATCGCTATGGCATGTTCAGATCAGCTGTAGTACCTCGTTGTCGACCAGCAGCGAGACCCGCGCGTACACCTCGTCGGTCGCGGCGTCCGCCTGCACAGCAAGCTCTCTCAGGTCAGACAATGGGTCGAACACGCTGAGCTCGGATACTACAACAGAAGCAGCATACGCACGCACCTGGAGACTGACGTCGAGGACGCGGCAGAAGACGTGGGGCGGCAGCGTGGATCCCGCGGCCGCCGGCGCCGCTTCCCCGATGTGCTCGAGGTGGCCCTGCGGCAGGTACACGACGGCGCTGCCCTTGCGAGGCAGCGGCCCCACGGGCCGGCGCAGGCGTGCCAGAGCTCCAGGCACACGGCGCCTCCCGCCGCCGGACCGCCCTCCTCCTCGTCCTCCTCCACGGTGTTGAGGTCGATGCCCATCATTGCTGCCGTCGCCGTCAGGCCAAACGCAGTCGTCGCGCAGAGCAACGGTCGGTCGAGAGGGACGGAGGCGGAGCACGTCGCGCGGCGATGTGTAGGGAGGTCACGAGCGGTTTAATGGGGGCGGGCGGGGAAGCGGAAGCGGGGTGGGTGAGGAGTGGTGGTGGGGTGGCGAGACATGGCCATGAATGGCTCTAGGGGAGGTGGTGTGAGCTAGCTAGGCTCGTAGGAGGCGCCAGAGGGGGGGAGGCAGTCAGGCAGGGCTGCCCAGTACGGTCGTAGAAACAGTACATTTGGTGGATAAAGCCGCGGGGGTTTGAGCTTTATTTCACACTTCTTCCGTCTGTGTAGCTCTGCTATGTTGACTGAATGACTGTCCACGCCGCAGAGGCGTGGATGAGAGTACTGATCCTACTACTGGAGTAGTAAATATATACTGTTCCTTGCCTCGATATTTTATTACGAGGAAATTGCACAAACCACTGTCTATTGGTGTTAGCATCTCCATCGACGCGTCCAATAGAGCGTCCACCAACTTGCCGGACAGGTGCAGTTGGGCACGCCGGCAAGCGTTGCCGCCCCACCGGTCGCTCTCAATAGACGGCCCCACAAATTCAAATGATAAAGCCAAGTTCGAATAGCGTCGGCCAGGTCTTCCGATCATATTACAAAAGCATCACACACCCTAAAGTATCGCCAGGTCCGGCGATCATATTACAGCACGTCGAATGGAAATCAATCAATCGTCATCACTCCCCCGTCCTGTGTCTCGGCGTTGTGTCCATCGGAGTGGTGGTCATCCCCTTCGGTGACGCGTCCCTCAGCGTCGTGGTCGTCCCCGTCGGCTCTGGCGGCACAAGACCCATCTCACGCAGGATGCGCTGCTGAGAGATCTGAAACCAAACCCTCACCTCAGGTGTGTTGGCGGAGAGGTCGGCGGTCAAAATATTGGAGTCCTCCTTCATCTTCCGAGTGACGGATTGCGACGCCTCCGACATCGCCTGGATTCTTGCTGTGTCGGCTTGCATGATAGCGGTGTGTGCCTTCACCTTCTCCACGGCGAGCCTCTCCTTCTCGAGGGCGACCTTTCCTTCTCGACAGCAACCTTCTCCTTCTCCACGGTGACCTTCTCTGACGTTGAGGTCGATCCGGTCTTCTCCCACTTCTTGGTGTGCTCAAACTTCACAAAGCAATGCATGAACTTGAAGTCCATGTGCTTGTTGTTCTCTCGGAAGAACATCGGAACGTCGCTCAACACGTCCTTCACGGTCTTGCCGCTCGCCTTCCTTCTTCGGATTTCCTCAAGATCATCGTGAAACTTGTTGCATTCCGCTTGGATGGTCCTCCACCTATGGGACATTGCGTTCCAATTACGAGGGGCGACATAACCGGCGGTGGCACCGCGACTGCCGCCACCCCTTGAAGTGCCCTGTTGTCCTGATCCGTCGCGAGCACCGCCACGGTTGCGCTTGATCGGCGACATCGCCGGCCGGACGTTGATCGCCCAAGACGGGAAAGGCGGGAACAAGGCGGGCGAGGACGCAGCAGGGCATGCAGGCCCAGCTGTCGCGGCAGAGGCGAGAGTGATGCACGGAGTGGGCAGAGGGGACGGGCCGCGGCGCAGACGTGACACTGTGAGCGTGCCTATCCATTTTATACTGTATAAATAAATAAGCTTTGCGCTGTTCCTTTCCGTTGTCTCTACAGTGTCGCTGGGGCTCTTGTGATCACAACCTTGGCTGGAAACAGTATACTACTACTAGTACGAGTAGACTACTAGAGAGTACAGTACAAATCTTGCCGATGTACTATAGATATTTTTCAGTCTCGAGACAGGACGGTACAAACGACTGAAAGAGTCCGTCGTTCTATATCTTTTTTAGCCCTGTTCAAAAAATATCTTATTTTAGCTATATAAATCTTGTCTCTTGGAACTGGTTTTTCCCTGCTGGTTGTTTTTAACGTGTGAAGGTTAAATAACCTGCTGAAAATTGTTAGGACCTCTTTCGTGGAAAGGATTTTTTTGCGGGTAGGAATTTTTTATAACATCGTAGGTTTTTTTATTTACGAATTTTTGCAACGATTGAAATTGTTTTGTGGAATTTAAGGTAGGTTTTTTCCTATAGTCTAATTTGCATGTAACCGTAAAGTAAAATTTTCATTGAGTCTAACTTGATGATTATTTAGTTTTTGTATGAAAACTATAGAAAAGCTATTCTGTTTTCCATGTTGTGTGTCAAACATGGTTTTTCGATAAACGGAATATATTAATACAGAAAATATGCCAATTACACAACAACAAGATAATGTCAAGAAACTAATCGGGGACATCAAGTATGCCCAGACCAAAAAGGAAATTTTGGCATCTTCGCAGTCTCAAATAAACTGAAGTGAACGGCGTTTTATGAAATTTTCAGTGCATCCGAGGTGTCAGAAACGTCTTTTACTATCGTGTTTATTGGGAGGGACCTTTATCTAGCTGACATTTTTTTGTGGTGTTATTAGTGGCTGCAAGATTGATTAAGAGCCATTTATATGAATAAAAAATACGGTATAGTGTGAAACACGATTTCTGCTTGTCCCTCGTTACAATACCCCGAACGAAACACGAGCTGTTGGACACGCGAAGTACGGCCCTCTGCCGAGTAGGACCAAGAGTATTGATGGCGTTGCTGTGCTTTTGGGTACTAGGTATACTAGATGATACCCCGCGCTTTGCTGTGGAAAATTAAGCACTACTTTACAGGGTTATATTAAGCACTACTTCGAAAATTAAGCACTACTTTGAAAATTAAACATATATATGAAGATGAGTTTTTTAGTTCGTCCTGCATAATAAGACAAACTCACTGTCCGTGAACTGTAAGAACATCTGATAATTGCAGTTGGATGCTTTGCACTGTTGTAACATGCTTTATGAGTACAACAACATTACCGTTCCCATTGGGTTAAATGTTTTCCTTGAAAACCATTACCTGTAGCAGAAGTGAGTGTACTTACCGCATATACACATGTTTAGAAGGCATGATATATATGATAAACTAAATAAATTTATGAATGTGGGCTCCAAAAGTGATCAGCTAATAGGTATTCACGCCTCCTTGTGCACAACACACATATATTTTGCTATACATAGTTGCAGTGTATAATTCTCTGTGAATACGAAATACATGACTTCATACTCTGAGATGGATCTGAACGTATGCCTAGTCCACGTTCGAAGGAAAAAAAATCAGCAACATACACTAATACATATCTACTCTGCCCTCCCCTGAAACTGAATCAAAAAAATCCAGCAAAATAAAATTAGTAAAAGATGCAGCCATATAGAAAATCATAAAAAGTAAATATGAATGAATAACAAAGTGCTGGAGTTGCATGCGGGGATAAACTAATATTGCGGAGGCTTATGTTTACCAAGTGAGACTTGCCAAGGATACAAATTAGATTGAGACGCATTTGCATGATCAAAGTGAGCCGCTGAATCTTACACACTGAGTGAATAATCATCCAAGGGTGAACTGGTTCTGTTGAACTTCCAGACGGCCAAGACAAACAACACATCAAGGCCATCAATCGATCTAGGCATAGTTGTGTTGATACGTCATGCAAACATCTAGATAGTCGAAGGCTGGATCCTGGATAGGCATCGTGGTGGGTCTTGGTGCAAATGGTGGCAACTTGGCTGAGCAAGACCGAGAAGGAAGTGTAGTCCTATTTATATATGAGATTGAGGGGCATAAGAATTGGAAGAGCAAGAGATTAAGGCATCGTGGTACAGGGGAAAGGACGTGGCTATTGTTTACTTGGGTCAATCAATGAGGGGGACCGTTTCTACTTCTACGATTTACGGCCACAAGACACGGAATCACAATCAGAAGAGGAAGGGAGCGGAGGGAAAAAGAAAAGACCTGAAGGTGGGACGGGTCAAAACTGACTTGGAACATCCAATGACATGAATACATGATGACACAGCATAAGTACACGTTATGAAAAACAACTGATGATGTGGCTTTAAAAGATGATGTGGAAGGATAACGAGGTGGCATAGCTGCATGTTGAGAGAATTACTTGTAATGGGTCATTCCTATTTAGATATAGAAGATATAGGACTGTTGACGCACCTGGCTTCGCTCTGCCGCTGCCAAATTTGATGGCCCTGTCGCTGCTGCCGCTGTCGAGGCCGGAGTGGCGAGAACAGAACCCAACCGGGATCATACCTGGGGTGGCGGTGGCATGGCGCGTCGGCGTCGCTGCATCGGTCCGTGGAGAGAGAAGCAATGGGATCGATATATCATATGGTGGCATGTACGCATGCATGATGTGTATAAAACTATATCAACAGCGACAGCGAGGAGTGAAGTAAAAGAGGAAAAAAGTGTCTTGTTCATAGCCAGGCAGCGCGCAGTAGTGCCGTGTTACGTCCACCTCACTTTCTCCCTCGCTTTTATCGGGTGTGGGTCGGAGCCCTGCTGCTGCGCCTGGTATTAGGGCCGTGTTTGGTTTCCTGCATGCATTTTAACCCATTAGCATCCGTGGTTCCCTGGGGCAAGCCCAGGAAAAACGAGGCCGGAGCCACGTTGTGTAACCTGTTTGGTTGCATGTTTTTACTGTTTTGCTATTTTTCTACCCGCTGTTTTGTGGTCTGTTTATGTGTATGGGCATGTATTAGTGCAAAAACACGCTGTTTGGTTACAGCCAAGTGCCGGGTTATGCTCACCACATCTGAAAATGGTGATCTTACCATTAGCTAACACAAATTCAGAGCAACATTCAGACATAACAGCGAATTCAGAAGTAACTTCAGAGCTTAATTAGTAGAAGTTCACTAGCACCTAGGTATTAACATCACTGTGTCATCGTCATGGGCATATATAAGCCCGGGATCATCATCTAAACAGGGGCATCCCATGCCCCTGGATCAACAACTAACAGGGGCAACACATGCCCCTAACTAAAATGGATCATCAAGGTTCTAGGCATACATAAGCCCTGGATAAACAACTAAACAGGGGCATCACATGCCCCTGTGTTCCCTAACCAAAATGCATATCGTCTTCAAACTCACCACGCTGGTGCTAGCCGTGGTAAGGGCAGGCGTAGTCCCTGGAGGTCGAGCTGGCGCTCTTGAAGATGGTGAGATTGAAGCCCCATCCAGTGAGCTTGAAGACGATGGCGTCGGCTTCCTCCAGGGCGTACTTGCGCACCACCTCCGGACAGTTGCGGCCAAGAACCATCTCCTCGTCGTGCATGCTCACCTGAACCCACTCGTCGCAGAAGTGACAAGCAGAGATCGGCACGCAGCGAGGAAGTGGTATGTGGAACCACTCCTTCAGCACCGTCTGGAACTTCCTGGGGACGACCAGCATGTGCAGATCGTCCCTGCCGAGCTGGGCATAGAACCGCTAGGGCACCACCGGTCTGGGGATGTTCCCGACAGTCGGTTGACGCCCTTTGGTCTGGTTGCAGAGCTTCAGCGCTTCCTCCTCCCTGTTGGGCACATAAGGCCTAATCAGCCACCGGTTGCGAGGGAGCACTCCCTCCAAGCCAGGAGGTGTTTGTGGATGTCCCCGATGATCTCCCATTCAGTTT